>PVLA01001783.1:0-58802 GCA_004027455.1 Hydrochoerus hydrochaeris | reverse complement strand
AAAGAACTTTTAATACAAAGATTATTATATAATGACAAAATGGGCCAACTCATGTGAAGGATATAAAAGTAAGTAGATATGCACCAAACTACAGCGCACCTAAATACCTTATGCAATTACTGAATGACCTAAAGGAAAAGGTAGGGAATTTATTTATTTATTTTTGTGCCAGGGATCGAACTCTCAACCTTGAACTTGCCAAGCAGGTGCTTATGCCTCTGAGCTAAATCCCAGCCTTAAGATAGGGAATTTTTTAAATTAAAATAGGGAATTTAAAAAGGGGGGCTGAAAGAATATTTTTACAAAGCACTCACCTGACAAGGATTAATACCCAGAATATAACAAACTTAATTCAACAGCAAATAATAATAATCCAATTTAAAAATGGACACATGACCAAAATTGCATTTCTCCAAAGAAGATGTACAACCAGCAAGTACATGTAAAAATGTTCAATACCATTAATCATTAGGAGAATAAAAATCACAGTCATAATGAGATAGCCTGAAGAATATTCAGTGAAATATTTTAGGCACAGAAAGACAAATATTGTGTCACTTGTATGTGGAAACTTAAAAAGTTGATCTCATAGAAGAAGAGAGTCCCAGTTACCCTGATCTGATCATCGTGCATTGTATCTAAGAATTGAAATATCACACGGTGCTCCATAAATGTGTGTAAATTATGCCAATTAGAATTTTTAAACATTTAGACAGATGATTATAAACAGTTGCTCCTCTCATGAGTTCAGCCTAGAGGAGTCAAGTGGAAGAAGAAGTGATGACATCAGAAGACTCCATTAGCTGGAACTGGGTGTTTGAGGTCATCGTTGAGAGCACTCTCAAGAGACTAGAAAAGGACCAGCCCATGTACTCCAAGGACAATGTCCTGCAATGGACATATGAGGCGGACAGGTGGCAGGCCAGAGAACAGTGTGGAACATACCAGGACAGGTCATATGGCCAACAGGGAGGTAGGTGTCAAGGGCAACAAATGAAACTGAAACTTAAAGACCTGAGATGGGTGGGGCAGGGGGGAGGGGCAGAGAGGGTGCTGCTGAACCAGCAGGGGCAAGGGGCATCCACCAGAGAAAAGGAGTTGAACCTATTTCTAGGAAGTTCAATGTCCAAACTGAACCCCGTATTCAAAAAACTTGCCTCCAAACTACTTAATCAATTTAGCTCCACCCTTCCTAAAATGTTCATCCTTAAAATGAGAGGATGATCAAAAGGATGGCAACATGGTCTTTAGACAGGTATGGAAAGCAGCACTGGCAGGAGACTGATGCAAGAAAGCTGTGTTAGTCTGGCTCTCTTAACTAGCCCCTCATTGGCAATGACCACAGACTTAGGGTGTGGATGCCCCAAGATACACTTTTCTCCTCTTCCTCCTCCTCCTTCTTCTCTTGCTCCTCCTCCCCACCCCACCCTCTCGCCTGTCCCTGCTCTTCTCCCCCTTTCTTTTCCTCCTCTTTATCTTATCTCTTCCATTCCTACTTTCTTTAGTTTGTTTTGTTTTTATTTTTTTGATACAGCCCAGGCTGACTTCTGGACTCAACATGATTCTCCTACCTTAGGCTCCTGATTAACTCCAGGAGGAAAGAATCCCCTACCCTGCCCAGGACAGACCTCACTCTGAATGGCTCATTCATATGTCTGCATTTCAGGAGTTATAGTAATATGCTGGACACACAGATTTGAACACTCCAGATAAAACCAAAAGTAATAGAGAAACTTGAAACTATTCTCCCCCAAAGAAACAGTCCATGTGGAATGATTAGAACTTACCTCCTTTTTGGCTATGTTAATGTTAACCATTTTTTCCTTCGCTAAGCTTGACATTATGTAAAAGTGCCAAAACTTTACTATTTATTAATAGTAAAAAAAGAAAACCCAAACTTAATTCTTTAAGTCAAGATGGAGTGAACACCTTTGGTACTCTCCACCCCAAGTCTCTGGACACATTAGGTTATCTAGATCCAACCCTCCGCCTAACTCTGCACAATCCAACACCCACAAAAAAACTTTATATGGAATACTTTCAAGTGTTTTAAAATACTTACCTTGTTGTCTACAATGATTCGCAGGTGTAACTATTTCAGTGTTGTTAAGTACAAAATTAAAACCTTAATTTTCAAACACTTGGAACTCAGACTTTCAGAAGTTTTATGTTTAAAGGTCTAAATTTAGCTTTCTTCCAGGAAAATAAAAGGGGGAGGGGAAAGAGATTAAAGACTAAAATACTGATATGCATGCTTGACAAAATTTTCAACTCAAATTTCAAATTTCTCAATACATATGCCCACTGATTGCAATTCCATTTCTAAGAATTTTCCACGAATATATTCATATATTTGCATATTTGTACATAAACTAATATTCATTGTTACCAGCAAAAACCTGGGAAACAACCTAAATGTTCATGCTGTTTAAATCAAGGACTTCCCATATTAAACATCAGGTTTTTCTTAAAAATGTCATTCATGTATCTATGTCCCGTCGTGAAGATATTCGTAATCAACTAAGTAGGAAAAGCAATTTACAAAACAATGTTAAAGATTTCCATGCAGAAAAATGGTTGATGAAGTCTTCATAAAAACTATACAGTTGAAGATTAAGAGAAAGCCTGCTTCTACTTTACTCACTTGTGTGCACTGCTTTAAATTTTTTACGAGCTTGCAAAACTTCAGCCTTTTCTTGCCTTTTCTTTTATCTTTTCTTTTATATAAAGTCATGCCAAAAAGCCCAAATAAATATATCTGCTTGGAGAAAAGACCTCACTAGCCCAACAGACGCGCGCAATGAACACAGATCACTACCATCACTTGCAGAGTCCAAATAAATCCTTCAGTTTCCCAAGGGACACCTGAGCAGAGCTCCGCTGGAAGTCTGTCCCCGCAAAGAAAACTTCCACAGTTAGCACCAAACTCGCCTCGTGAGCCTCGCAGGCGCCGAGCCTCCACTGCTAAATGGGGTTCCGGGCCAGCTCCTGCGGAGAGCGCAGCCTAGAGCAGCCAGTGTGAGCTCCACGCAGCGTGCTAGTCCTCTGCCCGGGTCCCCAGGCCCCGCCCCGCCGCGCCCCAGGCCCCGCCCCAGGCCCCGCCTCGCCCCGCCCGCCTGCACGGAGCTTTCGTTTCCCATGGAAAGGAAAGTGAAACCCAGCGCTGCGGGCGCGGAGGGGCGGGGCGCAGCGGCCTGGCCCCGGTTCCCAGGGTGCATACGTGTGGCTGTCCTGTCCGCGCTGTGCATTTCTGCTTTTAAAGACCAGTTCTGTGGTCTCCACCGAGGCCTTTGCTCTGTGATCACGGGAACACAAGCTGCTTTCTGTGGGACGTTTGAAGCGCTCAGCCATGGGGTCACAATCGTTTGACATTGCGAGTGACACAAGGCGCGCTTTTCTTTCCTTTCCTCCCCTGCCTTTTCCTCCCTTTCCTTTCGTCTCATCTGTCTTTCCTTCCTCGTTTCGTCCTTGCCCTATAAGTTCTAGAGTCATCTGTGTTAACATCCGAGGTAGCGAGTGAGCAAGCGGGCGTTGCCATGTCCTGCTGCTGGCCAAGCCACGTGGGAGCTGCGGCTGGAAAAGAAAAGTGAACCCAGGGCTCTTCTCTCTGTTTTATCCCAGTGAGATCTGCCTCTCAGGTCCCTGCCGTTCGCCAACCACCTCCATTTCTAATCTATGGGACAGCCTCTTAAGGCTCTGTCTTTAATTCCAGTTTTGTAGGAAAAAAATATTAAATTTCAAACAGGTTAAATAACCAGCCCAAGGTGACAAGACTGTAAGTGGGAAAGACGAAATTCTAAAAAGGATCTCATTTTAACCCCCCTGCCACCAACCCTGACTTTTAGTTTCATTCCTTCATGTAAAATAATACATCACTGTAATTAGGCGCCCCCAGCCGTGGGCATGAAGGTGTAGGTAAGGTTAAAGAACCTACAACATGCACACACGGAACTCTTGCCAAGTCCATATAGGTGCATTTCATGGAGGGGAATGGGAGTTTCGCCAGGGTTCTCAGATGCCAGCTGCTGTAAGTTTGTGCAGGAAATCCAAATGCCATCTCCTCACAAGTGCATATTACAGTATTTCTGGCAGCCATCAGCTCAGCCCTGCACAAGTGTGAGAGTGAGACACCCCTCGAGTCAGAGTGACCAGGACTTTTCCGAGTGCCAATAAGGTCTCCCATCAAGGTGTGCATTCTGTTCAGAATATCACAAAGTAAAGATACATCTATGTGTCCACAGATTATGTTCACAGTGTGCAGGTAGTGATATAGGGGAATGAAACTCCCAACCTACTATGTCCAGTACGAGTTCGTGTTCTCTAAAATCAAAGAATGAATTTTAAGAACAACGGAGGTTAAGAGCAGGATATATTTATTGAGAGAAAGCAAGCTTCTGTCTGAGAGAGCCAGAAGGGGTGTTGAGGGGGTTGCCAGGGACTGTCTTTTCCAGGGAATTTTATAGAGTAAAATCATGAGATTAGATGGGTCAAAGAAGGGGGAAAATGGGAATGTTCAAGGTGGGCATAAGGCAGGACAGAACTGTGGTCAACCAATAAGATTAACTGCTCAGGTAAAATTGATTAAATTAGGAGCAAATGGGGAAGCGAGTCACGTAGTAAGCGGGCATGCTTAACGGCAGTGACTCTTCCTGTAGGCGGTGGGAAGCTGACTCCTGACTTCCTCAGGGTCATAGAGAAGGATTTGGACTGTGGATCCTTAGGATGTGGGTGTGTTTGCTTTGCCTTTTGTCTTGAGATCTGGCCCACAGCAGGAGGTGATTGTCTTTTCCAAGTCTGCAGGTATCTGAACTTCTGCTCTGGCTCCTTTGAGGGTCCAGCCTCTCTGACTGCCTATAATATTTCTAACTAGCTCAGCTGCCTGTAACAGTAGGAAGCGTCAACATAGATGGTTCATAAGTTAAGAGTCCTCTTTCCTTCTGTGGGAATTGAGGGCAATAGTGTCTCTGAAACTCTGGTTGAGGGTGTACATGCTGTTCACATGGCATGCAACCATGGCACAGGGAGACCCCTCAGTACAGCTGCTGACCAATCAACCACATAACTGACTTCATCTTGTACTAAGCCTTGACCATGAAAAGGAGACTCAAAAGCTCTGGGGTTCAATGAACAAAGAGAGGATGTTGCCAAATTTGATACAGTTTGCTAATACAGTTTGCTAAATATTTCTAGGGGACAAATTTTACCTACTTCCAGTGATTATTGAAGGTCAGCTTGATTAATTCCATTTGAGTCTCCAAGGTGCAGTGGAATGAGGTAACTGGCATTACAAAGGTGGACCTTGGGAACAGGGACTGAGCTCCAGAATAAAACGGTCCATGACAATTATCATGCCGCAGCCTCCTCTGCCCCTCCCCTTCCTTCCCTTACCCTCCTGAGCAATTCAGCGCCAAATCACACAGTTGGGCACAGTTTCCCAGTGACTCGGGCAGGGTGCTGGACCCCAAGCAGGGTGAAGAAGGTGTCCACACGAAAGAGCTGCCTGGCACTGGTGTCAGAACCCGCATGGAGCAGGCATGGCCGCCTGGCAGGAGAGCCCAGGTGATCTGAAGTAGTGTGAAGTGGTGAGCATAGACCTCAGAGCCTGTCCACATAGGAGGATGCTGATAGAGGCGAGAGGCTGGCTGCACGCCAGGCATGATTAAATGGATAAAAATATGAAGGTTAACTGGCACCAGAATTAACATTGTCAGGGAGAAGAGCGGCAAGTGAACAATGGGTGAGAGAGTGCCAAAGTATGAAATTGGAAGGAGAGACGTCAGTGCCGACCTTGATCTTCATGACGATATTCTGATCTTCGGATCTTCAGTGAAGGCACGCACTGTTGAGGGACAGGCTTGTGTGCCGGCCTGTGTCCCCTGACTCTGCCCAGCAGGAGGCTCTGGGGTCAGTGACACCCACAGGCACATCCGGCCCCAGACCTCAGCTTCCCATGGAGATTCTCTAATGGAAGGGGCCAGAGTTGCTGAGAGAAGTGACTGTTTCCAGGGTGAGAGCAAAGGAAGCACAAGATGAGTCTAGGATGTCTTCACCTGCCCAAAAGCAAGATGTCCCAGCAGCAATGAGGGCACCATCAGAGGGCACAGGAGCCCATGTGAAGGAGCGCCTGCTGGCCACGCAAAAATCTTCTGAGCATCAAAAATGAATGGGGGTAACAACACTGCAACTCATTAAGGAAAAAGTTGAACAGACTAAAAGTCTGGTGAGGAATAGTATATTTAGATCATTTCAAAAGACTTTCCCATAGAACAGAAAATATCACTTAATATCAATTAGGTAATATTGCTGCAGCCTCTTTCATCCAGGAAGAGAAATTAACCTCAGAGTTAAGAAGATAAGCTGGGAGCCCGGGGCAAGAAGGATGATGTTTGCAAAGGGAGCAAAGGAAATATAAAAGTGGCAGGCTGCAAAACTAAAGTTGGCCCAGCAGACCACACAGGAATGGAATTAATCACTCCAGGAGCCCAGCATTTCTACATGAAGGCACTAAACACGACTGAGAGACAGCAGCGGCTGGTTGCTCTGGAGAGCGCCAAAGCATGTTTGACTGATACTAGGACTAAAAGAAGAGAAGAAATAAGAGAAACCAGTGAATCTCTGAAAGCCAAAATGTCTGAACTTCACCTCTACTGTGGCCTCCTAATGCAGCAGGTTCATAGGATCCAGGAATTTGTTCACTGTGGTGAGAAGCATTCATCTCCCGGGATAGAGGACATGAATGGAGCCCCTCCCTACCTAATGCCCCGTGGGATACCTTCACCACAACACTTAAGGAGTGTGTGACGACAGCCAGTGATGAGTGCAAGCCTGAGATGTTTCAGCGCCCCATCTGGATCCTTTGGTTTCTCGTGTTTCACCTTCTCCTGTTCAAATGATGAAGCATTCTGTCAGTCACTCTGGTTCCTGAAGTTCTGGGAGGAGCAGCATGTGCACCCCGCACTGTCCCAGCGATGCCAGCGAACCTACTCAGCTACAGACTATTGCAATGTCTTTCCCCTGGAAAACCCAGACAGACCCGCTCACTGTTCAAGAAATACACTTCATAGAGATTTGACATCAGCAGCCATTCCTGAAGGAGGCAGATTTATGGCCAGAAAGAAACCTGAACCCAAACATCCTCTTCCTGAGGAAACTGAAGTGTCCGACTTCCTGTAAGTATTGCTATGCAAATGCTGCTGTAATTAACATTTTTCCTTTTATTTAGGATTTCTTCCTCTTTACAGACAAGCAAAAAACAACTCACATACTTCTGAAGTGTATTGTATCTTTATATAACTTATTTGCAAGAGTATTTTCCTGTGTGTAATATTACATTATACCTACAAAATAATGTAATTAATGTAAACACCAGTGGCAAAGGAGGAAAGAAATATCTGTCCAGTAGCTGTGAGAAGCAGTAGAAATTGTCACCTGGGATGGGACAATTGCCATTGTAAACCATCTGGTGGGGTGAAAGGAAAGGGACACAGCCTCTCTCCAGTGCTGTTTCAGTCATATGTTCTATCCTGCACCTTTTCATGAGGAGGCATTGGAGTGACTCCAAAACGAGAGACCTTCTGCAAAACAGCCAGCCTGCAGTCTTCAAACGCGGCAGAGTCGAGCCAAGTGTGGTGGTGCACTCCTGTAATCCCAGCACTCGGGAGGTTGAGGCAGGCAGATCATGGCAAGTTCGAGACAGGCCCAGTCTACAAAGTGAGCCCAAGGCCAGCCTGAACTGCACAGAGAGACCCTGTCTCAAAAAGACAAAAATAAATAAATAAATAAATAAATAAATAAAATAAAAGCGGCAGAGTCACTAAAATCAAAGAAAAGTTTGAAGAACTATTGCATGCTGGCAGAGACCACAGAAATCACCATAAGCAACAGGAGGTCCCCACCTGGGTGCTCTGTTGTGAAAGACTATATTGAGACAACCGGTGTGACCATTAGGAAGTAGTGAGTAATTTCACACTAAGACAATAGAGAAATTGAGACATCTCTTGGCAAACTTCTCCTTAGGTAGTTCCAGAAAAAAGTTCTCCAGCTATACTTGCAGTTTTCCTGCAGGCTTAATAATATTTCAAAGATTAAAATGTAAAAAATAAACATCAGAGGGTGACATTTTTTTCTGAAGATTATTTACAAGAATGTGGTTAGAGGCCAGGGATTTAGCTCAGCAGCCTAAGTACCTGCCTGGCAAGTGCTAGGTCATGAGTTTGATCCCTGGTACAAAACAAAACAACAAAAAAAAGTGGTTTTAGAAAACATTGATTAAAAGATTTCTCAATACTAGGCAAGAAGATTTAAATCAAGAATGCAGAATGCTTAT
Organism: Hydrochoerus hydrochaeris; assembly: GCA_004027455.1. NCBI lineage: Eukaryota > Metazoa > Chordata > Mammalia > Rodentia > Hydrochaeridae > Hydrochoerus > Hydrochoerus hydrochaeris. The sequence continues at coordinate 50,476 of PVLA01001783.1, read as the reverse complement.
TTCAAAGGAAGATTTGGGCCCTGAGAAGCATTTTTCTGCAACTTGTACCATGTGTTTGTCTATTTTAGATATTTTCAGTGTCATTGAAATTCTCATCAGCTACATTTCTTACTCCTTTGTTTTTGAAATTTGAAGTACTAGAAAAAGGCCATGCCTAGTCACTTCACTTGAGAATGCCTGAAAACTTGCCCACAGAGGAAAATGCTGGCTAACTTTATGAAAGAATCTAGTTTCCCATTAAGGTGGAAAGCTGAGGCAGGACATAAGGAAAAGGATCGGGCTTGTTGCATGGGGTAGGATTACTTCATGTTTTAAAAAAAAGAAATGAAACAACTAGTCCCTGATAATTTTAGTGTTTCCTTACCCAACTCATTTCTTACCAACATAGTTGGCCTCCTGGGACTTGCTCATTCCCTCTCCACGGTTTTATTATTTTCTTCTCTGCATTTGCCTAGTGTTTTTGGTCTGTTTTGTTTAAATTTTACTAGACTGTGCATGGTTCTAAGAATAAAAATAAGTTTGTTTTTAAAGAGTACAAAGCAAATGAAGAGCATTCATTCAATGAAAATGCATCACCCTAGGAGGGGAGGGAGAGGGTGGAGCCCAGACCCTGCAGGCTTAAGTTTCACTTTCCTGGTCCAGGTTTCAGGGAATAGAAAACAGACTAAGCTATGCTACCACCTTTGCCAGTCATTCTCTGTTCTCTGGCACTTTGCTGTCTGAATGGAGGAATTCTTTAAATTATTATTAAGTAGTTTACCTTGGAAAATAAACCATACACATGGGAAATTGTTTAAAAAACATTGCAATGACCCCATGCATATTTCACTCATTGTTATTAACATTTTGGCACACACACACACACACACAAGTCTCATACACACACGTCTCTATACACACTCATGCACACTTCTGTAAATCCCTGTCCCCTCCTTTTTTTTCTTTTGGCTGGACTACTTCAGAGTAAACTGGAAAGGCCAAGATTCTTCAGCCCTAAGCAAATCAGTGCATATCTCCTAGAATCAAATATATTTTCTTACAGAACTCGAGGGTAGTTTTCATCAAATTCAGGGAATTTGATGTTGACACAATACAGTGTTCTAAAATATAAAGTCAGTGTTTAAATGTTGCCACCAGCTGGGATTTAGCTCAGTGGTACAAGCACCTGCCTGGCAAGTGCGAGGCTGTAAGTGAGTTCAATCCCCAGTACCAAGAAAATAAAATAAGTCTTGTCTCAGCACTGACTTTCACAGCAGCAGCTTTACCCCTCATGTAGGATCCACTCCATAATCTATTCCCTCAGGGTTTTAATACATTTAAGATCACTGTAGAGTTATACACGCAGTTGTAAGAAACAGTACAAAGACTCTGGGGCCTCCGTTTGCTCCATAGGAAGATGACATACGGTACATACCACAACCAGGATATTGATGCTGATACAGCCAAGTGTGTTTCCTTCACTCCAAGACACCTCTTAGTGCCTTTCATAGCTGTCCCTGCTTCCTCTGTGCTCCCACCTCTTCCTTAACCCTTGATGGATACTCATTTGATCTCCATTTCTGTAATTTTGTCACTTTGAACAGTGTTACATAAATAAAGCCCCACAGTATTAATCTTTGGGTTTTTTTTTTTTTTTTTTTTTTTTTTGCTTCCACTCTGCATAACTCTCTGGAGATTTATCAAGATTGTGAAACACAGTGGCACCACAGTTCATGAACTTAATTCCTTCCACAATTCTGGCTACAAACTTAAATTGGTTGTGAACTGATTCAAATTTCCCCATATGGTTAACATTGAACCTAATCATTCAATTTGATTTGATTTGTGACCAATTTGGTTTGTGGCCAGAATCACAGAAATAATTAAGTTTGTGAACCAAGGTACTGCTGTATAGCAACAGTTTGTTCCTTTTTATTGCTAAGTAATATTCCACAAGGCAAATATACCATAGTTTGTTTAATGATTCAACTGTTGAAGAATATATGAGCTATTTCCATTTGTTGTTCACAACAAATAAAGCTGCTCTTTGAAATGGTGTAGCTTCTCTGTGTAGACATGCTTTTATTTTAATGGAATACAATTGCTGGATGGTATGTAGTAGCATGTCCAATGCTTTTTAAAAGTTCCAGATTCTTCTTCAGAATGATAGAATAGTTTTACATGTCTGCTAGCACTGTATATTGACCCAGCTGTCCGTATCCTTCCCAACACTGGGTGACATCACCCTTGCTTATTTTAATCACTCTATGTGCACATTGATACATTGCTCTGGTTATTCATTGAGCTGTATTGTCTCCCTCACCAGGGACAATTCTTCAGCTTTTTTTCCCCCGCACACTGACATTTTCAGAGTTATCCTTAACATGGGTTTCCCTTGTTTCCCTGTGGTTTGCTTCGGGTGGTGCACTTCTGAGAGGTGATGTTGAGACCTCTTCCCATTACATCAAAAACCACTTGATTTCCGTTTGTCTCATCGGTGATGGTAGCTTTCATTGTTGGGCTAAGGTGGTGCTTACCAGGCTTCTCCATTATGAAAGTACATTTTTAACCATTTAATAAGTAATCTGAAGGGAACCCTATACTGTGAGACTGAGTAAATATTTTTCAACCCTAGAGAACTGCAAAAAAGAGAAACTTTCCATTCAAACCACTGAATTAAGAGGCTTGATCTGCTTTTATCATCGCATCCAGTAGCCTAAGGATTGTGACTAGGCCCTTTCTGAGAATCCACCTGGAAAAATTCAGGGCTGTAAAAGAATGTATATTTGCCGGGGATTTAGCTCAGTGGCATAAGCAACTGCCTTACAAGCGCATGGTCGTGAGTTCAATCCCCAGTACCAATAAAAAAAGAAAAAAAAGAATATATGTTTATCCAACCATTACCTGATGCTGGCTCCTGACCTCTCTTACAGCACTTACTGAAGAAAGCAGTAGCTCTTTTTCGGTCGCTTTGAGATCTGAGTGCCCACGGAGCACAATTCTATTATTGCCTCCACATAAGAAGAGCAGCCCCTAATCTATGTCCAATTTAGACATTCAACTGGGTCAAACACTATGGTGAACTGGGCATGGTGACGCACACTTATAATCCACAGCACTCAGGAGGCCGAGGCAATAGGATCGCCGAGAGAATAAATTTTAAAAAGATAAAAATAAAAACTGCTAGGGCCGGAGATTTAGCTCAGCAGTGCAAGCGCCTGCCTGGCAAGCACGAGGTCGTGAGTTTGATCCCAGGTAACAAGCAAAACAAAATAAAACAAATAGGGGAAAAAAAACTGCTGGTGGAGTTCATAGCAACTTGATTCCTGGAAATGCCACCAACCAGTCATTCATTACCAGCAAAGGGGACAACACAGCATAGTAGGGCACTGATAACCGCTGGTAATTACTGCTCCTTTTCCACACAGTTGAGTACTCGTGTGAGAATAAGAGGTGCCCGATCGGTGCCAGCTGTAGGCGCTGTAGCCGTGGCTGCTCAGTGGAAGGCAGGCTCAGCTAGTCAAAGGATAAAACCGTTTCTGTGCTCAGTGAGCTTTCATAAATTTTCCACATTAGAATAGATTCAGATTTAGCCAGATGTGGTGGTGCAGGTCTGTAATCCCAGCCCTCAGGCAGCTGAGGCAGGAAAATTACTGTGAGTTCAAGGCCATCCTGGGCTATACACACTGACTTCAAAACCAGCCTGAACTACATAGTAAGATCCTCTCTAAAAAAAAAAAAATCTAAAACAAATTCAATTTACAAAATTATCCTGAATATAGACAAGAGTGTTCGTATACCCACTCTGGGATTTCCTTATTATCTTTGTTTTGTTTTGTTTTTTATAGTGGGGCTCAAACTCACAACTTTAGGCTTGCCAGGCAGGTGCCTATGCTGAGCTAAATCTCCGGCTTCCCTATTATCTTAATACATCGGTCACAATAAATGATCCAATGTTGGTCCATTTTTACTAAATAAAGTCTGTATTCTTTCCTTCCTGCCTTCTTCAGGAAGGTACCACAGTGTCACAAACAGCTGGCCGAGTATGAACTCCGTGACACCTTCCTGCACCTTAGTGCACCTCGGATGGATGCCACCTTGGGCGGTGATGCCAGCACCACCCATCACACCTCTGCTGTGGCCAAGAGTACAGGAAAGGAGAAGACGACGACCGTCCAGAGATGAAAGGAGACCGGAGAGGGGCGAGCGCTCCAGGAAGCTGGGGGTCTTGGCGCCGGAGATGAGGAGGAGAAGAACAGGCACCTGCCGGGAATTTGCTTCCATCATATTTATTCCACATGAAGGCAAGAACTGAAGGGGAGAAATTTCAAGGCAAGGGCAGTGGTGAGGAAAAACAGGCAATTTTTCAAGTCTTACAGATACAATCGTATGTATTTACTACACGCAATGCATCATTCTGAAGTATACTGCCATTGTGAAATGCTGCACTAGTTCACTAATATATTGATTACCTCGTGTAGTTATCATTCAGCATCTACTGTCATGGCACTTTCCAAGAAGGTAAGAGATCGTTAACTGCAGTCACTATTTTATACTTACTCCTGTCGAACTGGATCATCCCCTTCCCCAACAACTCCAGGCCCTCGTAACAACCATTCTGCTCTCTATTTATATGAAGTCAACTTCTTCCGCTTCTACTTCTTTTTTTCTTTTTTTGTACCAGGGATCGAACTTAACACCTCGTGCTTGCCAAGCAGGTGCTTGTGCCGCTCAGCTAAATCCCCAGTGAGATTAATGTCCTTAGGTTCCATGTGTCAGTGAGATCCTGTTATATTTGCCTTTTTATCTTTTGGTGTCTGGCTTATGTCACTGAACACACTGACCTCCAGTTCCTCCCATGTTATAAATCATTTCAAATGGTCACTCAGTATTCTAATACATGTATAATATTTTTTTATTCATCCATTAATGGGTAATTTGGTTTATTTTTCCTTGACTATTGTGAATAATGCCTCAGTGATCACAGGAGTGCAAATATTCCTGTGAAATATTGGCTTCATTTCCTTTGGGTGTATGTCCAGTGGTAGGATTACGGAATCCTATGGTAGTTTTGTGTTTAGATTTATGAGAAATTACTGTACTGTTTTCCATAATAGCTGCGCTAATGTAAATACCTGCCAATAGTATGTAAAGATTCCCTTTTCACCACATCCTCATCACTTGTTGTTTTTTGTGTTTTTGATGGTAGCCATTCTAACAGGAGTGAGGTATCTCAGTGTGGCTTTAATTTTCATTTCCTCATAGATTAGTGCTGCCACCAAGAATTTAGCTCAGTGGCATAAGTGCCTGCCTGGCAAGCATGAGGTTGTAAGTTTGATCTCTGGTACCAAAAAAAAAAAAAACAAAAAGTGTATTGATGTCAAGCAGTTTTTCACATACTAGCTGACCATTTTTATATCTTGTTTTTGAGAAATGTCTATTCAGGTCCTTTGTCTACCTCTTAATTGGGTTCCTCTTGTTACTGAATGAGCTCTTTATATAATTTGGTGACTAACCCCTTATAAAATATAGAATTTGCAAATATTTTCTCCTATTCCACAGGTTCTCTCTTCACTTTGTTGATTGCTTCTTTTGCTGTGGTGGAACAATATTCTTTAGAATTAGAAAATTCTTTTTTGTGTGTCTAATAGAAAGTTCTTGCAATACAAATTCTGTGTGTGTGTGTGTATGTATGTGTGTATATGTGTGTGTGTGTATGTGTGTGAGTGTGTGTGTATGTGTGTGTGTGTGTGTGTGTGTATGTATGTGTGTATATGTGTGTGTGTGTGAGTGTGTGTGTGTGTGTGTGTGTGTGGTACTGGGGATTGAACTCAGGGCCTTGTGCGTGCTAGGCAAGCACCATATCACTGAGCTACATCCCCAGCCTCTTTATTTTTTTAAATTAGTAGAATATTCTTGACAAATATGATGAGACCATCAACTGTCCCTCTAAGAACCAAACTGCTGAGAGGGAAGGGTTTGAACATCAGCAGACAGCTAGCAACAATCTGTAACCCATGATTACTAAGAGCTTCTCCCTTCTCTGGACTCATCATAGAAGAGGTTAAACCAACCTGAGCATAGGCACCTTTGCACTGCTCCACAGTAAAAAGTTCAAAGGCCCTAATTTAAATTCAGTGGCAGTCTTAAAGTGAGCTAGTTTACTACAATGGACATTTTCATTACCTGATATATAACATGTGTACAAGGAAGGGAAATAGTATCATCCTTTATTGGCAATGAATTAAGTAAGAATTATACTTAAAATCAGCACAAAAAATCTTATTTTAAAAAAAAGTGTTTCCCTGATTGATGTGTTTTGAATTTTTTTTCTTTTTCTTTTTCTCCTTGAAATAAAATGGATTTAAAAGAAAAAAAAGTGTTAGATCAAGCCAGAATTTCAAGGAGAAAAAAATATCACTGGGTAGGTTCCCTGGAATGGAGATAACAGAAAAACCACTGAACTTGAAAACTGAACGGTACAAATTACTCAACATTAGCAGCAGAGCTAAATAGACTGAAAAAAATTAACAGAGTGTCAGTGGTCTGTGGCACTATAATAAAAGATTTAACATTATATCATCAGAGTCCCCCCAGAAAAGAAGAAAAATGTGTAAAGCTGAAGAATTCTCAAAGATAACAGTGGCTGCCAGGAATGGTGGTGCACACCTAATCCCAGCACTCAGGAGACTGAGGCAGGAGGATCACTGTGAGTTCAAGGTCAGCCTGGGCTATATAGTGAGACTCTGTCTCAAAAAAAAAAGAAAATTAGAAAGAAGAATATCAAGACAATTTCAGATGAATGAAAACTAAGATATGCCCTAAAAGAATGAGTAAAAGAAGACCTTTAAATAGGATGAATGTGATTAAGGAAATGATCTTAGAACATAAGAGAGGAACACAGAGGAAGAGAAAGTGTGAACATGTAGGTCAACACACAAGGCTTTCCTTTTCTTGAGTTCCCTAGAGTCTCTTTAATGTTGAACCAAACACTATGACATCTAATGTGGTTCCCAAAGTATGTGTAAGAAATATTTAGGGACCAGTGGCACAGTGCCTGCCTGGCAAGAGCAAGGTTGTGAGTTTGATCCCCAGTACCAGAAGACAAAAAAGAAAAAGAAAAAGAAATATTTAGACAATTGTAAGTGAAGAACAGTAAATAGACCTAAACAGTAAATGTTTTGTTTTTGTTTTTGTACTGGGGATCGAACTCATGACCTCATGCTTGCAAGGCAGGTGCTTATGCTGCTGAACTAAATCCTCGGCCCAATAGAATTTCTACACTAACTAGGTATGGTGGTGCATGCTTGTAATTTCAGCATTCAGGAAGCTGAGGCAGGAGGATTGCCATGAATTCAAGGCCAGGCTGGGCTATATAGCAAGACTCTATCTCAAAAAAAATCTATATATATATATATATATATATATATATATATATATATAAAATTTTTATTTATTTATATTTATTATTGTCTTTTTGTCTTTTTGAGACAAGATTTCATCATGCAGTTCAGACTGGTTTTGAACTCACTTGGTAACCCAGGCTGGTCTTGAATTTACAACAATCCCCCTGCCTCAGTCTCCTGAGTGATGGGATTCCACACATGCACAACCACACCCAGCTTAGGATAATGTAATAAGCAGTGTAGTAGAGCAACCTCTAAAGAGTTTATAGAGATAACTTTATATCACTGTAAGATAAAACACAATTCTAAAAAAGATATGGGTAATCCACAAAAAGCCAAGAAAAATGAAAACAGAAATGGAAAACAGGGAACAAAGATGCATTAGTCAATTTCCTGTCACTGAGGCAAAACACCCACTCCCTACTACTTAAAAGAGGAGAGGTTTACTTTGGCTCTCAGTTCTCGGAGGCTTTGGTCTGTGGTTATCTGGCTCCAAGTTAAGAAGGTTGCAACGGAAAAAAGATGACAGAGGGATGCTGTTCAGCCCATGGCAGCCAGGAAAGAGAGCGATGACAGAGGGAGAGAGACAGAGACAGAGACACACAGACAGGTGTAGAGACAGAGCAAAACAAACACACACCCTTCCTAACAGGAAGCAGGCCAAGGGCTGAGTGTGTGGCTTGGCCAAGTGCTCGCCTCGCATGCTCAGTCCCAATACCATCACCAGCACCACCACCACAAAAACAAGCAGTGTCTATAGCAGAGCAGAGTAGAATTCACAGCAAAAGAAACCTCAAGAAATAAAAGGGACATTCTACAGCAATAAAGGGGCTAATCCACCTCAGAGGCATAGAAATCTTAAATGGCATCATAAAGGTTCTGATACCATGAATGTTCATGACATCATAAATGTTTATAATAGCAGATTCCACTGGGTGTGGTGGCAAACACCTGTAAATCCAAGCACTCGGGAGGCTCAGGTAAGAGGATTACCATGAATTTGAGGCCAGCCTGGACTACATAGTAAGTTCAAGATCAGCCTGAACTGCACAGTGAGGCCCTGTCACACACACACACACACACACACACACACACAAGAGCAGAATCCAAGTATATGAAGCAAAAGCCCTTAGAATAGGAGAGATATACCTAGAGAGTATCAACAATTGATAAACTAGCTGAACACAAAATCTGCAAGGATGATAGAGCAATTCAACAACTCCAACTAATCCACAGTTACAGAACTCTTTATCCAATGCTAATAAAATGCTTCTTTTCCAGCACACATGGAACAATGACCAAGATGATGTTATTAGCTCACAGATCCAACATAACAAAATTTGTGAGCAAATCTGAAGCAATGCTGAGAAACAAATTCATAGTACTAAATGTTTATATTAAAAGCAAAAATCTGAATTATTTAAGCTCCCACCATAAAAAACTAGAAAAATTCAAGCAAGTCAAAGGAAGGAATTATTAAATCTATGAGCATAGATCAATGAAATTGACAACAGATACACAGTGAAAAATTAATGAAACAAAAAGTTTATTCTTTAAAGAGACCAACAGAACTGACAAACCGCTACTTTGCAAGACTAACAGAGAGGGCTATGAATTTAGCTCAGTGGCATAAGCGCCTGCCTGGCAAGTGTGAGGTCATGAGTTCAATCCCCAGTACCAAAAAAAAAAAAAAAAAAAAAAATATATATATATATATATATATATATATATATGTATATATATATATATATACATATATATATATATACTAACAGAGAAAGAAAAGACACAAATTACCAATATCAGGATGGAAATAGGATCCTACCTCAGACACAAAGACACAATCAAGGGATGGTATAGGGGACCCTGCCAAGATCCCCAATCTCCCAAATGAGTGTACAGTGAAGGCCTAAATAAATGAGACAAGTGGTATGAATTTAGGGCTCCAGGAGGATCGAAATCTTCTAGCAGATTTCAAAACTCTGGAGGCTAAGACAAGGAGTGTCTTGGGGTGGCCTGTATTTATTTATTTAGTTTTCAAACAAGGATGGGGTTAGAGTGGAAAATGCAGGAAACTGAGCAGGACCTTGGGAGTGGCGCAAGGACTTTTCTGAGTAACAGACTATGTTAATTTAGGAGAAGTATCTTCTGGTAATTAAGTATTTTAGGAGAAAGTCTCCAGGTTGACTTTTACTAGAGGAGTGAAATGCCTGCAGCTACAGTCCCCATCTTGTTAATTGGGGCTGGAGCCAGGTGTCCTCAGCTGTGGCCTTATCTTGCCCTTTGAGGCGTCTCTTTGTTCTCGGTGGGCCATGCCCCAGCCAGGCCACAGCCCTGCATGTGTGTTCAGCTCCCAGCTTCAGGGTCTCCCTACAGGATGGATACTACTGACACCTCTGCACACATTAACTCATTTGAACTGTATCAGTTCCTTAAAAAGCGCAAACTACCACAATTTACCAATATGAGATAACAATTTGAATAATCCTATAACTAAGAAGAAATTCAACTCTTGGGTTGGGGATATAGTTCAGCAGTGCAGCACCTGCCTGGCAAGGTTGAGGTCATGAGTTAGATTCCTAGTTAAAACAGAGAGAGAGAGAGGGAGAGAGAGAGAAAAGAAAAAATTTTAGTTCAGGATGGCCTTGAATTTACTATGTAGCCCAGACTGGCCTTATATTCACCAAGATCCTCCTGCTTCAGCCTCCTAAGTGCTCACAAATGTGTGCCACCATGCCTAATTATTGAGCGCTGAGTTTTAAAACTCCCAAAAAAGGAATTTTCTTAGGCCAAGTGATTTCACTAGAGAATTCCACCATGTATTTTAAGCATTAACACCAGCTGGGTATGGTGGCACATGTCTATAATCCCAGCACTGAAGAGGCTGAGGCAGGAGGATAGTTGTGAGTTTGAGGCCAATCTGGGCTACATGGCAAGATCTTGTCTCAAAAAAAAAAAAAAATTAACACCAGTTTTTCTCTTTCAGAAGACAAAAAAAGAGGAACATTTCCCAACTCATTTTATGAGACCAGTATTACCCTAACAACAAAATCAGATACAGAAAATAGGTAACAAGAAAAAACTTCAGACCAAGATCCCTCATGAAAATAGACATAAAAACCAAAAAAAAGACATAAAAAATCCTGCACAAAATATTCACAAGTTAGAATTCAGCAATATATAAAAAGAATTATACATGTTGACCAAGAAGGCTTATTCCAAGATATAGATTGGTTAATATTAAAAATTAATGTAATCCACCTTAGTAGCTCACTAAAGAAGAAAATCACATAATTATATCAACTGATACAAAAAAGAATTTGAAAAAATTCATCATGCATGTACAATTTAAAACTCTTAGAAAATTGGTAATACAGCACAATGCATATATTGTATAATTCTATTTCTATATCATTTTCAAACCAACAACGTCATGGGAAGGAAAATGGGTGGACATAAAGTGAGATCGGTGAGATTATAAAAAGGAGAGAAATCTTTTTGGTGGCAGAAGAGTTTCTTATCTTGATGGCATAGTAATTACACAAATCCACAAGAGTGCCAGGCATGATGGCGCACTCCTATAATCCCAACAATTTGGGAGGCTGAGGCAGGAGGATCAATGCAAGTTTGAGACCAGCCTGGGCTACAAAGTGAGCTTAAGGCCAGCCTGGACTGCATAGCGAGACCCTGTCTCAAAAAGACAAAAAAAAAAAAAAAAGTATCCCTAATGCAGTTTCCTTAAGTGTTTGTACTTTTATATAATATCAAAATCAAGAAGGGAAAACTGACACAATGTTTGGCATATTGTATTTGTGACATTTTATTACCCTTGTGGATTTGTGGGGTCTCACTATGTAGTTCAGGCTGGCTTTGAGCTCACTTTGTAGCCCAGGCTGGTCTTGAACTTGCAGTGATCCTCCTGTCTCAGCCTCCTGAGTGGGGTGATTACAGGTGACTGCCACCACACCTGACTCTCTTTCTACTATTTTTGCAGCTCCCTATGCATCTATAATTATTTACAATAGAAGGATTTTTCTCTTTTAAAAAGACCATGGGCATTTTTGCTTTGTTGTAGCACATTTATTAAGTAACTCATGGAGAATAACATTTATTTTGTTGAAATATACTATCTAATAATAAATACAGTCTTTAAATTTTCTTACCTACCTTTATACCTTCAAGTTTGAAGTTTTTCAAATAAGGATTTCTAACTTTTCCTAAGTCATTGTTCCCAAGAAACTTGTTAATGGAGCTTTTCTCTTGTACTATCCTCACTGGTTATTTCTTTACAAAATAAAGGCTATATTTTGAGTTAGTTTTATCATTGCTTCAACACAACTTTCAAAACAGTCTATCGTATCACCTTGTTTTTGTTACTTTTCTTGTTGTTGAGACAAAATACCCAATACTCAGAGTTAAAGGAGGAAAGGTATTTATTACAGCTCGCAGTCCAGAGGGGTTTCAGTTCACAGTCTGCTGGCTCCAAGGCAGGGGGCAGGGCTGGGAGGCATCGCAGAGGAGACACAGCCCATGGTGGGCAGAAGGCAGCAAAGCAGAGAAGTAGTGAACCACCAAGCAACCACAGTAACCTTCTTTCTAACCTTTATATTCTATCCAGGGCACCCACCCTTAGGCTGGGGTAACTTTAATCCTGCCCAGAGCTATGCCAAGCTGATCAGTGGACTCAGTTAATAGCCATGCACCCTTGAGCCCCGTGGCATACACTCTAGATCCCGACACCTCTGAAAAACCCCACCTATGACCGTGTGAGGTTTTGGGGAAACATCTAAACACAAGCCCGACTGTCATCCACATAAAGATGGCCTTTCGTGTTCATTTTTTAATTGTGCTTCTTCTGACCTTTCCTTTCTAAAGAGTAATGGAGGTTCAAGGCACCCAGCATCAGCGCCTTTTTCCTGGCCTGTCTGAGTGTCTCCAGTGTTTCTGTGCCATGCTAGTTTCAAAGCAGGTGAATTTCTCACACTGACCCCTAGCTGAACTCCTAGGACAAATCCTTCTTGGCCATGCTGTACTTTTTCAGTGTGGTAAGGATTTTGTTTGCTAATGTTTTACTGATGACTTTTGATTTGTATAAGGAAGAACATTTTGTATATTTGTATTCCCTCCCGCTGGGAGATGACAGAATTGCTTGGAGGGGTACGTTCTGTCTCATCAGCCAAGAGCCTAACAAGTGGGCTCACCCCACGCACAGTGCTCGCAGAGGTCCCTCAGGGATTCCATACTGTACATTCATGGGAAAAGTGGGTAAGTGAGGACTGCCCCTTACCCTAGAGGACTCCGCTCCAAAAGGCAAAAAAGATTCGCTTAGTGCCACAAAACTGAGCTCCTATCAGTGCTGATGGCCACTCCTTTCACCCAGGCACCCTCTCACTTGCCAACATAAATTTGCCAAAAGATCTTTTCAAAAAAACAGCCAATTGCGGCACTGGCGTGTTATTAAATATGAACTAAGTAGCCTTGCAACACATCAAAAAGGGAAGATTTTGGTCCCACTCATAGCTCTGCAATGTACTGGGAGAGACCGTTCCGTTGGTGTCAACTCAGAATGGCAGGAGTACATCAAGTTGCTGATAAAACGGATGGCAGCCAGATAGAGACGGGGGCACGCACCTGTCATCCCGGCACTCAGGAGGCTGAGGCGGAAGGATCTCCATGAGCTCAAGGCATCCTGGGATACTTAAGTAAGTTCAAGGCCAGCCTGCATGACATAGTGAGACCTTGTCTCAAAAACAAACAAACAAAAAAAGAACTATTGGCAGCCAGAGAAAACAACCATGCTGCCATCATCTTCGGTTGGTTCATTTTTGAACCTAGTCCAATTTCTGTCCAGAGGACAGAAATTTCCAGAAATTTCCAGAAATTTCCAGAGTTCTGTTCCACCAGAGCTGTATCTTTGTTGCAATTCAGGACTGCAAATACCAAGTGAGGCAACATTTAATGCCTGTATTCTCAAGCCAGAAAGGAGCTAGAAATACACTTGGTCAGGATAGAAAATGGACTTTCCATTATCTATGAATTCTTTTAACTCCTAGGAAAAGATTTTTTTCTTTTTCTTTTTGAGACAGGGTTTCACTATGCAGTTCAGAATAGACTTGAACTCATTTTGTATCCCAGGCTGGCCTTGAACTCACAGTGATTCTCCTGCCTCAGCCTCCCAAGTGCTGGGATTACAGGTATGTGCCACTGTGCCCACTTTAGGAAAAATATTTTTAAAAACAGGCCTTTTTTTGGTATTGTGACTGCCAGCATGCCAAAAAGAGTTGGTTTCAAGAGACTTATCTAGTTGATTAGCCCAGTGAGCTAGACAAGCAACCTACCAAAAGTGGTTGCCCAATTCTCTTTTGAAACCAATTTTTTACTGAGGGTTCGCCAAACTTACTCCGCTGTCTCAAGAAGCCGCAAGCCAACTCCATACAAGGGCCAGATGGCAGGGGACTGGCAGAGTCACCCACTTCCCTCTCTATCCTCTTGCCAGGACCTTCATCCCACTTTTGAAATTCAGTCCTCCTAATTCCTGAACGAGGCCGTAATAGCTGAACAGGGCTGGAGGCACCCATGCCACGACTGAGCAAAGACTCAGCCACAGGAGGGGAAAAGGGAGAGAATGGGCAGGCAGTAGGAGCCCCCCCCCCCCCCGAGGTCCCCCACCATTCCCCAAACGCCCTGCACCTCACTTCCCTTAGGCTTACTTCTCAGGCACCGCTTTTGTCTCCTTTAGCTTCATTTCCATGACTCTCCAGGAAAGGATGTTACAGACTCCCTAACCAGGGAAGCCCTGGAGGCTTCTCTGAACCCAGCAAGGTCTCACCTCCATCTGGAGACAGCAAACTGGCTGACAGGGGCCGACAGGGGCTGACCCTGATGTTCACCCCAGGCCCCGGGCAGACACCTGGGGACACAGGTGGAGGCCGACTGCTGGCGGAAGGCTCCCACAGACAACGCCTGGACTTGCTTTTTCAACACCGTGATCTCCCACAAGGAGGGCGAAGACACAGCTTCCCTGCACACAGTCCTGGGAGAGGCTGGTGTCCGTCCTACCTGGTCTTCCTTTCCTGGAAATTAGATTCCAATAGGGAGGAGAAACCTTTCAGGAAAGTCAGCCCTTAGCGCTGTCCTAAGAGCGGCCTTTTCTGTGTTCCTAAAATCCCATCAGAGCCACCAACTCCAGAGAAGAGACGCCATCTACTCATCCTCTCCTTTGCAAAGGACCAGGATTTGTTTCTGTCCACTCCTCACTGTAAGAGGCAGCGTCTGGAACCTGGAAAAGGCACCAGGGACAGAGACTGTGAGGCCGACTCGGGAGGGACTGACCTGCTTGCTCCCTGCACCACCTGCGACACCTCTGCCTGGCTTTCTGCCTCTGCTAAACAGCAGGATATCTGAAATTGCTAGAGGAGATAAGACTCGTAGGCCTATAAAGATAAGCTATAGTAAACACCCTGTTTAAAAGCTTTCGGAAAAATTTTTTCAGAAAATATTCTTAAAAATTAAAAAAAAAAACCCACAAAAACCTTCTAGATGTCCATGTGTCACTTAGGAAAATTCTAATCTCCTTACCATGCTAAGGCTGGGTGTGTGCTAGCACCTGGCTCTCGGGTCATATCTTTTCACCCTTTACTTTCCAGCATCCCTCAAGAACACTGTGACCTCCAAAATTGTTCCTGGATCTTTGTTTTCACACTTGATTTTCCTGATAATCAGATCCTCTGGCTCCTCTCAGCATCTGGGGCCCCAGGAGGCCTTTCCTAGGACCACGCACAAGGGTGCCCCACACGCACACCCCCTCTCTCCTTGGCAGTCTTACATCACCTCACCACAACTGATGTGACTTCAATTAACAGTTAGGAAGGCAGGAAATGCATCTGTCTTGTCACTAGCCCTCTAGCTCCTAGGATGGGTGCCTAGGACCTTCTGTGCAGTTACTCACTCTTCTCTGTTGTTTAGAGTTCTGTGGGCTTGGTTTCCCACGCAAGGAAGGGTATGGTATGTGAGGTAGGGAGAGAGACAGAGAGAGAGGCCATCACCACATAACTCTGTGTGTGGGGTGCTGGGGAACAAACCTAGGCCTTCACACATGCTAAACTACCAACGAGCTACATCCCAGCATAACTCTTAGACAGTATTTCGTTGTAATTTTCCTGTTTCGTTAACAGTTATGGTTGGTCATCTCTTCATTTAAAAACTAAACCTCAGTATGCATGGATAGTGTCACAGGGTTTGGTTCTCTCCATGGTTTCAGGCCTCTGGTGGGGGTGTCTTAGAATGTGCACCTGTGAAGAGGAGGAGACGATTGTACCCAAATATCTGACAGGAGAGTGAAAGCATGTCAAGTCCAGACCTGGGCCACGCTATAGACCCACTGTTGTGATTCTGCTCCCTCCCTCCCCGGAATCTTCTCAGCTCCCAGCTTGTGTCTGCTCATTCCCTAGCCTGCAGCCCATGAGAATTTAAAACTCTTGATTAGGCCTTCTCCCATGTACCCCGCTTTGTCCCTCACCCAGAGACAATGACCTTCATTTTCTTTAGTGACAAAGTATCTACTCAAGGAAGGGTCTAATCAAGTTCAGCATCCATTTGTGACCATTCATGTCACCTGTGGGTACTAGAGGCAGGTACCCTCCTCCTGCCTAAGACAGGAATAGGCTGAGGTTGGGAGAATGGTCTGATCCTCTTTTTTCTTTCTCTCTTGATATTGGGGATTGAATTCAAGGCCTTTGCTCTGTGCTGCACTCCCAATTTTTTTTTTTTTTGAGGTAGAGTTTCACAAAATCTACTCTTGACCAGTTCCATGTGCTTTAAGTGAAACAGCAGAAATAAAGAGACACCATCGAGGAGAATGTGTATATTTAGAATTCCTCCCCCTCATTTTCTTCTTCAAATGTATCAGTCCCCACTTCTTCATAATCCTTCTCCAGGGCAGCCAGGTCCTCCCTAGCCTCGGAAAATTCTCCTTCTTCCATGCCTTCTCCAACGTACCAGTGCACAAAGGCCCGCTTGGCATACATTAGGTCAAACTTATGGTCAAGGCGGGCCCAGGCCTCCGCGATGGCAGTGGTGTTGCTCAGCATGCAGACGGCCCTCTGCACTTTGGCCAGATCTCCTCCTGGCACCACGGTGGGTGGCTGGTAATTGATGCCCACCTGGGGAACAAGGAAGGAGGAAGAACAACAAAAGAATATACAAGTCAGCCAAAGGAGAACTGAAGATGGCGTGTCTTGTTTTTGTTTTTTAGACAGGATCTTGCTATGAAGTTCAGGTTGGCCTTGAACTCACTATGTAGCCTAGGTTGGCCTCAAACTCGTGGTGATCCTCCTGTCTCAGCCTCTTGAGTGCTGGGATCATAAGCATGTGCCACCACACCAGGCCAGTGTGTCTTGGTAATAAAGGTGTGGCAGCAAGATACAGTCCTGGACGTGGGAGGGGGACACCAAGGTAAGGGGTGAAACGAAGGAATCAGGAGATTGGGAAAGTGTGCAGGGAGGGCAGGGGAGTGCTGGAGAGAAAAGAAAAGTGAATGAGTATACACAAAGGACAAAGGCTGGCAAATCTAAAAGCTGGAGAGGAAAAGGAGAATAGGGCTTGTAATAGAAATGTCCGTGGAAAGTAGCAAAAGCACCCACGAAAATGGACTTAGTACATGAGAGGTTTCCAGTATGTGTTTATCTCTAAAAGGGAGATACCTTCTCATTTGGAGACAAAACAGTTTCTAGAACTGAAGTTATCATGATGTTTATTCATTCCCAGATTGTCCTCTGAAGTTCCTCATAGTTACACTGCAAACAAAGGTGGGAAATACTCTCCTATGGGTGAAGGGCTGTTGAAAAGGCCACAGGGATATTCCAGAGCCATAAATAGAAGATTCAAAAGACCCTTGGGGATGGTGCTCACGTTAATCAGGCCCTGTGTCTCTCTTTTGCTTGGAAAAAAAAGCAAGAGGTTTTCAAGGACAGTTAGTTAAAGGCCTTGCCTGAATAAGCCAACTTTCCAAGTTCTGATTTAGGCCAGGGACCTGCTCTGTCCACCACCAAACTTACCTTGAGGCTCCTGTCGTAGAACTCCCACCTCTCCCCCCACACAGCCCAAATCAAAGCCCATCCCTAGAACATAGGTAACTAAAAGAAGTCTAAACGGGCAAACTCACAATTTATAGGCCCTGAGGAACTACAGTGCTGTCCCAAACTCCAGACCATCACACATTAATTCCTATCTTCTTGAACTCATTGTTTGCACGCTTTCCTGCTGAGGGAGTGGGCGTGGTCATGCGGAGGGAGTGGGTGTGGTCGTGTTGAGGGAGTGGGCGTGGTCATGCTGAGAAGTGGGCGTGGTCACAATCCATTCAGCATGGACCAGTGACCCTGAGTTTGTGACACTTCATCCCCTCTCAGAAGCAAGGGGCATCCTGGTGGTGGTGATGAAACTGAGATGGGCAAAGGGCCAAAAGCGAGGGGAAAGTGCAATGAGTAGAAAGTTTGCTGCATCTCATATTTTGCTAGCTGTGGCCTGACCACCACTTTTCTGAACATTTAACGTTCCTTGATCTGAGTCAAGTGGAGACCAGCTGCCCCAGGGAGAATGGCAGAGTAGGGAGTTTAACAAGAGGCTTTTCTGAAACTCAAGTCAAAAGGTTAAGACCACATTGCTGACCCTTCTGGATGTGACTTCAGACCATCAGCCTACAGTGAGGTTCAGAGGAAGAGGGCGAATCCCTGCATGTCTGTTCCTCCACCTTCCCCAAATCTCTCTCAGTTTTCTTTTTTTTTTTTTTCCTCATTTATTCTCCTAGCTTTTTAAAATGTCTATTTGGAAAAGAAAAAAAAAACTTCATTTTTTGGAAACAGCCCCTGATTGTTTTTATAAGAACTACTAGAACTGTCACGTAAAAATTGGTGTGGCTGAAGAGAGAGAAGTTGTATTAGTAGCTAGGGGGAAGGCGGGCGTCAGAAACTGAGGTTCCTTTTTCCTCAAAGAACAGCTACATTCTGGGTAACGGGAATGGAAGATGTCAGGGCTTCATGACCCACGTGATTTACAATCATAGAATTGCCACAAAAATTATTTTATTGTTAACCCCAAATTGATTAAAACACAGTTAATTATTCAAAATAAATTGAAAGAATACATTTTCTGGTAGAGGAGGGAATCATACCTCTCTAGCAACTTCAATGACCTGGTTAACTTTAAAATTAAAATGCACCTGGAAGTAGAAAATATCCACTGAAACTAACTTCAGCAAGTTGAGTTGAATCATAAACAACCTACCCATCTGCAAAGCATTGTAAGTCAGGTCCCTTCAATACAATGTTTTTTAAAAAATTTAAAGATTGTTAACCAACTTGAAATAGCAACAAACTCACTCATTTCCTAAAATGGCTTAAACAGACCACCAGGATTTGCGTCTCAGCCACAGCTGTATGAAGTTAATGTTACACGTGGTTTAAATTCCTTGCCCCCCACTTTCACAGGGTCTTCTCACTGAACTACGTCCCCAACCCTTTTAATTTTTGTATTTTTGAGACAGGGTCTCACTAAATTGCTGAGTTCCCCGGGGTTAGCCAGACCTCATAATCTGTCTGCCTTAGCCTCCCGGAGGGCTGGGATTGCAGGTCTATACCAACACCCAGACTCTCTTTTTGTGCAAACTTCTGTCCTCGTCAACTCTCACCTTGAAACCTGTGGGACACCAGTCAACAAACTGGATGGTCCTCTTGGTCTTGATGGCAGCGATAGCAACGTTGACATCCTTGGGCACCACGTCCCCCCGGTAGAGCATGCAGCAGGCCATGTATTTGCCGTGTCTTGGGTCACACTTCACCATCTGGCTGTTGGGCTCAAAGCAGGAGCTGGTGATCTCAGCCACAGAGAGCTGCTCGTGGTAGGCCTTCTCAGCAGAGATGATGGGTGCGTAGGTGACCAGTGGGAAGTGGATGCGGGGGTAGGGCACCAGGTTGGTCTGGAACTCAGTGAGGTCCACATTGAGGGCTCCATCAAAGCGGAGCGAGGCGGTGATGGAGGACACGATCTGGCTGATGAGCCGGTTGAGGTTGGTGTAGGTGGGGCGCTCGATGTCCAGGTTGCGGCGGCAGATGTCATAGATGGCCTCGTTGTCCACCATAAAAGCACAATCTGAGTGTTCGAGGGTGGTGTGGGTGGTCAGGATGGAGTTGTAGGGCTCCACCACTGCAGTGGAGACCTGGGGTGCTGGGTAGATAGCAAACTCCAGCTTGGACTTCTTGCCATAATCGAGGGAGAGGCGCTCCATCAGCAGAGACGTGAAGCCTGAGCCAGTACCGCCGCCGAAACTGTGGAAGATCAGGAAGCCTTGCAAGCCCGAGCAAGCGTCTGTCTGGGAAGAGCAGGACATGGGAAGAAGTCAGGAAGACAAGTTTCCAAGAGTCCCCCAATGGGACAAAAACAGCCAACCCACTCAGTCTGCCCTACCTTACCCCGCAACAGTTTTATGTGAGTGAAATCAAGCAGCCCTGAAGGATGAAGGAAACAAGAAAGGAGTAGTTTTATTCTTGGGAACCTAAAACATGGGATGGCCAACTGCAGACGGTTCAAGGTACGTGAAGTTTTCAGCCTGGGAGCTTGGTTAAACCAGCAGCTTCGGAGCCACAGTGATCAGTCACTTTGCCCTTTGGGAGTCCCAACCTCACCTGGTATCCCTGTCCTTGTCACCTACACATATCAATCTAACATTGGAAGGTGGCTATGGGTACGTTTCAGAAATGTAAGCATATTCAGGGAACCTGTTTTCTTTTTTCTTTCTTTTTTAAAATTTTACAATGGCAAATTACAGCAGTGTGTATTGATGGAATATGGTGGATATTGTGATTTTTGTGTGCATGGTGGAATGACCAAATGAAGCTGACCAACCCATCCTGAGTTTCCCAATTATAAAAACCTAAGCAAGTTATTGAGCCTCCCTGAACTTCTTCCCTACTTGGTTAAAGTGGGAAAAATGACACATCCTCATCTTATAAGGTTACCTCAGTAATTAAATGACACAGAGAAATTTTCTGAGAAAGAATCTGATGTGTAATAAGCACTCAATGTTAGCTCCCATCACAACCAAGAGATCCATAGAATTACAAAATTTTCCCATTGGGTATGATCTATCATCATTTAATCCCATGGTTGTGAACTTTTGGGGCACTACAGGATTGCTTTGAGACTAATGACCCCTGTGACCACCCCCTAAACAGAAAAAGGGAACATATGCAAAATTTTGGCATGTATAGCTCTCAGGTAAGGAACTCCTGATAAAGCCCACTTTTTCTTCCTACGGGTAAGGAAATGGGAGTTGAAGCAGTGATGTCACTCACAGCAAAACAACCTGGTTCATTCAAATCTTAACTTTGCCACTCCGTTGCTGTGTGACCCAATTTAAGTTACTGAACCACAGTGGTCCTCAATTTCTTTATCTGTAAAGTACAGAGAAGAGACCTCCTCTGCATGATTTTAAGGATTAAGTGAAAGCATGTGCAGATTTGACATTTGTAATGGTATTTGTGAGTGCTCAAATATATCAGTAATCTCTTCCTCTCCTTTTCCAAGTTAAATGCTTTGTTATCTATACTTTCAAAAAGCAAAAACCTTAGCCTTCCTTATACCTGGGGTCTTCCCCTGATACTACGCAGACTATCAATAGGTATTTCTATTAGGCATCCATCTCTAGGATAGTCCATGGTGCCCAGGCAGGGAAGGGGCATCTTCCTTGAATGCTTTTTATAAAACAGGGTCCAAGAGCTAGTGGGGTGTAGCTCAGTGGTGAAGCATGTGCTTAACAGGAACAAGGACCTGGGTTTAATCCTTAGGTCCCAAACAAAACAACTAGAAATTCCCAAACCTTAGGAGCTCTTTTCTATAGCCGGGGGTCACGCAGACTTCCCCGGATGTGCTTGCTGGCCTGACTCACTGTCCCCCTGCCCTTGTTGGTGCTTACCAGCTTCCGTATGCGGTCCAGCACCAGATCAATGCTTTCCTTGCCCACCGTGTAGTGACCCCGGGCATAGTTGTTAGCTGCATCCTCCTTTCCTGTGATCAGTTGCTCTGGGTGGAAGAGCTGGCGGTAGGTGCCTGCTCGAACCTCATCTAGCAAGAGAAGAAGCCATTAGATCTTAACACCTGCTTTCCAGGGAGAAGCCTCCCTCCCCATTAGATTACTTTGTGGTAAACTTCTGTTTTGCCATGCCTGTGAAACACCACAGAAGTGACACGAACAACCCTAGAATAAACCTGCCAATGGTGGAGAGAATTTTTGAGTAACATAGGCACTAACTAACCAAGCCAGAGCCTGGGTCTTAGGCTGAGAAACCAGATGCTGGTTTAGTTTTTTTTTTTGTTTTTTTGTTTTTTCTTTTTTTTTAATTGGTACCGGGGATTGAACTCACAACCGCACGCTTGCAAGGCAGGCGCTTATGCCACTGAGCTAAATCCCCAGCCTGCTGGTTTAGTTTTAAAAGCCTTAGATTAGCCAGATGCACTGGCACAAATCTGTAATCCCAGCATTCTGTGAGAGGCTGAGGTGGAAGGAAGAGCCCGAGTTTGAGCCCAATTTAGCAAGATCCTATCTCAAAATAAAAAGGAACAGGGGTGTGGCTCAGGGCACAATCCTAGTTTAATCCCCAGTGATTTAAAAAAAAAATAAAAGTCGACTATCTCTCCTTCCTGTGTAAGTTTAGCTTTATACAAATGATTTAACTCAATTTAATTTGCAGTCAAGTGACCTAAGAACACCAAAAAAGATTCAGGGTGATCTGCCCAGATCTCAGGCCCCCCCAGGAACTGTCTCATCCCTCACCTTCATCTCAAAGCAGCAATATGAGTCAGGCTTTAGATACACACACACACACACACACACACAGAGGTGTACATGTGTTGTGCTGGGGATAGAAGCCAGGGCCCTACACAAGCTGAGCACATGCTCTACCACTGAGTTCCACCCTCAGTCTTTAGGCCTATTTTAGAATTATTTTAAGCAAAGCTACACTCCAGTCCTAGAGGAGCACAAACCAGAGAGCTTTCAGTGGAGGTGCAGGGCCCACCCTCTTCTGGAGACCTGCATAGGGCAGACCAAGACGCGTCAGCCCCCAGCACATCACCTCTTCCCTTCGTGGTTCTCCTCCCCTCCGGGGGGCCATCCAGCCTAGGAGGTACCTGCACTGTTTGCACTTGTATAAAGCAACCAAAGGGTGGATGCCTGTCATCAGCTGCCCCTGTACCTTCTCTGAGACAACTCAAAATTCCTCTGTGTTTTCCTGGTTCCAAATGAGGCTCAGTCTGGAACTGCAGCAACCCTGGTGTGACTGTACCTGCTGTCTCGCCATTTCCTGGGTAATTTACTTCGAGGTGAGACCAGATCCGTAAGGACAGACCGCAGTTATCATAGGATCGGAAACCTCTACTTTGTGATTTGACGATATCAGGGCCTCTTGTAATTTCTATTATGTGGGTTTTGAAATCCTTCATATTTAGTAACAATCTTGGCAGTGTCACTCTATCTCAGCAGCCTATTTGCTGCTTGGCTTTCTCCAAGGTTATGTTTGCTTTCCAGCACTAATACGCTGTATGAAGAAAAGAAAAACTTCTATGGAGACCAGAAAGAACTGTTTCTTTAGGTTCCATGGGCCAAAGCCTGTGCAGTGTCCTATTGTTTTCTGAGGAGCTCTTAGCCCATACTCACCTACAACTGAAGGTTCCAGGTCTACCATGACAGCTCGGGGCACGTGCTTTCCGTTGCTTGTCTCACTGAAGAAGGTGGTGAAGGAGTCATCATCCTTGATCTTGTCAGCCTGAGCCCCAAAGGTGCCATCCGCCTGGATGCCATGCTCCAGGCAGAAGAGCTCCCAGCAGGCATTGCCAATCTGGACTCCAGCTTGACCCACGTGCACTGAAATGCATTCCCGCTGTGGAGAGAATGCAGAGTCGAGATCAGAGCCCTTGGCCCCAACACTAGGAGCTCCCATTGGAGGACTTGTCTTTCCTGGCATTCACCAGGAAGTTCTTCTGGGAAGTTGGACTCACCCCACAGCCACACTGGCAGGATGTTACCCCTCCAGCCCCGGCCGGCATCCCATACAAGGTGTTTGAGGTTTCACACTGCAAATGGACCAAGACCTGGTTCCAAGTTGCACGGTTGTCCTGTGGCTTGCACTAAAGCTTGCTTTCCAGGATTAATTCTTTGCACCAGAAAAGAAAGGAAAAGGAAACTGTAGAGACCAAGGAGGGGCTCTTTCTGCACCATTAGACCTTTGTACTAATGAAGCAGGACAAGGAAGAGTCAAAGAAAACATCAAAAAAGAGAGACCATCAGATAACAACTAAGAATTTGAGTAAACAGTACAAGTGCTCGCCTGGCAAGTGTGAGGTCATGAGTTCGATCCCTGGTACACATTACCAAAAAATAGAATAGTTGAGGAGGAGAAGACAAGATGGCTGATCAGTGAGCAACAGAAATCAAAGCCTCCCGGGAGAAACAATTCATACGCCAGAATAAAACACCCTGGAGAGACCCAGACAGAGGGAGATGGATCCTCTTGACACAGGAAGAAATTAAAACTTAAAAAACCTCGTCAAATACTTCAGGACTACAACTGAAACAGCTAAAAACTAAAGGGACACAGCGTTCTCGAGAAGACCCGCCAAGACTGCATCAGCTTGAATCCTCACTGGCAGGCAGAGCCGCCCACACTCATTCCCGCCGCCACTCACAGGAAGCACAGCAGCACTGAAGTCGGGGGTTGGTGAGCCCAGTGGAGAGCAGAGAGTGGAGCTGGTAGAGTAACCTTCATTGATCCACAGTCAGTGCTGGGAGACTCCCCCCCACATGGGAGGGACGCGACCAGGTGGGCGACATGTTGGAATAGGGCAGGAGGAGCCTGAACTGGGAGTGAAAGTGACTTTGGTTGGTTGCACCCTCCCCAGAGCAGATTCCTGTGTGATTTGCTTGGACTGGGCTGTGCCACTGGCCGGGACCCAATGAGCGGTCCCAAATCGATTCCCTGCGCCTAGCAAGTACTAACTGGGTGGAGGCCCCTGAAGTTTGATTGGCCCAGAGGGGAGGGGCAGGCGTACACAGCCCCTGCTTACACCTCAGTGACAAGAGCAGGCGGGAAAGGGCAGAGTTCCCTCGCCAGCATGCTTCAGAGGAAACGTGGCCAACAGGGAAGGGGGCTGGGACCTGCACTGTAACCTGTGTGGAGGAAGCCAGGGCCATGACAGGAGAGAGAGGCAGGAGGAGGCCCCCAGCCCAGAACCCTGAGAGCCCTGATCCAGGAGAGGGAAAAACAAGGGAGCCTGAGGGCAGCAAACATGCAACATCAGACATGGCTTCGATGGACATTAAGAGATATCTTTGGGACCTTGTAGACGAGCTCAGATCTGAAATATTAAATCAGGTAAAGCAGGATATGAGTAGAGTAATAAAAGAAATGCTCTCAGGAAGCATCTCTCAGGATGATACAGATGGAAGAAGGGAGGAACACAAAAAAAGGAGAGAAACATTCGATAAAGAATAAAAAGAAAATATGGAATACATGAAGCAGATTCAAAGAGACTACCAGGAAATTAAAAACTCCATTGAAACCTGGCAAAACACCTTAAAAGAAACTAAGGATAGACTATCAAAACTTGAAGACAAGTTTGCAATGTGTGATCATGAAAGGAAAGATCTCTTAAAAACAACAAGGAAACAGGCAGTAACAATACAAAGGCTAGAAGATGACAAGAGAATCTACAATTTAAGAATAAGATACGTGAACAAAGAAGCAGGAACACATACAGGTGAATTACAAAGGCTATTCATGGAAATAATTAAGGAAAACTTTCCAAGCATGGGAAAAGAAAATGACATTCTGTTGTGTGAGGCACACAGAACTCCAGCCACCTACAACCAAAGCAGACCTATACCCAGACATATAGTAATCAAGATACCAGAAATTCAATATAAAAACAGAATATTAAAAGCCATCAGAGAAAAGAAACAGATTATCTATAAAGGTAAGCCCATCAGAATCACGGCTGACTTGTCAACACAGATCAAGAAGAGGTTGAGGCGAAGTGTTACAAGCCCTGAAAGAAAATAACCTCCAGCCCAGATTGATGTACTCTGCAAAACTGTCACTAGAAGTTGATGGAGAAACAAGATGCTTCCATGACAAAGAGGAACTGGGGGAGTTTGTAACCACCAATCCAACCCTGCAGAGAATACTGAAGGACATTCTAGAGAGAGAGAAAAAAAAATACCAGGATTTTAGGAACAGTGGCAGAAAGGCCTCAATGAGTGGGGCAGGCAGTAGAATGAAGGAGAAAACTAAACAAAGGCAGAAAAGTAGCATAGCAGAAATGAGGCAGAGAAAGATAACTAGAAATTCTAACATAGATGGCCTTGATACGCTATATTGTTAATAGTGCACCAGGATTTAAAACACACATTACTCACACTACTCTGCTTAGATGTATTATATTCTGTTCCAGTCATCTGCCTATACTAGATTTGAGGGCACAGACAGTAATCCTGAAAATAACAGGATATAGTACAGTAATCATCCTTAATTTCCTATTAATTTAATCTAAAGCTCTGTAAAACCTACACAGTTTTACCATGACTGATCGTAATTGAATCTGGTTTGTTAGATCGCTGTTTTGTATTGATAGATTTTATTCAAAGCTATTATGATTGATAGTATCAAGCCTGAGAGTATAGGCAACTGCACTTAAGATGACAAGATCCACTAGAATATCCACTCTGGTTTGATTATTACCTGCCTTTGAAGTTTTATACTGTCTACAATGTTTTATTTTACTAATATTATTATTTACTGCTATACTCAATTATACTGCTATATTCAATTATGCCTGATGATATAGACATTCTGTTGAAGATAATAAGAAACAACACAGCAATCATTGTAGATCACCTTGTACTGTGATTTTATACGACTTTTTGGTTTCATGTTTTTATAGGAATTTGTTGTTTTGTCTTGCTAAGTTTTGTTTTTCCCTCTAATACAGAAAGGATAGAAATACACGTAGAGATTCATGCATGCGTAGCTGTTCACACTCTCACTGTTTGACTATCTACTTTGTATGCTTTAATTTTGTAAGTTGAACAACTATTTCTAAGAGGACAATATGTAATTTATTAACTAGTGATTTCTTATTGTTTATCTTTTTTTTTGGAATTCTGTATTATCTCTACCCTTTATATGCTTTTGTTTCTCTTTGAATAAAATCTTTAAAAAAAAATAGAATGGTTGAGTAAATAAAGGGCTTTAGTTAATACTAATGTATTAACCTCAACTCATTAATTATAACAAATGAAAAAACCTAGAGGAAGACACAGTAATGAGAATAACAGTTGTTGGCTATATGGAAATCCTCTTAACTTTTTAAAAAATTTTTCTAGATATTTAACACTGTTGTTAAAATTAATTCCATTTTAAAATTTAAAAAAGAGATAAACATCAGAAACTATCCTTAAATCTACAGAGATGGGCATGGTGGTACATGGCTGTAATCCTAGTACTCAGGAGGCTGAGGCAAGAGAACTGCTGAAAGTTCAAGGCCAGCCTGGGCTACATAGTGAGTTCAGGGGTAGTTTAAACTATACAGTAAGACCCTGTGTCAAAAAACAAACAAACACAAATCCACTACAGAGACACACACAGGGACAACTCTCTCATTCATACCCAATCCTTGACTGTCTGAGACACACCACACACACACACACACACACACACACACACACTCAGAACATCACAGAGCCAACAAACATTCCTGGGGAGAAATATGCTTTGGCGGCAGGTATCACAGGTGTCATTACCACTATGAGTACAATTGTAGAAATAAGACAGAACCACCACACCATGGCTAAGGAAAGGCTGGGGGTATAAATTATGCCCTTCCTGAGTACAGAGAAACTGGGAAATTCTTTCCAGAGCCACCATTATCTGCTCCTGCCTTTGTCAGCCAAGTGTTAAATAAAGTTAACCTTTAGAGTGTCCTTATCTCTGTGTTACTCTGATGTGAAGCGACATTAGCTGATTGGTCCAAGTACTAATACCTTTAGATGTGCATGCATGCATGCATGCATGCGTGTGTGTGTGTGTGTGTGTGTGTGTCTGTGTTTGTGTGTGTTTAAATAGAAACCGTGAAGTTCTGCTGGGAAGTTGGACACACCCCACACCCACACCTTGGCTGTGGGGAAACAGCAGCCCACATAAGGTGCCTTGTGCCTGCCAGAGCCCAGCAGGGAAGCATGTGCCCAGCCTGTGGGTTTCTATTCTTACCCATGACCTGACTTGGCATCTTCCAGCTCTGGGCATGCCAAGCCAGCAACAGAACCTCCAGAGAGCACTGCTGGGCATGAAACCCACACAGAGCACACGTCCAAGTCTCTGGGCACAGGGAGCATAGCAAACACACTGAGCAACATCTCCAAGGATCAGAGATCTCAGGACCCACCGCTTAGCTTACCGATTCCTTCTGCCGGGTGAACCTTCTCTCTTGGCTTGCTGAGCTCCCTGGACCCAGGGAAAGCTGTGCTCACAAGCCAGCCCACACCCCAGGGTGCCAATCTGCCTTCTCAACTCACTTCCTGTGCTGTGTGAACTTGACTGAGTTACCTGACCTCCCCTCATCTGAAAACAAACAGTTGGCCATAATTTGCCATCCTTACCATTGCCGTTATCATTTGATACTATCTTGCAGCTCTTCTCTCCACCTGCAATAAGCACACGTAAAAGGCTCCCATGCCGTGCGCTTACTGTATTATTGTGGGGCTGGTTTCCTTTCTCCATCTAAGGACCCAGTTCAGGACTAAGAAAAGCTCATTCTACATCCAGGAGCCACCCAAAAAGAGGATGGCGTCTGCTGAGACCACATCCCCCAGCCAGCAAGCAGCCGCAGCTTCCCAGGGAAATGGCTAAAACTGGGGGGACCTTGGGAGGGCCTGGAAGCATGGTCCTATATGTCCTCCTCCTCAGTGACAATGTCCTCTGTGGCCCAAACCATCCATTTGCTGAGCCCTGGGCCCCCTCACCACCCTCCAGCCCCATCTAGGGCACTGCTGGTCCCCAGTCTGACCTCCCTGTTGGGCACCAGGGTCTTTCCAGAGATGATTCAGAGTTACTTCCGGACGATCAAAGATGGTAAGCAAAAAAAGTAAAGGATATCAGAAACTGAAACCACCAAAAAATAATAGCAGTGTTTTTCAACCTTTTTTGCCTTCTTCATCTCATACTAAAAAATACCATCTTCACAACCATGTGCCTTCAAAATTTCCTCTCTCTGTTTCTGTCTCTCTCTCTCTCACATTTAAGAAAGAACTGTCTTTCCTGTTAAACTAATTCATAAGAGTATTTGGAGATATTTAAATTTAAAACTCAGAAATGACTGATCATCAGTTCATAGGTGCTCCCATTAGCCCATCAGGAGAAAAGTATGGTCTCTCAGTAATGTTCCCACTCCATTCTCTTTGGAGATATGTAGGATTCCGGATCTGGTACAAGGAACTTAAAGATAAGCCTAGAACACGGCACAGTGCCGCACAACGTATAAGTCAATTGGAAGAGGCTTCCACTGCCAAAGACGAAAATCAAAAAGAAACAGTGACTGTAACCCAAGTGCTGTGGGGCACTGAAGCAGAAGGATCACAAGTTTGCACCCAGCCTGGCCAACTTAACAATTTAGCAAGACCCTGTCACAAAAATTAAAAAGGGCTGGAGATACAGCTCTAGGTAAAGGCTCTGAGTTCAATCCCCAATAATGCAAAGGCATGAGGAGGAGGAGCAGCAGAAGCAGCTTGGGAGGCAGCGCAGTGGTAAATGACTTCCCTATATGTGCAAGGCCCTGGGTCCCATGTCCAGCAGCAGGAGAAGGAGGAGGGAAGGAGGTGAAGAAGAACGAGCAGAAGGAAGAGGAGAAACTTAATGCCATTAAGAGTGACAATCAGTCATTAAAGCGCTCTGATATGCTGCAGTGTGACACCCAGAATGCCACCTATGAAAAGCCTTAATCCACTAAATACTTCAGATTTTGCTTGTTTCACAGAAAACACAGGGGCAGGGGGTGGGGTGGGGTACAAATTATGTGACATGAAAAAGCACAACAAACCAAGTGCGACATTTTACAAGGCAACTGGTCCAATCTTTTTAATCCATGAAAAATAAAATAGGAGAGATTGTCCCATATGAAAAGAAACTTAAAATAGATAACAACCATGAATATTGTGTGGGTTTTGGATTCTGGTTTGAATAAATTTGAAGGACATATAGAGAAATGGATTAATTTTGTTAAGCATGATAAAGTATGAA
Source organism: Hydrochoerus hydrochaeris (assembly GCA_004027455.1). Lineage (NCBI taxonomy): Eukaryota > Metazoa > Chordata > Mammalia > Rodentia > Hydrochaeridae > Hydrochoerus > Hydrochoerus hydrochaeris. Next base: position 20,754 of record PVLA01001783.1, on the reverse strand, counting down.
AATGGCCTTGTATTTTAGATTTGTATCTAAAATATTTAGGAGTCAAAATACAATATCTATACTTTACTTATGCTTTTTTGCAGGGATAGGGATAGGATCCAGGGTCTTGCACATGCAGGCAAGTGCTCTACCATTAAATACATCCCCTACCCTACTTACCATAACACACACAGTAGGTAAGTAAATACGGCCCACAAAAATGTATTACAGCTAGATGTGGAATTATATTTGTTTTCCTGGAGACTTGAAAGTTTCAACAGTAAAAAGCAAAATACACTCCTGGTAGGGTCCCATAGCTCAGCTCTGGAATGTTCCCCAAAGCCCATGTGTTAAAGGCTTGGTCCTTTTAAAGGGTGGCACTATTGGAAGGTGGTGCAACTTTCAAAATGTGGGATCTAGCAGGAGGTCTCCGGATCATAAGCATGCATGCTCCCCACAACCCAGAGGCTGTGGGGTGCAGGTGTCTTCCTCCTTCTCTCCCCTGCTCCCTGGCTGTGAGGCAAAGCGTTCTGCACTGCCACACAATCCCGCCATGATGTGCTCCCTTGCTGCCCAGTGGCAAAGCCCAGACTCAAAAACAACAGAGACTGAACAGAGACTGAAATCTCCAAACCCATAAGGCACAATAAATCTTTTCACTTTACTAGCAGACTACCTCAGGCTTTGTTCCAATAAGAGAAAGCTGACCAGCACACAGGAAACTAAGAGCAGCCCAGAGCTCCTCCACGGAGCCCCTCTGGCTCAGGCACCAGGCAGCCTCCCCCAGCTGTGGTCCGCTCCTCCTGCCTGCAAAGGTTACATGATAACCGTGAGCAGACTCAGTGCCAGTGCCAATGGGAGGCCAATCCTCAGGCCCAAGAGAGTTCATCCATCCATCATCATCAGGATGTGTTAGCTCAGAATATTTGGGATACAGTGATGGACCGGTCCCACAGATCACTTACGACGCCCCGCCCCCTTCATTGTTTTATAAATGAAAATGCCTCAGGCTCAGGGAGATAAAGGGACTTGCAAGAGTTCACAGCTCTGCGGCACAAGAACCCAGACCAGGACTGTCTTCAAACCCATTCTGAGTTCTTTCCTTTGCACTCCTTGACCTCCTGCCTCACCTGCACTCTGAACTCTCAGGGCCCTGGGGTTGCCCACATGGACATCAAGCCTGAGAATGGGCAGCAAGACCAAGCTTACAGACAGAGTTCCAGGGTAGAGAGAAACAGAACAGATCAGGGCAGCCTTTTTGAAAATGGGTCATCCTTCTCTGGTAGAACCAGGCATCTATTTCTCAGAACCAGTGTGGGGGGAGCAGGGTAAACTGACCCAGCAGAGGATATTTAAGTCATATGTTTGCTCCGAACTCGTATTTCAGGTTCAGCCAATCAGAACTATTTCTCTCTCACTCTCACAGCAGTTCTATTTTGAATCTGGGCTTACAGACATACCCTTGAGTCTCCTGTTCTCTTGGGTCCCTAAGCAGTTGAGCCATCTCTCTGCCCAACAATCCAAGGAGTAGAGGCAGGGAGATGGAGAGACCTAGGAGTCCTTCTTCTCCAGAAAAGTGTGGCAACCCTTCAACATTCCTAGTGCTGAGATACCTACGAAAGTCACTTACTCTCTTCATCCTGGCAACATGTTTTCTGTGGTACCACGTGAAAGAAGGCATGGAAAGAGGGAGGACTAATCCTTATTTCTCCCTCAAGTCTTGAGTTAAATTTCACATCTTACAGGCAGGAAGTCTGGACAATTGCAGACCAGCATAAGTTCCCTGCTCTGTGCTCTTCCTCGCCATCATCATGTTCCTCACACCGCATTGTAGCTGGAATCGCCCGTGGCGAGTCCTCAGCACCCAGCACTATGTGAATGACGCCAGGGCTCAGTAGCCTGAGAAGTTAGAACGAAGCCCTTGCCAGGCTCACAGCCATTTAGCAAGGAGAGCAGCCTGTGCCTGAGTGGTGCACAGACCAAGTGTAAATGAGCTCAAAAGTGGAAAAGGCAACTGCTGGCCTGGTTTCTTCAAAAAGGAATTTTCATAGGGACCCTGCAGAATTCAGACATGCCAAGATGACTGGGAGGTGGGAGGATACCGTAGGCAGGACAAGGAGCCATGTGAACGAGAGGCAGGAAACTTGAGGGCAGGTCCTAAGATCGTTTGGAAAACGGGCCCACACAGGGCAGAGTGGATGGACATCTGTGCTCCCTATGATAACCCCGTGGAGAGGAAGCAGATGTTCCGGAGCATATGCTAAAAAGAAAACTGTAGAACTTGCAAAGCTTTTAGGATTCCACTGCAAGAACCCCTTATGCCAACCCTACTTAAAATATTTCTTTCCATTTTAATGTTTCATTTCCTTTTGCTTTATTCTCAGAGGGCTAAACCGAACTAATTACCATCCTCAGTAGAAGGCGGCTTTGAGGCTTTAAAAATCATTTCAAAGTATCATGAGACAGCAAAACTGGCAGGTTATCTAGGCAAGGAACAGACACAGGCTGGCAGTATGTGAAAACCCGAGCCCAGCCATGGGCCTGAGCCCCTGTGTGCTCACACACCACACCGTTGCTCTCGGGAAGCCTATTACTGCACCGAATCATTTCTAGTTGTCAAGCTGGAATAATACATCATATGTATTTTAGGACCTAGGTCAGGGATGGCAAGCAAAAAGCAGACCCACGATGTTCCGGAGGCTAATTAAAGTAAGGACAAATGTGATTCATGAAGGACTGAATTATCTCTGCTCACAACCTCTCCAACGACAGTGTATTTGGAATCACTGGAAACAAAGAACAGAGAGCAAAGCAGGAACATCCTAAATTAACATCCTCGTGCGTGAAGGTGCTGGGGAGGCAGCACTGCAGTTAGGACAGCTTAGGGCTGACTTGCATTGGCTTTAGGAGTGACAGGGGTGTCTGACAGCACAATCGACCCCATGGTGTCAAAAGGCTCCTGGCCTTTCTTTGACCTTGGGGACTAGAGCAGGCAGCAGTTCAGTTTTGCAATGATGCATGCTCTGCCCACTTCCCATTCCCTTCCACACCTCATTATCTGGGAGCAATGTTGAAAGGGTGACACTGACACGGGAAACCACAATCACAGCAGGGCAAAAGCCACAGGTACTGTTGTCAGGCCCAAGGGAGACCCAAGGAAGGAGGAGCAGTTGATCCATTCACCCCACTGAGAACGCCACATCCTCCCACCTCCCACCTACCCCTGCCCTTCCATTTACCAGCTAACTTCTCCTCCAATTTAACTTTTAACTCTTCACCTTTTTCCAAGGTCACTCAAGAGCACCCTCAGAAGGGACACAGATACGGCACTCAAACCCCCTCCCTCCAGCCTGGCAGAGAATGGACCCCAGCCTGGAAACTTCCTTTCAAACATCACCAGTTGTTTCTCCGTTACTCTGCAGGTTTGCCCAGAGCCAATGCCCGTTAACCAAGGCTCCTGTACTCAGAAGCAGATATCCAAGGACCTTGAGGAAACCTGCTCTAGATGATGTGAAGGAAGGATGCAGGAGTCTGAGGTCAGATTATGCAAAGCCCAGCCATGCCTGCCCACAGGGCGCCAGTGGTAGAAGACCACAGGGCAGTGCCTACTCCACCCCACAGCACCCCTGCCCTCTAACCACCCATTTTTGCTGGTAGACAGAATCTGTGTTGCCATTTGATGCCAATCCCCATCAGAACTCACCTGGTACTCCCTGGCACAAAGCAATGGAATTAAGTAAACTGTGTTGTAGATGCTCCTACCTCCTACAGACCACAGAAACTCCTTCTGCACCCAACCGTCATTGACCTGGCCTGGATTCTCCACACTATTTCCCCAAAAAAGTGCCATGCTTCCCGGGAGAGCTGCTTACTAGAGGAACACAGGGAAGTAGATGGGATGCTGGGTTACAGAAATAGCCTGCTGATCTGATCACTAAGAATGGAGGGCTGAAATGAGCAAGTTTGAGTAAACCTTCTTATTAGCTGTGTAACTTGAGGCTCTAGTCTGGAAATGCTGAAGGATACTGGTGGTGCCCTAGCAAGTCACTGGGGAGGTGGGAGACAATTCACACAAGCAAATCCCCAGCTGCCCAGTAACCAGAGGAATGCATTTCAAATGCGCACGGGGATCAGAGTATATCTCTTACCCAAAGCCTACAGAAATCTAATTCTCCTTACCACCAAGGAGTCTGGGGGACAGATGCTTGAAATCTAACCCCTGGAAGAAGTAATGTCTTTCTAGGAGCAGGGTGGGATTCTTGGGGGTCAAGCTTTACAGCTGCACCTTCTAGCCTTTTAGGAACCAGTCAGGGGGCTGGCATGGTAGTTCAGTGGTAGAGCACTTGCCTAGCATTCCCAAGGCCCTGGGTTCTATCCCTTGCACCAGAGGATAAAAAAATGAAACAAAGGAGTTTAAAATAAATTTTTTTCTATGACTGGGAATTGTTTACTCATTAAAACAGTGCTGGGCCTACAAGAAAATGTTCTCAATAAAGTCTACTCTACAAAATTCAGTGTTCGAAATAAAGATATTTTGTTTTTCAAAATATTCAACCACTGAGTTCTCAAAATTCTTAAGTACATTTCAAAGTTCTTAAACATGCTTAGGATAAGGTATCACTGTTTAGGTTTTTGACTTATCAGGTATGTTTAGCAACTTGCCACCTGAACACACACTGAAGTTTTTAAAGTGTCAGATCCTGTCTCCCTCCCAGCTCTGTAAGTTTCCTTTAGGCTTTGCCCTGAGAGTCACTGTGATATTTGGATCAAAATTAAAACATGCAAAGGGAAGCCTTTTGAAAACTATAATTTATAACAATTATAAATTATTAGCCAACAGATTGGGCCCGGGAAGCACTGAGTCTCATTCCCAACGTATTTTTATTTTGAAACAGGACCTTCCTAAGTTGCCTGAGCTGTTCTTGAGGTTTCTGTCTTTTTTAAAATTTTCATTAGCACTTGTTTGCAGTTCATAATGATTACACTCATCGTGGGGAACTGGTACTTGTACGCAGCATATATTAAATTTTTTGGTCTCTTCCACTCCTCTCCCTCCTCCCTCCAAGACTTGGTCTCAAATTTTTCAGTTGTCTTGCTTAGGCCTCCCAAGCAATTGGAATTACAAGTGTGTGCCGCTGTACCTGGTAGATAGTATAAATACTAAATTTTAGTGTAAGTAGTTTAGGATTTGCCTCAAAATAATGGAAGGAGGATAAATGGAGCAAGGCTGGTTCGTTTGATAATATTTGAAATTGGATGAAGTGTAGAATATTTATGCCATTTATTTATTTTTTTATTTTTTGGTACCAAGTATCGAACTCACGACCTGGTGCCTGCTAGGCAGGTGCTTATGCCTGCTGAGCTAAATCCCATTTGTTTTTGTACATGTTTGAAGTTCTTTCTCTATAATAAGTCAAAAATAATAAAATCTATGTGGAGCCTCGGACTGTGAAATATAATCTCTCTTCACTTTGCAGACGAGGACCAGTCCAGAGAGTTCTTGAAGTCACACAACTAGCTACAGAGTTAGGAGCCAAAACTCTGCGCTCTTACCTCTGGGCACCCTCTATGCCCACAGCAGGGCCTCAGGTGGAGACCAGCCTCTCTCTCCTCCCACCTTTCAACCCCTCCACTCCTCCTCACATTCCCCAAATCCTCAAGTTTCCGGGGGTGTTGGGGAGCGGGGAGCGCGCTGGAGAGGGGGAGGTTGTTGGACAGACTGGATGCCCAAGCAGCAGAGCCAGGAAGGCCTGGGCATGTTCCCAAATGATCAGGGGCGGGAGGACAGGAGGTTCTCACCAGCTCGCCCGGCCACTGCCGCCTGGAGCCCGGCCCTGGGAGACTTGTACCTCGGCCCACGGATACGCTTGTCCCGCCCCCTCTCCACTCTCAAGCTCCCGGGCCACGCTGGGAGAGGGTCCTCGGTTTCGGCGACGGCGTCCAGGGGAGGAGGACGGCGCTGACCTCCAGCCACCCGGGCGCACGGGAGGAGAAGTACTGCAGCGTGAAGCAGCCCCGCTCTGAGCCCGGCTGCCGGCGCAGACCGAGGCAGAGTGGGCAACGTACCCGGAGGCTGAGGTCCCCTGGCCTTCCGGGGGGGGGACACTTCTGAGCGCCAGAGACCTTCTGACCTCCTGGCTTTCACCACTGACAAAGTGGTGAGCTGGTCGGATGCAGGCGTCTGGGAAGCTGGTGGCACCCGGAGAGCTCAGCCAAGCTGGAGTTGGGGGTACAGAAAACCCAAAAGATGGGCCCCGGACGCGAACAGAGAGCGACCCCAACGTGGGGGCGACCAAGAGGCCCTAAATCCCTTGTTACACCGGTTGTGTTTGGGGACTTGACTCCATCCAGCCCCCCAGAAGCCCCAGCCCAGACCACCCGTCCAGAATCCCTGTGTCCCCTCCTCCGTCCCACTCGGGTTCCCAAGCTGCCCATCTGGAGGGTCCCCAGAATCTCACTCCTGCACCGGATCCCAAGTCTTTCCTCCCCTCATCTGTGCGTTCATAAGTCCCTTTAAGAGGCCACCTGCTCTTGGACTCCGCTTTCCCCACGCGATGAAGGGTCCTTGGGACCAAGCGTCTCCCCCCGACACCCACCCCGCGAGACTCGCGGCTCTGCGGGAAGGCTCACCATCCCTGCCGCTGTCCTGCCCGCTCGCCCGGCTCCCGGCCCGTCCGCCCCGACTGCTGCAGACACCGCCTCCTGCGCTACTGTGACACGCGGGCCGGAGGGGAGGGGGCCGGGGCGCACAGGCCGGCCGGCAGCGGCCCGCAGCATCACAGTGCCCAGGAGGGGAGGGACCTGGCCGAGTCACAATGGCTCTTCCCCGCCCACCGGCCTCCGCGCTCGGGCCGGCTGCCGCCTGCAGGCTCCGCGGACCCGACCGGAGCGGCTCCCACGCAAGCTGGGAACTGCGCAGTTGGGTTCCCTGGCGCCCTGCGCCGAAGCCAGTCCCATTGCCAAAGTGCAAAGCGTGCTTTCTCCCTCTTAAGCCTAGCTGCTGGGGAAAGCGATGTAAAGATTCTAGGGCAAACATTCTAGGAAGCACCCCTCACCCCACCCCAAATGGTCCCTCTCTGCCTGCAGGACACGGGGCTGAGCGCGAGGCCGCTCTGTTCAGTGTGCTCCTCGCGGGAAGCCGGCGTCTACTCCCCTCAGTGCCCACTCGGTTACTGGGGACATACAGAAAGCAGGTACCCAGCAGGCGCTTAGTAGTGTATCTGTTCTGCCACAGTACCTCCACCTCCACCACTTCCAGGGCTCTCCCTTAGCTCCATTCTTACTGGACACCTTTCTGCTTCTAAGTCTCAAAAGGTGCCCATCTCATCTCTCCTTTGTACTGAACTGACAGGGTTCCAGCTGCCTCTGTGCACAGCACCTGGACCTCCTTTTTCACAGATAATGGTGAAAGGCCAGGCGATCATTTATCGGCCTCTAGTTTGGGAAGGGTGGGGAGACGTAGGCCCGGCCTCTGTAAGAACACTTTATACACTTTTAGATACTGGCCACATTATCAGACTTCCAATTTCCCCACCATGATAAAGGGTGTAACCCAGCTTCTATCCTCACTCATTTTTCTCAGGCTACTGATCATCAACCACCAGCTGCTTAAACCAGATGTGGTGACTCAATAAAGGATAGTGACTGGTATTAAGAAAGACATTAAGGTTAAATGAGGTCATAAGGGTGGGGCCCTGATCCAACAGAACTAGTGAACTTGTAGACACCAGGAGTGTGCTCCCACTGAGGAGAGGCCATTTGTATACCTAGAGAAAATGCTTTGGAAGAAACCAGCCCTTCCTGAACCCTGACCTTAGACTTCTAACCTCCAGAACCATGAGAAAATAAATGTATGTTGTTTAAACTGCCCAGTCTATGGTATTTGACTATGGCAACCATAGCAGACCAAGACAGTGACCTTAGAAAAAACTGTGCGGCTCTTTTTAGTTATAGTATCTCTCTTGAAATTGCTTGACTTGGGACACTGCAGATCTACTCCTCCACCCACCACCCTATGCTTTCCTCCCTGAGTAGAACTTTAGAAAGACCAAAGGATGTATTATTTTAGTCCCTATGATGTGGGCCATGCAGTGTCCAGACATTGGTCAAACATTCTTCTGAGCATGTCTTTGAAGGCGTTGCTGAATGGGGCTAACATTTGAATCAGTAGACAGCATTATTAGATCACTGTCCTCGGTGTGAATGGGTCTCATCCAATCAAGTGAAGAACCTAACAAAACAAAGAGTTTGATTAATAGAGGGCGATCAGTAGCTTCAAGATGAAGCTGAGGGTCTCCTCAGATATGGGCTGCCAGAAACTCACTGAGGTGGGGAGTGAATGGAAGTTTTATGCCCTCTGTGAGAAGCATATGGCCACGTAAATTGCTGCTCACTCTCTGGGTGAAGAAGGGACGGTTCATGTGGTCCAAATCAGTGGTGGGAACTACAGACAAGGTTTCCCCATGAAGCAGGCCGTCTTGACTCATGGCTAAGTTTGCTTGCTGCTCAGCAAGGGGCATTCCTGTCACAGACCAAGGAGAACTGCAGAGAGAAAGGGTAAATCTGTCTGAGGTGGCATTGTGGATGCCAGCCTGAGCGTTCTCAACTTGATTATTGTGAAAAAAGGAAAGAGAGATTTTCCTGGGTTGACTGATATTACTGTGCCTCGGCGCCTGGGGCCCAAAAGAACAGAGTCCACACACTTTTATGGTGTCTGCCATTAAGTTGTCAGAAAGCCCCTAAACAAGGAAGGTAACAAACCCAGGACTAAAGCCCCCAAGACTCAGCGCCCTGGTGCTCCACATACACAAACACCACGGTACTGTGCTGAAGAGGCAGCACTAAGAGAAACAAGAAGCTACACAATACGCTGAACTTCTGGCCAAGAGAATGAAGGAAGCCAAAGAAAAACACCAGGAGCAAACTGCCAAGAGACGCAGGCTTTCCTCTCCGAGAGCTTCCTCTTCCAAGTCCGAGTCCAGTCAAAAATAAAGTGCATACGTAAGAAATAAATTAGATCTGACCTCAAGAACAACAACAAAAATACTAGGGACTTCTGCCTGCCTGGCTGTTTAAGCCAGGACTCCGGTCTCCTGCATTTGGGTTGGAATTTATACCATCAGCTCTCCTGAATCTCCATTCTTCCAGCTGCAAATCTTTGTGCTTCTCAGTTCCCATAATTACACGAGCCAATTCCTCATAATAAATCTCTCCATGGCTGGTAGTGTAGCTCGGTGCTATTGCACTTTCCTAGCATGTGCAAGGCCCTGGGTTCAATCTTCAAAACTGTAAAAATAACCAAAAATAAATTTATTTTGATCTACCTGTACTTCTTCCCAAAAAGAGAGTTTTATATTAATTTTTTTCCTAAAAGAGGCTAGGGCTTATTTTCAAGGGATGTCTTATTCTTTTATGTATAACAGTCTACACCTATTCATATATAAAAATCTACCCTTATTCAAAGATAGTCGTGTCATCTCCTTTTCTTCTTTGTACGGGGGATTGAACTCATGACCTTGCACTTGCCAGGGAGGCGCTTACTCTGCTGAGCTAAATCCCCAGCCCTTTTTTTTTTCTTCTTTTTTTTTGAGACAGGATCTTGCTATGTAGTTCAGACTGGCCTTGAACTCACTATGTAGCCCAGGTTAGTCTCAATCTTGTGGTGATCCTCCTGTCTCAGCCTCCCAAGTACTGGGATTACAGGTGTGCACCATCACACCTGGCTCACCTTCTAGAACATCACTGTAACTCGCCAAATGCTGAATTCCAGCCTAAATTTCTTTCTTTCTTTTTTTTTTTTTTTTTTTTTTTTTTTTTTTTTTTTTTTTTTTTTTTTTTTTCTTTTTGAGACAGGGTCTTGCTATGCAGTTCAGGCTGGCCTTGAGCTCACTTTGTAGCCCAGGCTGGTCTCGAACTCGCAACGATCCTCCTGCCTCAGCCTCCCAAGTGCTGGGATTACAGGCGTGCGCCACCACGCCGGCTTCTAAATTTCTTTTGATTCCACTTCCTGCCACTGGCCCCAATCTCTCATATCAAGCAACAGAGCTCTACTTAAATGAGCACTTTTTTTTTCTTTTTTTTTTTCAGTACCGGGGAGCAAACTCACGACTGCTTGCTTGTAAGGCAGGCGCTTATGCCACTGAGCTAAATCTCCAGCCCCTAAATGAACACTTCTTGTCTGGCCCACTAGTAGTGCATTGGCGACACAGCTTCAGTGATTCCATCCCATGAGTTCTTCACCCAAGCCACAACCTTTTGCAGGGTGTGCTTCAAAAAGTGCCCATTAAATCAAGTGCTCGCTAAAGTCTTAGGAGACAGGAGTGGCAGCAAAGATGATGACAGTTAAGAATGATGGTCCCCAGAAAAGTGAGGAAAACTCACAGGTATCAAAATTCAGAAAATGTTTATTTCTCACGAGTGCATTATGTCCTTACAACATGCAGCGTAAGGAATTATGAAGATTCATACAAGTTCACCTGTTTACATAGGTGTTTACCTCTCATCCAAAGGCGCCCACTTGGGTATTGATAAATACTTGATTTTATTTTTATTTATTTTCTGGTACCAGGGATCGAACTCACGACCTCGCGCTTGCCAGGCAGGTGATTATGCCACTGAGCTGAATCCCTGGTAATGCTTGATTTTAACATATTGTCATTTAAGTAGTAATGCCAATAGTATTATTTATATTTAATTATAAATTAATATTATTTTACAATTCAATATGTCTCTATAGAGATCCCTTTCCCATCCTCCTTGCGGTTCGGGAAGTTCACATTTGTCATCCCACGGAAAAGTAATGGTAATTCTAGCAAGTTAATCATAGTCTACCATCTTGGGTGCAACCCATGGTGAGAACAAAGACACTAAAGGCATATTTATAATTACAGGGGACCAAGGGTCCTAAGTCTGGCCGGGATCAAGGTTCATCAGAACAGAGGCCTCGACCCAGGACCAGCTGGATTTTATTAATTTGTGACGAAGGGAGTGGCTTGAGGATGAGTGACCATGAGACTGGTGGGAAACACATGAGCACTGTGAGCTGAGCCCATGTGGGAGGTCTGAAAGCCCCTCTGCAATACGCAGAGAGGAGGGTGTGCAGAAAGACCGACCTGCCTGACACAGTGAGGTGGCATCTAATGTTTAGGGGCTGTTGCTTCAGCTCTGATGTGCAAACTTTTCTGCCCTGGGAAGTCATAGCCTTTTACCTTGAGGCTGAAACCCAGTTGACAGCCCTGGAGTGGTGGCTCTACATGCCCCCACCTCCACCCCACAACCACGGGGGCAGGGCAGGGAGACAGCAGCTGTCATCTAGCTTCAAAGATTATGTACTTGCACCTCAGCTAGCTCTATTTACATTGCTTAGAGCCAAATGAAGGGAACAGGAAATGGCTTATCTAGCTCTGTACATACGAGTACATGGAGATGGGGCCAGCTTTAGCCAAATGGAGATAACTGCTCGGTATTCAAGGAGAGTTGTCCGGGTGGTCCTCCACACCAGTTGTGTAGAGCAACAGATGTACTAAACATGTCCATCTGGCTGACCATCTTAACCGGGGTTTATTTTGGAGGTCAGGCTTATATTATGAGCATCCTGAAAAATCATACTAGGACTTATTTTCTGATTAGGTCTTACTTTTGGACAAATATAATAGATAAATATATAAGAGCGAGATATCTCCTATTAGCTATGCTTCTCTGGAGAACTCTTTCTACAGATGGAAAACTGAAGTCAGATTCAGGCAGTTTATGAAAAAGCTGCCACCCATACTGTGTTTTGAAGGTTTTGGCCAGGCATTGTGACACATACCTATAATTCCAGCACTTGGAAGGCTGAGGTAAGCAGATATCCACAAATTCAAGGCCAGCCTGAGCTACACAGTGAGTTCAAGGCCAGCCTGAGCTACACAGTGAGTTCAAGGCCAGCCTGAACTGTACAGAGAGACTTAGTCTCAGAAAGAAAGAAAGAAAAAGAAGAAAGAAAGAAAGAAAGAAAGAAAGAAAGAAAGAAAGAAAGAAAGAAAGACCTTTTAAAGAAATTACCTTACCGCTAGGCTGGGGATTTAGCTCAGTGGCACAAGTGTTGCCTGGCAAGTGTGAGGTCATGAGTTCAATTCCCAGTACCAAAAAAAAAAAAAAAGAGAGAAATCACCCACCTTCTTCCAAGTTCCAGTTAGTACATATGAGTATATTTCTTCACGTATGAATTTTTGTGCAGTGGGGTTATACCATCAAATCCACTGGTGATCTAAAAAGTTGAGCCACATTCATCAGAGGAGGAGATAAGATACTGCGAATCAACCAAGGAAACACTTAGTCTTTTTGACATTTATTATGACAGTTAAGCTTAATTGTCAACTTGCTTGATTTGGGAGCTACGCAGGGTATTAGTAAAGCACATGGTGCGTGTGTTTGGGTGGTGGTAGAGGTGTGACCTTGGGTACTACACCTGGTCCCTTGCCCCTTCCTCTCCGGTGCCATTCGCAGTTGGCCAGGGGCTGAATCCTCTAAAACACTGAGCCAAATAACTTCTTTTCCTTTAAGTTGTGGGCATCTGGGGAACTAATACACTTGTATATTTTTTACTTATAAATCTCCCAACACTTTCTGTCAGCCTCTCTGTGTATTATCTCCTTTACACCTTTCAACAAGCTTTTAAAATTAAATTTTTATTGTCTGCATTTGAAAGATAAAGCATCTGAGACTTAGAAATGCTGATTCTTACTTTTCATAACACAACTGGCAAGAAGCAGAGCCTGAATGTGCAACCTAGAAGTCTGACACAAGAGTCTGAGCCTGGACATCTAATCAGAAACTAGGAGGGCAGACTCAGACGGGGCTCACCCGTGCTCCCTTTGCTTAGGCCTTAATGTTCAAACACCTAGGATGGTGCTGCAGGGTGGCAGGCAGACAAAGATGGGGTTCATCCCGGACAGAGAAGCTGGGACCCCAGAGGAAGAGACTCGGGAAGGTCTGTCAATTTCCTGGCACACGCTGCCGGAGTGAGCCTGTGAATCCAGAGAGAAGCCCTATCTTGTCAGCAGAGTACCCAGGTTGAAGTACTTCCCATACATGATTAACTTGGATTATCCCCCGCCCCTGTATGAATTCAAATTTGAATGTTAATATTCCAGTCTTGCTGGTTTGATCAGTGGGGTCAAATGCTACAAAGAGGTCAAGCCTAGAGGACTGAGAAGCAAACTCGGTAATCACCCTGAACTTTGGCCATGATATATCACACTCCTATCATGTACAGCTTCTCTGTAGCTTTGCTTCCCTGGGTTTCAATCACAGGTCTGAAACTATTAAATGAAATATCCCAGAAAGAAACTATTCATGACTTTAAAAACAAAACAAAACAAAAAAAACAACCAAGTATTCCAGTGTTGCATCTCACAATCTCACATGTGGCAGAGTTTTGGTCACAGTATCACAGTGTGGTCTCCCGAAGTCCAGCAGCTGTGATCAAGAGGCCACCAAAGATACGGTCTCTCTCAGGACAACTTTGGGACCCCACAGTCTGGCTGGCCTTCTCGTAGGCAATGTTTCAAAATCAACTTGGGGACCTGCGCTGTTTTGCTGAAGGCTGGGGAGGCCCTGCTCGTACTCCTCCACCAGGGTCACGTCAGAAACAGCTGCTCTGAGCGTCTCATCGCTCTGGCTCTAGCTTTAACTTTTACTCCAGGTTTAACTCACCTGCCTTGGAGGGGAAAGAGCTTTAAAATGGCACAGAACTCAGCAGAAGAGAACGTGGGACAGTGGGCACGTGGAGTGGACGGGTGCCACAGAGATCGAGGGGCTAAGAAAAACACTTGTCTCCCTCAGAAACTGTCCGAGCAGATTAGAAGCCAGTGCCTCAGCTGCACATCACTGCAGCTAAGGTTCTGTGACAGCTTAGGTGACTGCCTCTGCCAGCTGCCTGCCAGTCGTGAAAGCAGCCCCTAAAGCGACACCACAGGAAAGGTAAGGGAGGCAGGCCATCGTTTGCTCCTCTCAGGCCGTGGTGTATTGGGTGTAGGTCAGTTTTTGCCTTGCTTAATATTCCCTTCCTATCAGACATTGAAACGATTGGTCCAATTGTCTCACTTTTGTGCAGGTATTTCACTAATTGCCATTACAAAATAGCGTCACAAAATGATCCTATCTTTCTCAACCACATCCAAGCCGTTTGTCACAGGAGGGGAAAAACTGCTGTCATAGCTAAGTTATAAGTCCACCTTTGGATAGTTTTTATCCCAAGAAAATACCTTCTCCTTCAAAAAAACAGTACTGTCATCTGAACTGGTTACTCAGCCCTAAGTGATTTATAATAGTTTCATATATGATCTCTTTAGAGCTAAGTTCTTCACATTAGCAAGAAGTTGGAAAGAACTGAAATAGACAACATATTAATAGGAAGAAAACCCCATATTAATAGGAAGAAAACCCCACAGCTAGTCATATAAAGCAGTGGATTAAATTGCAGCCCCCAAAAGGTTTGTCCACCGAAAACCTCAGAATGTGATAACATCTGGAATAGGGATATTTTTGGCCATAGTTAAGGAAAGTCAAGATGAGATCATCCTAGACAGGAGGATATTCTAATTTCCAGGCCAGTCCAGGCTCTTTTTGGCACATGGGTTTGAACTTACAACCTCACACTTACCAGGCAGGTGCCAACCTGGGCTTTATAGTGAGTTCAAGGTCAGCCTGAACTACTTAACAAGACCCCATCTCAACAAATACATACATAAATAAATAAATAAATAAATAAGATATGATGATATAGCTGAATTTATTCAGGAATACTAGATTTTTTTAATATTAAAGAAGATTGTTTTGAGCTGGACATGGTGGCACAGTTCTATAATCCCAGCACTCGGGAGGCTGAGGCAGGAGGATTGTTGCAAATTCAAGACCAGCTTGGGCTACAAAGTGAGCCTAAGACCAGTCTGAACTGCATAGAAAGACCCTTCTCAAAAAGACAAAAAAAGAAAGAAGACAGAACAAAAAGGTTGCCATGCTGAGTATGGTGGCACATGCCTGTAATCCCAGAATTTGAGAGGCTGAGGCAGGAGGATTGCGGCAAGTTTGAGGACTGTCTGGGCCCCATAGGGAGTTCAAAGGCAGCCTGAACTACATAATGAGAGCTTGTTTGTTTCAAAAAAATAATTAATAACACAAGACTCTCTTAAAAAAAAAAAGAAAAAGGATATGAGATCATTCCAGATCCTGAATTCAATGCCACGTGTCCTTACAAAACAGAAAAGAAGACATGGAGACACCAAAGGCCAAGTGAAGAAGAGGCAGGTATTTCAATTCCACTGCTACAAGAAACACTAAGGACCAGAAGCTAGAATAAACCAAGCAGGGTGGCACACACCTGTAATCCCAGCACTACGGAGGCTGAGGCAGGAGGATTGTCTTGAGTTTAAGGCCAACCTGGGCTACCTAGTACCACACACACACACACACACACACACACATGCCATTCAGGGCTTAGGAATGTACCTCAATGGTAGAGCATGTTTTTAGCATGCACAAGGCCCTGGGTGCCAGCCCTAGTACCAAAAAAGGGGTTTACAATAATGTTCCTACGAGAATGTCTTCTAGCCATGGTCTTTAGCGTTCTGAAAACCTAGGAGATCATCAACTCCATGCACAGGACAGAATACTGGTGAGTACCCAGTGGGAATGTTAAGTCCGCCCGCCTGAGAGACAGCACAATCATCATGGCAGTGGTTCAAAGCTGTGCCATGATAACGCACACCTCCTTCTTCCCAGAAGCCCCTATGGCTTCTCCCTCCCAAAAGTCTGCCAGAGCTCAGGAAGGTAAAGGTTTACCCAATCCCCTGCACTCTCACAAAATAAAACAGCTCACACCAGCCACTAGAGCCCTACCCCCATCAGAGGCTGTATCAGGCAGAACCTGCCCCTTGTCTGCAGGAGCCGCCACAGCCTTCCTTGTGGTGACTCCCTCCGTGCCCTCCCCGCTTATTAAACCTCCTTTCTTTAACATTCTGCGATGCTCTAGATTGAGTACAAATCTCTTAATCAGTTGGTGCCATTGACTCCAGCGGTTGGAGGCTGTGTGGCTCCTGGGGGGTCTGTCTCCCTCTGAGCCCCCCTCCAGCCTACGGACCTTTCCTCTCTGCTCCTCCTCCTCCTTCTTCTCTCTCTCTCTCTCTCTCTCTCCCTCTCTCTCTCTCTTTCTGGGACTAGGGACTCCTCAGCCTCTTGCCGTTTCTAACCAACACCTAACACCAGCCTTCATCTCGTCAGGTCCAAGGTGAGCCTCCCCTCTACTCTACTTGGGGTGCCTGTCTGAAATGGTGGCCATGTCAGGACATCCCTCTGGGGACCTCTATGTCCTTTGGGACCCCATATGCCTCCTCTGGTGACGACTAGAGAAGTCATTGTGGGGACTACGCTACTCCTGGCTGTGCCTCACTGGAGGTGACGTTCTCCGCTGACTCCCAACCCCCCCCCAGCCCCCCCACCTTCCTAATTGGAACACATGGCTAACAATTAATCATTACCTGGCAAAACCACTCCTCTGGGCTACACTGGGGCTAAAACAATCAGGCCTAACAGGCTAACATGAAGAGATTTATGTAACTTTTACTACTGAAACGACAAGAAGGGGTAAATACCTTATGTCCAGCTTCGGGCAAGCCAGGACCTATTCCAGACCTACAAGGCCTCCCAAATTCTTTTGACTCAGTCCTCCTCCTTTATCAGCTCCCACCGTGACTCTCTTCTTTCTTGTGTCTCAGATCTGATAAATGAAACACCTCCACCCCCCATAGCCATAACTCACACGGAGGCCCCCTCCTCTCTCTCCCCTCCTTCTTCCTCCTCCTCCTCCTTACCTCAGAGTTATTCTCAGAAGACTACACCCCTGTGAGCACCTCCTCTGCTTACCCAACCCTGCCCGCTCCTCTCTCTCCCCCTGTCCATCGTACTCGATCCTGCGGTCCTCCTAAGCTCTCACTTCATTTCCCAAGCAGGAGCAAACATTCAGATTAAATTCAAAACGTCAGACCTTGGTCCTCGTCCCCTCAAGGAGACCTCTTACATATGGCTTTCCAGGTCTTCAGTGACAGACAATGACCTTAAAAAGGTTACATTCCAGGCTAAAACGCTGAGGCCTATTCAGGGCCACAGCAGCTACAGCTGCAGTGAGCGGAGCTCTGGGCTCAAAATAAAACACAGACTGGAGAAAAAAAAATCTAAAAACCTGAGCCCCCCCGCCACCATCATGCTTCAAGTGCGGCAGAAAAAACGACACTGGACACAAGCCTGCCCTGACCTGTGGCCACGAGTGGGGACCGGACCCACCTGAACCAACAGGGCCACTAGAGGTGCAGCTGCCCTGTCTGCCAGAGATCAGGTAAGTCATCGCCTTCCTGCCCTCACAGGAGAGGACACTGCCGCCTGGACTCATCACCGGCTGACCTGCTCCGCACCGCTGCTAAGAGGATTCATGGGCTCAGGGAGGGGCCCACGGCTTCACCCAGGCGTCTCTCTCAGAGCCCTGAGTCTCGCTGGACATCTCAGGTAAAGCCTTCTCTCTCCTCGTTGACATGTAGCCACCCGTGATGTTCTTCCTGAGTTTTAAGACCGATGTTCCAGGTCTGCAGTCTCCGTTGTGGGAATTGACAGCCAACGTACATGACCTCCACAGACAAAACCTACTCCCTGCAGCTTCCAAACCCTTTCCTTCCACACAGCTGTCTTATTATCGCAACCTGTCCTGTACCTCTTTTTGATAAAAATTCTACTCCAAAAACTTAATTTCTCTTATACTCTCTCCCTCTCCCCACAGCTCTCACGCTCCAATTCCACCATCATATGCCACCGACTCAGTCCCTCCCTTCCCTCCTGCCTCAGCGACCCTACAGTCTGAGATGCCTCCAATCCCACTCATGCCACCCACATTACTCCACTGCTAATTCGAATGACTCAAACACCCTCAGTCCTGCCTTCTTTTCCCCAATACCCAGTGGGCCCTAAACATCAACAGGGACTCAAACCTATTATCTGCCACTTGTGAACTAATAGGTTTCTAAAAGTCACTCACTCGCCTTATGACTCCCCTATTCTCCTTCTCCTCAAATCCAATAGCTCATATCACCTAATCCAAGATCCCAGAGCTATCATCAGTACAATAACCCAATTCACCCGGTGGTGCCAAACTCTTACACTCCGCTGTCTCATATTCCTCCACATACCTCTCACTTTCCTGTGTTAGATTTAAAAATACACTTTTCACAATTCCCCCTCACATCCACAATGCCAAGACCTTTTTGCCTTTATATGGACAGATTCAGATACTTTTCAGTCCTCTCAACTAACACAGACAGTGCTACGCCAGAAATTCTGAGACAGCCCTCGTTTCTTTAGCCAAGCCTTAGCCAGGGATCTTGTAACTATAAATCTACAACTGGCACACTCATTCAATACACAGATGACCTCTACTCCGCTCCCCTCCTGTGCCACAACAACACAACACACAGCTGCCTTAGCCAGCTTTCTCTGTAGTAGAAGATACAAGGTCTCTCGCTCCAAAGCTCAAATCGCCTCACCAAAGGTCAGATTAGTAGGCCCCACGCTTACACTCATCACATGGTCCATAAACTCTGACCACAAGACTCCTCTGTGACTTACAGACCCCGATCACAAAACAATGAATATTATCCTTCTTAGGCCTATCAAACTTTTTTCACCTCTGGATCTCCAACTTTGCTTCCTTAGCTCAGCCACTGTACCAAGCCTCTAAAGGGCCTCTTTCAGAACCCCTAGACCCCACTATGCCAATGGACACTCCCTTCACAAAGCTTAAGGACTACACACTACAACAGATGAAGGTAATGCAATGGGAGTATTGGGACACAGTAAAGGACCTTCATTCCAGGCCACAGCCTGCCTCCCAGAAACAACTACAGTTAGAGTTTGGCCTCCCTGCCTTCAGGCAATAGCAGCAACAGTCATCCTGACACAAGAAGGGAAAAGTTTACTTTAAGACAGACAATCACAGTCTACTCACTACACCATCTAATGACCCCATCACAGCTACTAGTGCAACTAACTGTAATACAAGACCCCGTTGTCACAGTCTCAACCAGCAACACCCTCAATGCAGCCACCCCGTTGTCCTCTCCTACAACAGATACAGAGATAAGTCTTGTACGTGGCTGCACAGATGTTCTCCAACTTCCTTCCTACATATACATGATTCTTCTCTCTCTCTTCCTTCTAGCCCCTACAAAACTTTGAGTTCTCCCCAGATCATCTACTCAGCTAAGTCCCTTTCAGCTTATGTACAGTAGACCATTTGTCCTACAAAACTTGCCTTCACCTTCTAATCTTCCTCCCTTAGCTGACTACATTCTGATTCTCTAGTTCCTCCGACACCTTCTTCAACAATATGTAGATCTTTGCCTCCCTCAGCTCTCTGAGGGACATGCACCAGATCCTCCTTTATCTCCAGGAGACTTAATCTATATTAAATTCCTAAGCCCACAGGTTCAACTTCAACCTAAGTAAAATGGACCTCACCTGGTATACCTTGGGACTCCAACTGCAGTAAAGGTAGAGGGATCCCCATGCTGGTTTCACATCACCCAGATGAAGAGATACTATCTGCTGCCCGGTAATCTCAAGCCCAAACACACTAAAGGGTCTTTATGGACCTCATGTCCAATAGCTCCCACCAACCTCCGAATAACACAACATAAACGCTAATGCTTTGCTGCCCTACCTGGTTCTGGCCTATATAAGGCTTTACATGTCTCCTCTTCCTCACAGGTGCTCTAACACTCTACTCCAAAAAATACACCATTCTCCAAAGGCTTACAGTGATCACACTCTTCATATTAATCATCTTACTGTTTACATTCCTCAATTGCCTTAGTCAACATGATAGGCTTCCTCCTCTGCCTCAGTCTATTCCTTCATCTAACCCTACACAAAAAGGCCAACCTACCTGCCCCTCAACAGAATAATTTTTGTCTGTGGACATAGGGCCAACACATGTCTTCCCTCCCTATAGCAGGGATCATATGCAGTGGCTATAATAATACCACAGGTCACTTTACACACTCATTTACAAATTCTACACCAACATCTACAGGGCTTACCTCATCACACTGTCACATGTAGAGAGGCCATAACACCTATTGTGACTGGGATAAGTATATTTTTGCCATCGGTCTGGGAGCAAGGAGATTAAAAAACCAGCCTCCCATACTACTATCAGATATCACATGACTTAAAAACAGTGATAAAATCAGGCTCTCTAAATGTTAATTCACTCCAAGATCAAATAAACTCAATGGCCACAGTAATTCTCCAACAAGGAAGGACACTCAGTATTCTCACAGCAGAAAAAGGGGTATACTATGCTGTGTTGGGAGAATGCTGCTACTTTGTCAACCAATCAGGTATAGTAAAGGAGCAGGTACAAAAACTCAAAAAATTAGCAGCTAGTATACGAGGGAGACAATATTTTCCAGGAGCCACCCCTTGGCCTTCATGGTGGGATTCCCTAGGGTCCTGGGCTCCCATTCTAATGCCCGTTATGGGTCCCATAATTACCATAGTAATTTTTTTGCTTGTTGCTCCCTGTGCCTTTAGGCTCCTCTTCATGATTTATCCAAGCCAGAGTACAGGCGTTCACTACCAAAGAAATCCTACTACTGAGCGACATCACTACCTCACAAGCTCAGATGAAATGGAAATGGATCCCTCAATCCCATTCTTTTCTACCCTAGGCCCCAACGACACCCCCCCCCC
>PVLA01001782.1:57420-321666 GCA_004027455.1 Hydrochoerus hydrochaeris | reverse complement strand
GTACTGGCATCAAATCTTCTCTAAATTTCTTGTAGAATTCAGCTGTGAATCCATCCAGACCTGGGCTTTTCTTTGTTGGTAAGTTTTTAATTACATTTTCAATTTCAATAGCTGATATTGGGTTGTTCAAAATTGCTATATCTTCTTGGTTGAGCTTTGGTAGTTCATATGTTTCTAGAAATCTGTCCATTTCCTCTGTTCTTTGGGGAAAATGCCCAGGAGGGGGCTAGCTCTATGTGAGTAGAGATTCTCAAAGTAGGTATTCATGATCTTTTGAATTTCCATGGGATCTGTAGTAATATCCCTCTTTTCAGTCCTTGTTGCATGAATTTGGGTTTTTTCTTTCTTTCTCTTGATAAGGTTAGCTAGTGGTTTGTCAATTTTGTTTATTCTCTCAAAAAACCAGCTTTTTGATTCATTAATTCTTTGTATTTTTTTAGTTTCAATTGCATTGATTTCTGCTCTAATCTTTACAATTTCTTCTCTTCTATGAGCTTTGAGTTTAGCTTGCTCTTCTTTTTCTAGAAGCTTGAGATGGAGCATTAGGTTGTTTATTTTTGCTCATTCTGTTTTCTTAATATGACAGTTTATTGCTATATATTTCCCTCTTAAGACTGCTTTCATTGCATCTCACAGATTACAGTATGTAGTTTCTATATTTTCATTGAATTGTAGGTATTGTTTTATTTCTTCTTTAATTTCATCTGTAGCCCACTGGTTGTTCACAAGGCTGTTATTTAATTTCCATGGATTTATGTAGGTTTTACAATTTCTTTTGCCATTAATTTCCAATTTCAGTGCACTATGATCTGATATTATGCATGGTATGATTTCAATACCTTTGCATTTACTTAAGAATGTTCTATGGGATAATATATGGTCTATTTTGGAGAATGTCCCATGTGCAGCTGAGAAGAATGTGTATTCTGATGTGGTTGGGTGAAACACTCTGTAAACATCTCCTAAGTCCAATTGCTCACAGGTATGATTCAGTTCTGTTATTTCTTTTCTGACTTTTTGTCTAGTTGATCTATCTCTTTGTGACAATGGGCTGTTAAGATCTCCTGTTATAATTGTGTTCTTGTGTATTTGGTTTTTCATGTCCATTAGTATCTGTCTTATATAGATGGGTGCTCCTGTATTTGGTGCATATATATTTATAATTGTTAGTTCTTCCTCTTGAATTTTACCACTAACAAGTATGTAGTGACCTTCTCTATCTCTTTCAATCATTTTAGTTTTGAAGTTCACATTGTCTGCAAATAGAATAGCTACCCCTGCTTTTTTCTGGGTTCCTGTTGCATGAAATATTGTTTTCCATCCTTTGACTTTTAATCTATGAGTTTCCTTTTGGGTCAGATGTGTTTCTTCTATACAGCATATTGTGGGGGTACTGTTTGTTGATCCATTCTGTCAATCTATTTCTTTTTATAGGCGAATTGAGGCCATTTATATTTATGGATAGCACTGATATGTACTGGCTCGACTTTGCCATGTTATGTTCCAGTTGTTTCCTTCTGCTTTTCCTCTTATTTAATTGCTTATCCTACCTGGTAGTTTCTTTCTATTGTTGTTTTGGGGATTGTGGTCATTTTTATCTCTGTCTAGTATGTCCTTCAGTACTCTTTCTAGGGTTGGTTTGGTGGACATGAATTTCTTCAGTTGTTCTTTGTCATGGAAGTATTTTGTTTCTCCATTAAAGTTGAATGAAAGTTTTGCTGGATACATCAGTCTGGGTTGAAGATTGTTTTCTTTCATGGCTTGAAATACCTCACTCCAAGCTCTTCTTGACTTGAGGGTTTATGCTGAAAAGTCCGCCGTGATTCTAATGGGCTTTCCTTGATAGGTGAGTTGTGTCTTTTCTCTGGCAGCTTTTAATATTCTGTTTTTATGCTGTATGTCTGAGATCTCAATTATTATGTGTTTGGGTGTGGATTTATGTTAGTTGTGACTGTTTGGTGTTCTATATGCCTCACTTATCTGCATATCAGATTCTTTACCCATGTTTGGGAAATTTTCTGCTATTATTTCTGTAAATACTTTATGTATGTCGTTTGCCTGCACTCCTGTATCTTCGTTAATGCCCTTTATTCTTATATTGTTGCTCTTGGCATCATCATGAAGCTTCTGGATTGTCATTTTATGCTGCTTTGTTATTTTTAAAAGTTCTGTTCTTTCCTGATCACTAACTGTGATCCTGTCCTCAAGGTCCGAAATCCTATCCTCAGTTTCCTTTGGGCAGCTTTGCACACTTTCAATAGAATTTTTTGTTTCTTGGATGTCTCTTTGAGTTTGTTTCATGATTTCTGCTTATTTTCTATATTGTTCATTCAAAGTTTCAATTAGTTTCCCATGCTCATGTATTTTTTTCTCTAGTTCTTCTTTAGCTGCATTCAACAACTCCTTTACTAATGTTGTTATTTCTATCTTTACATGGGAGACTACTTCTAATTTGATTTCCTCTATAGCCTGATGCAGTTGTTTTTTTATTTCACTGGCTATGTTTTCAGAGATTCCCAGTGTGTTACTTTTGGGGTCCTCTATTTCAATGTCTCCTATACTTGCTTCCAGTGAACTATATGTTTGAGACTGCATTTTGCTTTTTTGTTTTATCATTGTCACTCTGCCTGGTGTTTTCTATGTGTAGGAGGGAATCACACTCTTTTCAGACACACCAAAGTCTTACAGTTAGTTGTAGGGGGTTTTACTACTGGCCCTAATTATCCCCTGTACACCTCTATTTTAGGGGTATACTCACCACATAGATACAGTCAATCTGGTGTAGTCCAAAGTTCACCACCTGGGAGCAAACTTCCAAATTTTCTCACACTAACTGGATATTGCTGAGATCTTCTGATATTCCAGGTGGGAGGGCGGGCCCATCTGTAGCAGTCCAGGGCAGTTTTCAGTCTTGTGCGGGCCTCCTCGATGTTCCCGGTGGCAGGGCAGGCCGACAGGGGAGGTTCCAGGTAGCCTACCCCTGAGGCAGGCTTGCGCTGAGCTCCAGGTGGCAGGGTGGGCCCACGTTGGAGTTTCTTGGCAGCCTACCCCTGATGCAGGCTTCTGCTAAGTTACTGTTGGCAGCGCGGGCCCACGGTGGAGGTTCCAGGCAGCTTACCCCTGATGCAGGCTTCCGCTGAGTTCCCAGTGGCAGGGTGGGCGCATGGTGGAGGTTCTGGGCAGCTTACCCGTGATGCAGGCTTCCACTAACTTCCCGGTGGCAGGGCGGTATGTTCTTATCTGCCTCTATTTCCATGTTTGTTATGATGCAGTTGGCTCTCATTTATTGTTCTCTGTATTTCTTCCTCTTTCGCAAACTGTGCTAGAAATGTTCAGACTGCATGTCTTCCTCACTGTGGCAGTCTTCTGGAGTTACTGTGAAACTTGCGAAGAAAAACATGGACTTTGTAAGGGCTATGAGCTTCTGCTCTTCTAAATGCTGGCTTGTGAACTTCCTAAAATTTGAGTTAATGTTGGAAATACTGTATAATTATAAAATCATCATTCTCTCTCCTTTATATAAACTCCTGACACTTCTGACTCTGATACCAACATATTGGTGTTGTATATGGTGGTTTGAAGTACATCCAAATTTCTTAGACATTTCTTTGAAAAGGTGGAACCTAATTCCTCTCCCCGGTGCAGAAGCTGGACTTAGTACCTTGTTTCTGGTACACAGAATACAGCATCGGTGATAGTATGTGATGTTTGGGGAAAGACTCTGGCTTCTGCCTTGCTGTCTTATCTGGGATCATTTATTCAGGAGTAAGACAGCTACCGTGCTTTATGGATACTCAACCAGTCTTTATAAAGTGATGGAAGCCAAATGAGGCTGCTGTCCACGCAGCAAGGGTGTGATGCCTGACGACACTCATGTGAGTGGGCCTCCTCAGGACAGACCCTTCTGCTCCAGCCACTCTGTCAGGTGATGGCATCCTTTGCTGCAGCATCATGAGAGACCCCGCGCCAGAACCATGCAGCGAAACTGCTCCGAGTTCCTGACCTACAGACTGCTGTGGGGTAACAGGTGTTCGTCATTTTAAACCCCTCTCTTTTAGAGTTTTTCATGCAGCAGTAGATTAGTACATGATTTATGTTATTCACTTAGAATTTGTTACTCTTTTTCTTTTTCACATTTTATCATCCTGAATGGAGAATTTTTGCTAATTTCTCAGAATTTTCTTTCTGAAGGAAATTTGATTTAAATTGTATTCTGTTCTCAGTTTGAAAGTCTGTGCTCCACAATGATGAAATTTTAGTCTATAACCACCTTGTTTTCTCATTTAATTTGTTTCAGAAGGAAATATATATATATATATATATATATATATATATTCCTTCCTACATTTTTGAGCCTTACCCCTTTATCATCACCAGTACCAGTGGTGGTGAATCTAGAGTACATGTGACAAAGTGGGCTATTTTTTATCACTGAAAGCTCTAAATGGTTCACCATCACTGCTGGGCTGTTGCCTGTTGCTTGGTACATTCTTTTAAAATATATCCTAAATTAGTAGCTAAAGATTCTCAATTGTAAGGTACTGCTCTTCAAACATAAAAAGACTATGGTGTCCCCCTTTGTAATTATTTCATCCCCTTGGAACAGTCTATGGTCATTACCAGGCCCTGTCACTTCCATGATTTAATCACAGACACGTACATTTCCATCAAAGATCTGGGTGTTATATACCTGCAGAAGATGGTTGTGGAATCTGGAATATCCTCTTAATGAGGTTTTTCTCTTTTTGAAACTCAAGTGCCATTCGCTTTATCTGCTCATCTTGTTACTCCCCATCACCTTATTCTTTTGGGTCTCAACTTTACCCATGCATGCATTTATGAAAGTGCAGTGACATTTTACAGTGTTAACCTCTTCCGTGTGTCTCTTCCCTCTTGCCAGTGCTGTCAGGCATGGAATCAAGGCTGATTTATAGCTCTGTCCTCGGCTCTCTCATCTGGTGCCCAAAAGCGTGGAGAACTCACTTGACTCTACCTGCTTTACTTGTGTATCACAACTCCTTAAGCTCTTACAGTTGAAGGCTTGCATCATGATATTTTTCTGTAGTTTTATTGCTATCTATAAGAATTCCAGAATTAGAGCTTTACAATACTTTGAAATCTTTTTCAGTACTTCTTGGGTCATAATTTTATATTATATAAGAGCTTTCGTTGTTTGACTCATACATTTTTATTATAATTCATCTCAGTTCTTAAGGGCTCACTTGAAAGATTTTCAACAGAAAGTAAATATAACCAAACAGGCTAAAGATTATTTCCTCTATAAATTATTGTAGGTGGGTAAAAATAATTTTTTTTGAAGTGAACTTTTTAGCCATTTTACATAGGCTGTGAGAATTTTTTCCTTTTTTTTAAACCTCAGTCTAGATACAAGTCTGATCACCAACAAACATGAGAAATAAGGTAAACTGGATCAACTTCTTACTGAGGGCAATTAGGAAATTTCAAAAAAAAAATAGACTACATTTGCTTGAAGGGACCAGAGCTGTCATGTTAGTAAAAATGGCAGGCCTGAAATCCAAAAGAACCCATGAAACCCAGAGTAATCTTAGCTTCAGGAAACTTTCCTGCTTCTGTTTCCAGATTTTGGAAGAGGCACATGGGTAGCTATGACAACGAAGCAGAGATTTTTAATACTTTTACAGGGATGGAAGGATAAAAATTAAAAATTAGGGCTTAACAAAGACAAGGGTTTAGATTCTAAAGGTCTTTTCTTAAGGAATGACTTTATAGTAGGAATAAACTTTTCTCCTTGGGATGGAAGCCAGGCATTGGGTAATCTCAATTTCTGATTGTATCAGTTTGATGTAGACTTCCTCATATTTCTAGAAAATTGCAAAGATAAAAAAAAAAAGGGTTGCTGAGGAAAGAAAATGTCATCAGAGTCTTCAGAATGTCTCTGTAGTATTCCATATACAACACCTGGAATTTAAGTGAACACATAGGCATGAGATAATTTGAAAAATGATAGCAAATAAACAGACAAAAAGTCCTAAGAACAAAACAAAACAAAATACAGATTCATAAAGATTCCAGAGCTCCAGGTGGAAGAAACACCAGACATTGACTTAAAAAAAAAAGACTTTTTTTTTGTATTGGAAAAGGAATTGAGAGTTTTGACAATGCACATTTCATGTACTATCAGGAAATCATTTATTGTCATTTCCTACTTTGAAAGGCCAAAGGTGGGAAAATGATAAATCATATCAATGGGAACAAAAGCTTGTTTGATAATATTAGCAATCTATTATGGCAAATAACACGTAGTATTACTAACATTACTAATAGAAAATGCTTCAATAAAGAGAGTGTAAAGCAGTATCACAGCAGTCAACAGCATTCTCCCTGACATTGAAAGGGAGACATTATTACCCACTACAGACAAGTCTCCTATATTAGCAGATGTGTTAGATAAGAAATGAAATAAGGTAAGTAGTTGAAAAAGAACAAATGAAACTTAATCACCTGCAATATGGATTTATAAATTCCATTATATAAGTATTTGGATTATTAAATTTAATAAGTGAATTTTGCCACACACATAATGGCATTGCTAAAATATCTCAATATATCAATATTAAAATGAAGTTTACTAAGAATATAATTTAAAAATGCAATATACAATAACAAAGTGAAATTCAAAAGGGAAATGGCATTTATAATAGCAGAATGGTATCAAATACCTGGAATGAATAGCACTGCTATGCAAGAGTGTTGAAGTATTATTGAGAAATCATAAACTCAAAAAAAGAACCCAGTCCTCCCTGTTCCTCTCCATCATCTCCCACTACAGCCCTTTCTTTTTCCTTCTTTCCTTTGTGGAAATTGAAATGGTGATGCTAAACCTTATATGTAAACTAAAAGACACGAGAATAAGTAAGAATCTGAAAAAATTTTCAAGAAGAAAGGAGGGCTTACCTGTGAGTGTTTGCATGGAACTGTAAACTGTGAATATAGGTGTGTTGTTCATATAAACATTAAAGAGGCTAAGAACATAATTCATAGTGACCTCTGTTAATTTCTAGGTACATTTTCTAAAGTTATTATTTTTCTTTTTACTAGAGGTTATATTAAAAATGAAAGGTGAAAACCTGAGGTAAATTTTGAACAAAGAAATAAAAAAGAAGCTATATTCTTAAAAATGCATTTCTCAGTTTTCTCCCAGATTAATTGTAGATCATCTTGGGCCAGGGGTTTAGCTCAGCCACATAAATGCCTGCCTGCCCTGCAAGCACCAGGTCTTGAATTCAATTCCCTGTTTAAAAAACAATAGTAGATCATCTTGCAAGTACTTCCTCTTTGCAATTTAAATTCACTACATGATTATACCTCAAGAATGAGAGACTATTTTCTGAGTTAGAGTAGAGCTCAGTTTTATTTAGACATTTATTTGTTTATGCATTTATTAGATAGGTTTCTTAAACTTCAGATTTACATAATATGACCTTTAGAATTAACTTTCAGTTTTTCTGGCCATATGCTTATTAGCCTGCTGTAGGAATAGCATATGGTATAAAAGGTATTTAAGAACAAGTCTCTAGAGTTACTCTGTGTGACCTTAGAAGAAATCCTTAATTTTTGTTTTATTTTTTAAAAAATATAAATATTTGGTATATTATACAACCTTATGAAGAACAGTGGAAATGTATTTATATGTTTAAAATGAAATTTTAAAGTCTCTGTTGATGCATTAAGTAAGGCAGTTGGCATTGGTAAAACCTCATCAAAAACATTATTTAAGAAAAGCAATATATGAAATTGTTTATGTAAGCAGCTGCTCTTTTCACTTAACCTTCCAATCAACCTCCTTTGTTTCCTTACCTTCTTTCTTCCTACATTTAGACTGTCATTCAGCAGATATTTTGGAGGTCTTTCTTCATCTTTTTCTCTAGTACAATATTTTATACATTTTTAGAACATACATGTTGATTTTTTATGTAAATCTCGGTTACATTTACTTTCTGAAATATTATCATTTTATTGAGCTTTACCTTTTGGCTTTTGGATAAATGATCTTTTTCATAGTAAGACTGAAAATTCCTGAAGGCAGGACCTGCCTTTTCTTGCCTTAACTCAAAACAAATACAAAATAACCTCATCAAATAGGGTTGTATGGTTAAATGTTTAAGAGTATATGGATAAAGTCCAATATTTTGGGCAGATCACTGTTTATTTCTCAGGCATGGTGCATTATTCTTGCTCCACTGCTATTAAAGTAATGAGATTTCTGGTTCAGTACTCATAATGTGGAACCTCACAGTGAGAGATGATAGAGAACAACTTCAGATTAACTTCAGCGTTAGTTTCACATACAAATCACTACAGATCTTCCATGCTAGCTTACACGAAGTAAATATATTTGAAAGGCTAAATCAACCAATGGGTACTAACGGCATGATAAACTGGGCTTTGCAGAAGAATGATTTCAGTCACAGGTGCTTTACCTTTTCATGGACTGGCTAAGACTAATCATACATCAGGAATCTTTACATACAGCCAATAAGAAATATTTTTAAGCTTCCAGTTTGTATGATACCACCTTCCAAGTTTCTGGTCATTTGTTACTTGACCAGATCTTGATTCAGATTGTTCTGAAAGGAATTATATTCTGTGTTGATAATACCTAGTATTCACTTCATGACCAGGAAGAGTTACTTAATTTCCCTGAACCTCATTTTCTATATCAAAGTGGATAAATGATAATATATTCTTAATCAGAGGGTTGGAAAGGTTAGAGGACATGATAATAACACATTCCTTTCTCCCTCCAGGGGTGATGGACACTTCCCATGCCATACAGGGAAAAATGGAAACTGGGGTTATAGGCTCCAGCATTAAAAAAAATTTGAAAATTCTGCTTCAAAGATATTTTTTATATAAATCTTTTTTCTCCCTTTTTTTCATTCATTCTTCTCCAGACAAAAGGGACCTCTGTTCCCTTGAAAAATCATAAACTAGATTCTGTGCCCATCTTTTCTTCCTCTTTGCCTTCATCCTTTGTATCAAGACATTTCTTATTTCACTGCAGTTTAAATTTCTGCAAATCCATTAACTTTTTCTCTTCAGCCTACAAAATATTGAAGTCACATTTAACCTTGACATTGAAACTTCTCTCTCATTGTCCCTTTTCCTTTCTACCAAACTTAGAATAATTTTAGATGTCTGGATTTTACTAACTTTCTAGCAGTTAATATATTAATAGTAATAATGCAAATTTATTAGAGAAAATTGGGTGTAGAAATTTATCTTCTTATTATCTCATCAACCAGTTAACCAACTTCTATGTCTGATTTATTGAAATGCCTTTGCTAAAGATCAACAGTGGGGCATTTCTTCTTCCCACTGGATAACTTTGTAGTGTTTGACATCTTTCACCATTTCTCCTTGCTGTCATCAATAGGTCCTTACGGAGTTTCTCTTTCAATCTTTGTTCATGACTTTTTTTTTTTGTCTTTTTTTGAAAAAGAGTCTCACCTTAAGCTCACTTAGTAGCCCAGGTTGGAGCTTCGATTACAGATGTGTGCTACCACACCTGACCTCAATCTTTGTTCTTAAGATACCACTTCCTAGTCCTCCTGCTCTTTAAAAAAAAAAAAAAAAAAAATCACTTCTTTTGGCTGTTACTCTTTCTCTTTAATTATAAGTGTATTTCTAGGATTTTTATCCTATGCTATCCCCCTCCTGCACTTTAGATGGTCTATCTGCAATGCCAAACCCAGGGAGAAAAGACACTGAGATGCTACCATATGTCAAAAAGCATCTCTATGATTCCTCCAGATTGTCCATCTATTTTTACTCGACCACCACTGCTATAAACCAATCGTCATCCTTTCTCTTTTGGACCATCGTAATAACCTATAAATCAGTCTCACCATTTTAGGTGATGAGAAGTGCTAGGTAGAAAAGTCTATCAATATAGATCTGAGAATTCCTTTATAATATTCACCAGTGAACAAAAATTAATGGTTAGTACTGATTGGTAAAGGGAATAAAATCAAATCTTTAGTTTCTCTCTCTGAAAGTCTACTTTGTCCTCTTAGATTGACTCAAGTTTTTAAGATGATTTACAAGGATCTAGCTATATGAGTGATCTCATGGCTGGAATTGCAACATTACATAAAAATTGCTTGTCAATCTAGGATGAGGTTGCATCCTTATAAACTCATTGTAAACTGAATATTTTGTAAGCAAAAACCATACTTAATACACCTAACCTACTGCACATGATAGCTCTGTAGTACTCTGTACTGTGTGGGTAGTTTATTCTCCTGATCTTGTGGCTGGCTGGGACCTGTGTTTGCGGCCTTCATCCAGCATCCTGAGGGAGAGTCCACTGCATGCCCCAGTCCCAGAAAAGAGCAAAGTTCCAATTAGAGGAGTGGCATCTACTGAAAGTATACTACTTTTGTAGCATTCTATAACATTTTTTAAAAATGTCAATTGAATCATTTTAAGTCAGAGACTATTTGTACTTTATTTAATCTGAATATGTCTGCAAATATTTCATGATTAAAATCACTAATACAAAGAATCAAACTATTTCTTCTATGCTTGTGGGAAATACTTTCATTTTTTCATTGCTAAATTTTATGACTTTAGGCATCATCTATGAAGAGATTATAGCAAATACTCTTCCTATAATTTTTTCATTAAAATCTGTAATTTAGTTGCAATACAAATTAAGAAAGTTAAAAACTTACTTTAAAGTGTGTAATATAATATGCTTCTGAATTTATACAGCTAAGATAGCTTATTAATGTAATTATTTTGTATGTTAAAAATAACAAATGTATATATTTGAATTTTTATATATGAAATTAATAATTTTCAAGTGAGTCATAAGTGTACTTAAGATAGAAGAAAAATCCATATTTGATAACTATAATTTTATAATTAGCATACCAATTAAAATAATACAAAAATATTTGTAGTACATTTAAAATATTTGATTTCACTTCTTTTTATATTATAAACATATAATTTGATATATTTAAGGATTTTAAAATCCTTCTAATTATTCTGCTCAGTGATACCTGATTTCCACAATTGATTGTTAACAGTTTAGAAATCTAACTGAAGGTAGCTGACATGTTATATGATTTTGTATATTAACTCAAGTAAATTAATGTCAGTACCTCAATAGGTGCATCTATTTGAGTCATGGCAGTAAGAATTTAACATTTCTTTGAGTTCCTATTTCTAAATATAAAAAGTAAATTTTTCTATCCTTGTCAGTATATTTCCTAGCAGTTCTTTGTAGTAAAATAGTGATTTTGTGAGTTTACTACAAAAAAAATCTTATTTTTTCTAGAACATTGAAAATTTTAGAACAGAAATGTGGTTTGTGTGTTATTTGAAACAAGATGTACATTTGTTATTTTGTTAGGATTATAAAAATGATTATATTTAATGAATGCACTTATTAATTTAATTTGTTGAAACACTATAGGTCTTATTTAAAGAAATTTAAATAAGATGTGTTGCCAGAATAATTGTATTTGTACTCTAAAGCTTTCATTTTATCTACAAAATGATGCATTTGAAATTATTAAAAACAAGAAACTCTAACTATCTATACATTGCCACATGCTGGCTATCATATATTCAGAGCAATGTGGTAAAATTATAATACATGTAGTTTACTTTTTTTGACTGTGTGACTAGTTAGGCAGTATATACATTAAATGTCAACATTTGCTGTCGAAATGTTCTTTAAAAAATGATGTTTTATTTAAAGATTTGAAGTTTTTACAACACTATTATTTTATAAATCATTAGGACATAAAATTTTATTTTGGAGTGTTTTGCCTTGTGGAGCTTATTTTTCTTTTAAGGGTTTTATGTGCATGTGCATAACATGCTTTAATCTCCATCAGTCCATGCCCATGGCCCACCTTGCTCCACTCTGCCTCTTAGTTTCACATGTTTTGGGAGCTTTCAGTGCACATTCATGGCTCCTATTACCCACCCTCACATCCTTTCCTCATCTTCCATTTCTCTTGTGTAGTCATGGTCACCCACCTATTTTCTTATTATTAATTTTTTAGATTGCACATATAAGGGAAAACATGTGATACTTACCTTTCTGAGTGTAAATTATTTTGCCTAATATGGTATCCAGATCTGTTCATTTTTCTGCAAATGACAAAATTTCATTCATTTTAATGGCTGAGTAATACTAAATTGTGTATATATACAATATTTTCTTTATCCTTCATCTCTTAATGGACATCTAGGCTGATTGTTTACCTTGAGTATTGTGTATTGTGCCATATTAAACATGGGTGTTGAGGAATCCTTATAGAAAGCTGACTTTAATTCCTTCAAGTGCTGTATTCCAAGAAGTAGTAAAGTTGGATTAAGTTGTAGTTGGTTTTTTTTTTTTTTTTAGTTTTTTGAGTAACCTCCATGTTGATTTTCATAGTGGCTCTATTAATTTACTCTTTTTTTGTATTCTTGATAGTAGCCATTCTGACTGGGTGGCTGGTATGGAAGATGGAGTCTCAATATGGTTTGGATTTGAGTTATTTTAACAGTTAAAGATATTGAATATTTTTCATGTACTTATTGGCCATTTGTACTTATTGTTTGAGAAGTACTTGTTTAATTATACTGCCTATTCATTGATTGA
This sequence comes from Hydrochoerus hydrochaeris, assembly GCA_004027455.1. Classification (NCBI taxonomy): domain Eukaryota; kingdom Metazoa; phylum Chordata; class Mammalia; order Rodentia; family Hydrochaeridae; genus Hydrochoerus; species Hydrochoerus hydrochaeris. Next base: position 309,017 of record PVLA01001782.1, on the reverse strand, counting down.
GCTGTTTGATGTTTTTATAGTTTTTCAGTTCTTTATATATTTTAAATGTTATTCTTGTGTTGGAAGAGTAGCTAGCAAAGATTTTTTCCTACTCTGTAGGTTTTCACTTTGTTGTTTGTTTCCTTTGCTGTTCAGAAAGACCTCTCATGCTCATGGATTGCAGAATTAATATTGATAAATGGTCATAATGCCAAAAGTGATTCAATGCAGTCTCCAGATTCAATGCAATTCTCATCAAAGTTCCAATGATTTTTATACACAGAACTAGAAAAACAGTCCTAAAATTCACAAGGAAACATGAAAGATCCAGAATAGTCAAAGCAGTTCTAAGCAACAAGAGTAAGGCTAGAGGCATTGCAATACCCAATTTCAAGTTATACTACAAAGGCATAGTAGCAAAAACAGCGTGGTTCTAGCATAAAAACAGACATGCAGAGCAATGGAACAGAATATAGGACATAGAACTAAACCTATGCAACAATCGCCATCTGATTCTGAATAAAGGATCCAAATAGATAAGCTAGAGAAGGGACAGCTTTTTAAACAAATGATGTTGAGAAAATGTAGAAGATTGAAACTAGATTCTTATATATCACCCTGTACAAAATCAATTCAAAATAGCTCAAGACACATATATATGACCTGAAATTTTGAAACTGATACAAGAAAAAAATATAAGGGAAACAGAGCCATAAGCATAGGCAAAGACTTCTTGTTATGACTTCAGTAATACAGGAAATCATAGCAAGCATCAACAAATGCTATTTTTATATCTCACCTTTAATTTCATTACTTTTGGACTACAGGTACAGTAGGTTCCTGCACACACTTTTTAAGACTCTTCAATTTGAGAGTTAAATTTGAGAATAAAATTGAATAATGTGTCTTGGATCCCCATATATTACACTAACAGCTGTTTGAATTTTTCACTTGTCTCCCTTTTTCCTCAATTTTCTCATTTGTTTCTCCTTCCCGGTCTTTGTATTTAACTGCTGACATATAATTACTTTGTATTGGTTTAAAATCTATTTTAAAATATGGTTAAATAATTTCTATGATTTAACCTTCTTGTTACAATCACATATTCTGGGTGCAGAACATTTGGAATCAAATCCATCTCTATCTCTCCTAGTTACATGACTTCTAAATTCGCCAAATGTCTCTCCTGCCTCTTTGTTTTCTCATTAGCAGGATGAGGATCATAATATGTCTTATCTTGCAGGGTTGTTATAAGCATTACTTTGATGATATTTTAAAAAGATTTTCGAAGAGTGCTTGGTACTTAGTGACTATTTTCTCAGTATTTGTTATATAAATATGCATATCTTACTATTCTTTTTCATTTAAATAGAAGAAACAGCTGTTTTTCTCTTTGCAAATAAACTTTCCAACTCAATTTGCATTCTCAGTATCCTTTCTGCAGTATCCTTCTGACTTAGTAAATTACCTTATTTTTGAGGAGCTGGGCTAGTCCTCTTACTCCCACATCTATGGAATTTTGTGTTATTAATTTTTATTTTATTTTATTGTGGTAATGTGGAATATTTGTAGTATGATATCTTTGGAAATATATATATATATATTTCCTTTTCAATAGAACTATTTTGTACCCCTATCTTGTGCTAACCTAACTTGACTCACTGATCATATTTGTTCTGGTTCTTAAATTAAGAATCTCTGGTATTCCAAATATACACCTGCCTCATAATCTTTCCCACATTGGCTTATAAATCTTGCCTTACTTGTCTGGGCCCAGGAGAAATGAATGTTCTTTCAGAGAGATGATGTGTTTGTTCTATTCTATGGTCTCAACAAAATCATTCCAGCTGACATTTAAAAAAAAATCAATAAAAAATGAATATTTGAAATTGATAAAGACCTTATTTCTAGTCTACTATCATATGAATCTGTTTCAGTGCAATGACAAGTAACAAAGATATTTTCTTTCTAGCTATGGGTAACCAAGAAATGTACTGTCACCAAAAATTTGAAAAATAAATTTACTCATTATGCCCATATTTTGGAGTGGCTGTCAATTAAATATACACGTTATCTTACAGAGTTGTTATAAACATTACAACATTTTCTGACACCTTTTTCCCAGTAAGGAATTTTCTCTTGAAAATGTAATTTATATTTAGTTCTCTTGAAAATAATGTAGTTTATATTTGCTATCCTAGGTGAAAGATTAGGAAAGGTCATCCTAATTTATTATAGAAAGGCAAAGTTTTGAAAACAATGATTAGTTTCTGTGACATCAGCATCTGGACATAAGTCACTGGTGTCTAAGAAAGAGGCCTTCAAAAGCGTTTGGTGGTTTCATGTGTGCAGCTGAGATGTTGAATATATGGTATAGTGATTTCTATACAAGAAATTCATTGTCCCTTTGATCTTGTCTGTTTCTATTTGCCTTTGATAAGAAACAAAACGGACAGAATTGTCAATGTTAGCAGACCTGTATTTGAATACTGCATTTCTCCTTGACTTTGTGGGTTTGGCCTGTAAACACCACTCTGTTCTTTGGCTGATAGTCCTGTTTGTCAGTTTGAGTGATTTCATTTTAGAAGGTTTTATTTCTTATGGTCTCTCAGTAGTCCACGGCAGCAGTAAGCCTAAACAACAGCCGTTTCCTGTTTATTTAATTGATTCAACTTGGGTCCAGTTCTTCCTAAAAATTATTACCCCACAATACTGTGTATATTTATAATTTAATACTATAATTTCAAAGAAATTCGAATATGTAAAAACATTAAGTTCAGTTATTATAAAAACAATTCACTTTTAGAAAGTAGTAAAATTAATTTACATAAGGTACAAAAGAAAATCCACCTCATTAATTCATAATTACATAGTGTACTGTTTGGGGTTACAATATGGAGGAGTGGTAATTATGTGTTTATTCATGGAAACATTTTATAAATTGGATAAGCTATTTAAATATATTAAGGCTCTCCTACATTTAAATGTCTAATGATGATGTGGTTTATTAAAACTAAAAAATGTCTTTGGAGTTATGTAATTAGTGGAAATGTTCCAAAAACTTACCAGAAAAGTAAGCATACACACTATAAATTGTAAGTGTTCAATGGATATCTTCGTTCTCAAATTTCTTTTGTATAATTAAGTGTAGCTGCTTGATATATCCAAAATATATAGATATATTAATTAGTCTTGTGGTAATCATTTCACAATGTACATATATATCAAAACATGTGCATAAATATGCACAGGTTTTAGTTGTCAATTATATTTCAATTAAAGCTGAAAACGAACATTAAAATAATATTAAAAAAATGAAACTCCCTCTTATTTGTCATGTTTTACTAACAGTTTCTACTATTAATCTAGCAAAATAATGAATTTGCTTCAGCAGTTGACACTTGAACCTAATTACAGATTTTTGAGTTGTGTGTCCATTATCTTATTTCAGTGCTATAGCACTGACATAATATCTGATTTGAATCTGATCATACAAAGATGTGCATACACTTACATACTCTCATCTTTCCTTCTATAATAAATTTCAGGCAACACTGAAAAACAAATGCTTAATGCATAAAAAAGAGGCCTATATATATTAAACTTAACTCATAATATCTAAGATATATGTTGGTTAATTTATGTTAAAATGTGTTTGCTCAGAACTATGTTTATGACATTTTATATATAAAATAAATGTGACCAAGAAAGGTCTGTTCTTCATGGGGTTTTCATTGTAAGGGAACCTCCAAGATATATTTTAAAGTTTTTTGACCAAGACATGACTATCTAGTGGATAGTTTGACCAGTTTCTTAAAATAAGTAGTTAAAACTTTTCACAGAAATGCTTGCAGTGTTTGGTACATTGGATCACCAAAAGCATATGACTCTTTGATCTGCTGATGGTATGAAGGGCATACTACCTAATGACGTACTTACCCAGTCCTGGCTTGTGATTTTCTCACGTAGTTTGAAAGGAGATGCTCAAAATATCTTACATTGATATAAAAGAATGGAGAAGAATGGAAGCTGAAGGTCATTAAGGAGATAATATGATTGAGAAAGATGATCAAGTCTTCCCTGGCAAGTTCTTTTCATTGTTCAGGCAACAAGTGGTGTGTTAGAACATAAGGGAGGAGTGCTGTACAATCTTGCACCTAGTGTTTCCTTTGCCTTATTTTTCAAGTTTTATCAAATCAAGAGTGACGTACACTAACCGTGGTATTCAGGTTGGAGGATTTGCATGTCACACTCTCTTTTAGGTTCTGTAAACACTGGCCCCAGATACATTGGCATTCATTTGCAGGGACCTAGCATATTTAGTTAATTTTCTTAGTATTTGTTTTAGATAAAAGTAAATCATTGTCTACTGAACTAAAGAATAGCAATCTTCTTCTGAGCATCTTGACTTGCATTTTTCCATCTTTGTAAGATAATAAGCAATTAAAAGCCAATGATGAGACTGCAGGAGATAATTTGTATTGCTGGATGAAATAATGAAATTTAATTAAACCCAAATAAATATTTTAGTGAGAATTCATTTGTACAGCCAGATACTTATTTATACTCTAATATCTTCTCCGGCCTGTGTTTAACCACTGCACCAAAATCATGCAGCCAAGTTATTATCAATTTAGATAACCATGATCTAAAGAGTCATAACCTTTTAGTGTTTGTGGAGCATGTGTATCATGGTCAGTGTGCAGAGCACAAAAAGACTGTCGGTCTGATGTGATTAATGATATTGTTTTCCAGTTTTGAAACATACTGCTGAATTCTTTCAGCTACATTTTTGTGAGATGGGATATTTCTTAAATGGTACACAGTTGTGATTGATAGTTCAAGAAATCACCCTTTGTAATTATTAAAAGAAAAAATCTTTTTTTATCTGTTATTTGAATTAAAATAGTCAAAAGGATATTGAGATGTAACTTGGATATGGAGTTAAGAGACCTTCTTCCATCCATATTTGTTTGAATCTGCCAGTTGACATGGGAAATAAAAATTCTCTCTTCGAGAAGTAACTCGAAAAATCTAAAGTATAAAGAAAGAGCGAAGTAAAAGGTAGGATAGCTGATAGGAAGTGTGAGGTAGATCTTTCTCAAATGGGAAGGGGATCAAGAGATGGAAAAAGGCGAACAGAGAGGAGGATGAATAAAAGAATTATGATGTGGTACAGACATGTACCAACTCCACACAAGGAATATAAACATTATGTACTGCAAACATGGGATAATGAAACAAGAACCAGAACAATATAGGTTTAGAGATTTTGGAGCATGACTGCAGGAGCAGGCTGGAAGTAAAGAGCTCTGAGAATTCATTACAAGGTGAATAACATGACAGGTTTTATATGACCACTTTCATTTGAGATGAAGTGAAAGATCCTTTTATTTTATGTGTTTCCCTAAGAAGCAAAGCAACCACCTAGTTAGTATGAAGGAATAAATATACATCTGTAAAGGTATGCTTTATGGGTTTTTTGGTCATATAGTAAAAAAAGCAACTAGACTGCTAGATCGATTAGTATGAAGCTTCTTTTTTCATGATGTGAGAGTTAAACACATATTGGTTGCTAAAAATGTTAGTTTTACTAATGACATTAAACTTTCAGATTATACTTTCCTTTACATATAATTTTTGCAGACAAGAATATAGATACCATAATATTGGATAGTGGCTAGACTCTAGATACTTAGATATCTCTTTATTAGATACTCTTTTTTGCATAAAAAAGTAACATGAATTTAATAGTTTAAAATAATACAAAAATTGTGGGTCAGGGGTCCAGGCATGGCCCTAATGGGTTCTTTCTTCAAGGCCTTCCAAAGCTTCAATCTAGGTGTTAGCTAGGCTATGCTCATCTAGAACTCAACTAGGGAAGAATTTACTTGTAGCCTCACTCAGGTTGTTGCCCTTGCTTGTAGAAGCGAGGGGCGCAATTTCTTGCTGCCTTCAGCGGGAGGCCACCTTCCTGTCCTAAGTGGTCTCCCCTTGAGGAGCACCCCTTTATGTGCTGCACAGCCTTGCCACAGATCTAGTGAGCCAACAAGGAGAGGCTTTACAGTAAATGAGCTGAGGGAGTCAGTTACACAATTTACCATAATCAGAGTTGAGAGTCTGTTACTTATGCCGTACTGTTTGTTAGACACCAGCCACAGGTGCTGTCCACACTCAGGACGGGATCACGAGGGCTTGAGTACTAGGAAGTGTGGTTGTGGAGGTCACTTTCAGATCTAGTTACTCGAATTTTTTTGTGGTTTATATAGAATGTGTTTACTTTAATGGACTCAATATATTTAATGGGCTCAAAGAACATATACAAGATAGCTAAGATAATTGTAATACTTATTTTATTAGTTTATTGAAAGGAACAGCTAATGCTTCCATTATTTGATAAATTTTGCATGCCTATGTCTGGCAATCTGAGCAACTATTTTGAAGACAACTGCAGACAATATAATAACCACTGTTAGTTTTCTATCATCTTGTTTTGAAATTATATAGCATTTGTATTGTTTTTTTAAAATTCTCTTTAAAATAAAAAAAAATTTCTAAAATTATTCTAAAATTTCTACAAAATCTAGGTTGAAATAATAACCTGAAGCTTTGAAAACTTCTCTGTAATGCTTTCATTTAAAAATATTGTAATTTTTCATTTTTCTCAATTCTAACCATCTAAAAATCTCTCCCCACAGCTCAGCTGATTGTGCTATGAATAAGGATGGGTAAAGGTCATGTGAGGTTAACTACTAAATTTGGGGGATTTTATAAATACTACTTTTTCATAATATATCTGGAGTGAATGCAACTTTCCTTGTAATTTTATGATATCTTGTAGCTTCTTCAATTTTAATAAATTAAACCTTCTGAGAAAATATTTGAACTATGAAACAGATGGTAAATAGAGTGTTGTAGTTTACTTTATCAGAGATGATGCCAAGTTCAGAGAACTGAAAATCACCAACTTGGCCAGTGCTAGCTCTGAGAAGAAATTCAGTGTTTGTTTCAATGGGATATTGACCGGAGCCTTAATTTCATAAATTCTGACATTCTTACCACCTTTTTGAATCTGATGAAATTTTTTCCTCAAGCAAATTGAATGATTTACTTGTGTCATATATGCACTGACACAGACTGGGGAAAGAGCCTCTGTCTGCCTAACACACTACCCCCAAAGGATGAAGGGGTGGCATAGTCCAGGAGACCATCTCCTCCCTGACAACTGGCAGAACTCACATGTGGTACATAAATGGTAAAATGAGTTTACAAAGCAATCTTTTGGATTGGGGAATAAATGAAATAATAAAACATTTTATTTTATATGAATGGAATAGGAACACAATAATAAACACATTTTATTTTATATAAGCAATAATAAACATTTTATTTTTGTTCTGTATCTAAATCTAAGTAGAGGTTTTTAGTAGAAACCAACATAATTACAGACACAAAAGTTTCATTTTCTGCCTTATTCTGAGATGTATTCCTTAACTGAGTCAAGTGTTTAGTATTCATAGCCATCTCTTTAGATAGTGGAAAGTTTTTCCCCAAAGACAAACACACAGAGAAAATCTACCGTTCACATTTTCTAACATCTGTATCAGAGAAACAAGTAGTAAATGAAGGATTCATTCTCAGGTGGAGGCAGTAGTGATGGGCAAGAAAGTAGAATTGGAAATAATAGTTAATATTATTTTAGATTTTTTTCCTGAGTTTTTGAGTAATGATTCTCTGAGATTCTTTTGAAGAAGACCATTTGAACTCAACCAGTATTATCCCCAGATGATATCTTTAACTATTTTTCATATGGGAAATTTTAATATTTTCAATATTGTTAAACAGATTTAACTTGCTTCATATGACTTCCTGTTTTTTCCCCATGTAAATGATGAGTCTTATAAAACCATGTTTTCCAAGTGACATGTATGGAGTAGATGGCAATAGTGGTAAGGTATAATAACTTCCCAGGAACTCACTGGTTATTCAACAATCATCTGTATAATATCTGCTATGATTTATAAATATTAGGGCTAGAATATAATAGTGAGCAAGTGAGAACTGCTTCCTGTCATTGGAGAGCAGGAGAGGAGGCTTAATCTCATCTTCCTCAGGGAAAAATGGTTGTAAAGTGTTTTAAATCTTTATAAAATTTGATGTGATAGGCAATTATGTGATGCTTAGTTTCTTGCATATATTATACTCAGGTTGTTGCACATAGAAGCATAGCGTGTACTCACACACAAACTTATCCCTTGCAAAAGCTTTGTGGTTGTAATTGGCAGCAATTAGACACTATATAGGGGCTAGTCCTAATTTCAGGGGGACATAAATGTACACAAAGCAGCTTGGCACATCTTCAGTGTCTACAGTGATCCAAGGCTGTTCAGGGAGGCTTGGAGTAGTGAGCCACGAGGAAAATGTTATAATTGGACATCATAGATGTCCATTATAGATGAAGGAAGTTAAAATTAGTATTTGCTAATTTGAATCATGCTAGTTTTGCTTAATAAGGATTGGAAAGTTCTAGATTGAGATGGTCTGAGCTGGTTCCAGTGGCATGTGGTGTTAATGACTGAATATCAGTCCTCTGTATTTGCTTTCCTCTTTGGTCATAGCTGTGGAAGCAGGCTGTTAAATTTAAATTGGTTTATTTAGGGGTTGTGTCCACGAAAAGTCTTGGTTAGGGTGATTTAATCAGACTATTAATAAAATGTCAAATCTGATGTGACAGTTTTGCAGGTGTGTCCCACCCATGTATAAAATTCAGATGTGATCTGCAGTCTCTAATCAGGCTTGGTGACAGTCTCCTTGTTGAGGAAGTGTCATCAGTCTTTCAGGCATTTGAAATGTGGTATATATTTTGTTGAAGAGATTCTATCACTAAGATTTCAGCTCACAGAGCCAGGTCATGTAATTCTGTACCCTATGAAATCCAAATACTATATCCTAGTTGATGCCAGAGTATACATCTGTGAGATCCAGGACTGTTAGAAGGATACAAACATGATCAGTTAGCTTCTTTTTGACAGCACCTTGAGATAAACTGACCCCCACAGCAATTAGCACAGAACTGTAAAATAGCCAGAAACAGTGCAAGAGGCAGAGTTCAAAAACAGCTCATTTGGCAACAGACACCATTTATACTAATGCTTTGTGGTTTATTTGTTCTATGTTCTTGTATTTATCATATTGTTAAGTTTCTTGAAATAAAAAATAATTTTATTAGCCATGTCTATGATAGGTTTACATGTTTAGAAAAAACATTCTAAGAGATCAGCGCGGCACTGGTCTTTTGCCTGTTGTAGTAGCACTGACTATATACTGGTAGTAGCTTTGGGCTGCTCATTATCATGAGGCTTACACATTCCATGCACTGGCACCTGCGTTACATCAGAACAGCCTCTGAGTGGTATTATATTTTAACCCCTTTTACAAATGAGCAGTAAGATCCACAGAGTTGTAGGAGGTTGTGTGAGATCGGCTGTATATCCGGATAAATTGGCTCAGCATATTACTGAATCTTTGGTTTCTCCTCTTTACTGGATAGTGTCATAGCACAGCAGTCTCCAGCCTTTTTGGCACCAGGGGCTGGTTTTGTGGAAGACAAGTGTCTCCTGGGGGAAGATTAGATCATCATAAGGAGTGGGAAACCCGCATCCCGTGCATGTGCAGTTCACAGCAGAGTTCACTCTTCTGAGAGAATCTCCTGCACCTCCGATGAACAGGAGGAGCTCAGGTGATAATGGCAGCGATGGGGAGTGACTGAAAATACAGATACAGGTGAAGCTTTGATTGCGCCCACTCCACCTACCTCCTGCTGTGCAGCCAGGTTCCTAACAGGCCACAGTCCGGAGAAGTCCACAGGCTGGGCAGCTGGGGGTCCTGCCTTAGCATGTAGCAGAGCTGACTCCATTTGACCTTCTGCCAAATGTTTCTGCATACTGATTTTGGATGTCGTTTAGGCCAATGACAGTTTCTATTAAGATTCAAGTAGATTGGTATCAACCAGCACACAGTAATTTGGCCTTTCAAATCATTTTCTTTGGAAGCCTTTGTCCCGTGAACTTCACACATCTCATGGCTTCCCTTACCACCTACATACTGATGACTCGAAGACTTCTTTCCCAGGCACTGGCCAGATTATTTTATCAGAGAGTCTAATCAGGAAAACAGAAACCATGGTCAGTATTTCAAAAGGAGGAAATTTTATATACAAAATTGGTTCCACAAGTGTTGAAGACTAAAGGAGCAAAAATGAAAAGGTGGTAACCCAGAGACAAACAAATGTACCAAACTGCCGCAGCTGTTGTTTTTCTTGAGGATGGGAGTGAAATAAACAGCTCGAATTCCTTCAGCACAAAGGGGGCTGCACAGGGTCACAGAGCTGAGAGGGACTTGGCTTGGTTTGGCTCATTGGACTCACAATCAGAGAAGGAAAGTTGAAGCTTAGAAAGTGGAACTAGTATTTGCTTTCTTCAGGATATATTCATTCTCTTTCTCATTCTTCTTTCACCGTTTTTCTACTTCCTTTCTACTCTTACTCCTTCACTTCTCTGCAATTTGTTTTCACTTTAATCCATAGACTGAATATCAGTCCTAATGTCAAAGATATGGCAGCCACATCGTTATATTCTTGCAGCAAAACTGCTTGGTAGAAAACTATTATATTTAAAATGGATATGTTAAGACATACCCATAAATTAATGTATGATGAAGATCTTACTCACAACTGGAAAATTTTATATAGTCAAAGGTATTATATTTTGTGCACTGGCTAGTCCTACCTCTATTACCGGCCCTTGAAACAAGAAAGTGAAGTGATGTGTTTATGGAAGCGGAGTTTCTTAAGTGAGAAATACTGATTCAGAAAAAAACATCACATGCTCAGGTACTACTTTTTATTGTTGATGTAGTCTATGAAAAGATAAAGAGTAATACAGTGTTATAAAGATACCAATCCCTGTTGCACATTGTAGCAACAGTTGAGCTAAGCTAGTAATGATGAGCCTTTTAGAGCTTTTGGTGATGGCAAACACCTGGCTGAGGCATGCGTACCAGGTGTGCTGCTCTGGGGTTAAACTGAATGCCTTCATTTTGCTACGTCTTCTTTGGTCATCTGCATTTCTCATCTTCATGTATTTATTATGCAGAACTTACATTTTGGAAATCCCTTGCCTAAAGTAATCTAAAATAGCTTCTAGCTATGCATTTCCATATAAAATAATCTCTTTTCCATCTTCCTTATTAAAACAATATATCAAATAAAAATCACTAATTGAATAAAGACTGTAAGCTTGATTTTCCCTGTTTTAATTTCAACTTAACCTTTTTATAGTATTAGTAGAAGAGGTTTGTTTGACTTAAAAAAAATCCCTCAAAGCTACTTCACTCTACAGAACACAGTAAATGGATCAATCCCAGAGGAGGTCTTTCAAACACCTTGTTAGTTTCTGCTAAGGTTCCCAGATCTGGTAGAAGGTTTTGCATAAACTCACCTGCAAAGATTTTGCACAAACTCACTATTGGCGCATGAGTTGATTGAAACAAAGCATTCGCATTGGTTGTCTGACAAAGCAAACTTATCACTCACAGATAGGCAGCAGGATGAAGAGAAAGAGAAGCCAGGGATGCACAGTGAGTGTGTGCCCCAAAAGATTGGGACAATGCAAGGTAATGAAGTGTACACGCCTCATTGTGCAGCAGAGCTGAGGGACTGCAGAAGCATCCCATCCTGTGTTTCAACTGCAGGACTGAGGCACTGTAGGTAATCCTGGACATGGAACAAGTCCAGACAGTTACATACAGTTCCTTCTGATCTCTGGATGTTGCATCTTCCATACATTCTGCCTGAGAATTGCAAATCTGTTGGGAAAGGGATGGAATGGGTGAAGCCATTCAGACACCTGTCCTCTTATATACCTACTTGTACACATTCATCATGTAGAATTCATTTATTCATGCAGTCATTTAGCTACTATTTGTCAAGTACTTTCAGTGTATTGTATGCAGTGTCAACTAATGGCCATTATCAGATATTTGTTAGAAAGGTACTATTTGGCTTCATAATCAAGGATTTTATTTTTTATTCGGTACTTAATGGGAGTGGATACCTTTTGATTATGACAGAATAGAGGGGATATAGATCATAAAGTGATTGAAAAATTTTTTAATTTTTTTTTATTTTTTATTTTCTTAATTGGTACTGGAAATCGAACTCACAGCCACGTGCTTGCAAGGCAGGCACTTATGCAGCTGACCTAAATCCCCAGCCCCGATTCCAAAATTTTTACACATTGTCTAATCTAATTTTATTTTTATATCCCACAAATATAAATTTCATCAAATTTCTGTCATTCTGGAAGACAGTAATCAAAAGGATTTGTTACTTCCTACCAATTTACTTATTTATTTATTTGTCTCCAAAGGTACTATGCTTTATTACAGTGCACTATTCTTCCATACTTCATTTTAATCACATTCCTTAAATGTCAGGTTCCTTTTAACCTTGTAACTTTCATTTTGAGTAGTGGTAAACAAAAAGCACAGGCTGTTAGAAAAAAGCATCATCTTTTAAAAATGTGACAGAGCTTTTATGGCCACATCAACATTCCATCAGGAGTTTATCAATGAGTAGGCCTCTGAGTCTGAAATTCTTGCCTCTTGCTTGCTTCCATTTCCCAGATCTTCTTGCTGTATGTTTAGCTTTACCCTTTTGTTGATTTCACTTAATTCTTCAAGGACTTTGTTTATCTATGAATTGGAAATAACATCTGCTGCTACTAACTAGCATGCCCTAACTGGAATGAATTTAGTGAATGCTAAAATTCCAGTTGAAAGAATGATGACATATAGGTTATTTCTACCTTTCTGTCCAGTGATCCAAAAGTATGTGTGGTGCAAGGCGTTATGTTAGATGGGCTCTTTGAGTGGGTAGTTTAAGGATAGATTTTACAAAAAGGAGGAGAATCTTAATTCTACTATCCAGAAAATGATGTTTAGAAATGACAGTGCTGATATATGTATTTTTTCTCTATCAGCATGTCTTTTGGAAATTACAAGGGAGTCTGGATCTCACTGGGTGGTTATGAAAAATTTGTCAAATTAGTTATAATGTTTGGTAATATAATGACATTAGTTAACTAAATTGCTTCCTTAATGAGGGCATATGACATTGGGTTTTAAAATGATAGTCTAAAGATTTTAGAGATATGTAGATTAGGAGATTCAACAAATGAAAACTAGGAAAAGAGTATAAAAATTCTTTGCTAAGCAATTATGAAACTTCTATGCCTATAAATTTCTAACAACTCTGAGTAGTCAAGGCTATTAGGCTTCAGTGACAACAGTGTTCTTTGCCCAAGGTCATGAGTTTAAATAATAAAGATGGAATGTGTAGCTAGCTTTTCTCTTACTGCCCACTCTTGTTAGCTGGCATTAGTTCTTCTCCAGACCTAGACTGACCTCATGATGTAGATGTAGTCTCATCTCCAATTAGAAAATTTTACAGAATCTTAATTTGTTCAGCAGAGAGCCTGACACTATCTCTTATTTAATCCGAAACTCTAGTCAAGATTTTTTCATCATTACCTAGGATCACTCCTGTTTGTTTGAGTTGCAGTTCATGGGAACCTGTGTTATTCCAGTGAGTGTATGTGCTCTCTACAGGTTTTCCTGATTTCTCAAGGACTGTGATGATACCTATCCGTGGAGTCCTTGAAGTCCATGTAACTACATTCCTGATTCAGATTCCTTAACAGTCTGACACCTTTCACCTTTCCTCCAATGCTGTTTTCTTTCCTGGTGAGACACACAAAGACTTCTGGGCTGTTGTGCTGCTGGCTGTTTATCTGCCTGGATTTCCTTGTAGTGTCTACAGCTAGAACCTGCTGTAATCTCCTCTTCCATGACAGTGACCTCTATGGTTTGGCCATATATACTGAGCTGTGTTCAAGTCACCTGATATCTTGCAGTGGCAAAAGGAGCCTTCTTGTTATTCAGTTACTTTTTTCTTGGTTGCATTTGTTGCCAACATTTCTATTTCATACAATGGTTGGAAATATTAGGCAAGAAATAAATGATAGTTTTTTAGATTTTCATGGCTATGAAAAAATATCTGATAAAGTCAACTCAAAAGCAGGGAAAAATGATTTTGTTTTAAAGGTCCATGGTCACTTCGCTCCCTTGCTTCTGGGCCCATGGTGAGGTACAACATCATGGCAAGAGAAAAGCAGCTCATCTCATGGTGAACAGGAGACAGAGAGAGAATGAGTAAAGGGCCAGAGATAAGATATATTTTTCCAGGTTATACCTCCAACTTGGTCCACTAAGAGAATATTGAGCTATGAACTTAAAAAATTTGGTTCAGAATAGAAATGGTGACAAGATTTTGTATTTGTCTGTGAATACTACATTAGGTAACAGACATGACTACAACTATCCTTCCTGCACAAAAATGGCCATCTCTTCCAAAATTGTAGAACAAATTAAGTTCATGAACTGAGATACCACTAAGAGAATATTCAACTATGAACTCATAAATGGATTACCCATTGATGAAATTATAACCTTGGTATTCCAGTCACCTTCCAGAGGCCAATGTCTCAACACATGAGCCTTTCAAAGGTACGTTTTTGATCTGAAGTGTGAACTTTGCTTCAATATAATTTTCAAGTAGTTATGTATATTATGAATTATATAATGTGCTTCATCGAGGCTAGGCAAAATCACATTTTAAATGCAGCAAGACATCCAAAAGAGCAAATTCCTTAAATTTTGCTAAGATTTTCATCAGGTAAATCTTTCCTTGAGTCTTAACATGGCCAACTTTCACCAGGGAACTTTGTAGGAATTCTATAGAGTAAACATGAAAATGGAAAATGCACAGCTTTATTACCTGTATGTAAAGTTCAAAGATGAGAGCAAAATGTTTAAATATAAAAGGGAATCTAGAATATTAGTGGGTCATGTTACCCATGGGTTAAAACAAACAAAACACCCTGGATCTTAGACAATAGTAAACACAACCACCTCTCCTACCATTATAGCAAAAAAGAAAGAAATGCAGTTTAATGAGATAGTTATAATACACTTATTTTCTTAACATTTAAAAAATACTTAGAATGTCTAAAGCAATTTTCCTTAATAACAATAATGAGTAAAATAAAAATAATGAGAATATTTACAACAACCCCACACTTGTGGAACCTAGAATCTGATAGGAAATATGAGCAAAGAGACAGACAACTACAGTGTAGAGGGGCAGGGGGGCAGCCTGCATTGGCCTTTGGTTGCAGGAAGTCCTGTGTGCACTGAATAACTGGTACACTTTGGGAAAATTATTTCCTTTCTATCACTTTCAGTTTATTCATCTATAAAATGAGAATAATAGTTTTATCTGATGTAGGGATGTGCAGATTAAATGAGGAACCAAGGCAAATATACCCTAGTATGTAGTTAATTTTACTAATATCTCCAATTTATCTGACACATAGAGTGGGAAGGGCAGGTAGGAATCTATGTGATTCTAAAATTTATCACCTAGACAATGGAAGATTGTCACATATGTTTTATTGCAAAAATAGACTAAATTTACTAGAAAAGGAGGAGGAAAATGTACTTGGGAAGATGAAAAATCAGCTTCAGGTTATGGAGGCTACAGTACATTTAAACCACTGCATTGACATGGCCCGTATGCTTTAGACATAAGGAGTTAGGCTATATGGTGCTAGGAAAATTTGAGTAAGAGTGATCCACATGTTCATGGTAATTAGAACTAAAGGAATGAGTCACTCCAAAAGTGTGCTGAAATAGAAGGGAGGACTGAATGTTAGCAACTACTAACATTTAAAGTATAAACCAAGAAAGGAAGATAGAAAGGAGACAGAGAGGGAGGGAGGGAGGGAGGGAGGGAGAGAGAGAGAGAGAGAGAGAGAGAGAGAGAGAGAGAGAGAGAGAGAGAAATGTCTTAAATAAGATCATGAAGGTGCAATGACAAAAATCATTTGAAGATGATGCTTCAACCAGGAGCTGTGGAAATCCAGATATGCTGGAGTAGTCACCCCTGTGAGGTGAATTTCACTTGAATGCTGGGGATGGTTCCAGTTTGCAGAAGTTTGAGAGTTCAGTGTGAGATGCAATCAATCACAGAGGAAACGTGTCTAGAATTCATTCCACAAGTACTAAGGAGGAAACCTCAATAAAGGGACACTTGATAATAGAGGGAAAAATGTTTGTTCTTTTGTGGGCTGAGAAAGTCCACTATGAGAATTTCTAATTACTATGTGACGTAAATATTAAGGTTAACTTCTGACAGTAAAGGAAAACTAGAAGAGAACAATAACAGTGGAAATAAAAACCAAGCCAAGCATGTTAACATGTATATATGATCTTCACAGTCTGGGTGACTGAGGCAGAAAGATTGTAAGTTTCAGCTTAGCTGGGGTAATTTAGTGATTTAAGGAGAACCTATCTCAAAATAAAAAAAATAAGGTCTAAAAAAACAGCTGGGGAGGTTTTAACCTTCAGAGACCTTGGCCAGATCTTCCTGCCAGAGAACTCTCTGTGACCCTGAGCTTCTAGTCACAGCATCTGTGTCTATGCCCTGCAGCCTCTATCTATTTTCCTGTTGACTGTACTATGGATGCTCATCTTTATTCAGTTCAAATCATTGTGTGTTGAAAGAATATGCACCCTTCTTGTGTGCCAGAGGTAACTGTGGACTAGGAGGAGAAACAGAAGTGCCTTTCCCATGAGCCAGTGCTGACTGTGGGCTGGGAGGAGAAAGAAGATGCATTCTGCCCAGATGCTAATAGTAACTGTAGACCAGGAGAGCCAGCAGTGACTGTGGACCAGGAGAAGAAAGAAGATGCGCCCTTCCTGTGAGCCAGCTGACACACAACCAACTAACTCAGAGGAGCACAGACTCAGTTGATAGTAACTGAGGTACAAAAATGCTTATATTGTTGGATTGACTTTACAGGCCTAAAGCTAGTAGTCTGAGAATCTATTTAGAGGATAGCAATATGCAATATAGCAACTATGGGAGATTTTCTTCTGTCTTATTTTTGAATTGCAATAATGTTCTTACTGTTTTGTTTTGCTCTCATTTACCATTTTTTTAATTCAATTTTTTGTTTTGATACCTTTTATTCTGTTGTGTTTTGTTTGATTTTATTATATCTGATGGTATGGGCAGCAATTTTGAAGATAACAGGAGTCATTATGGTAGCAATGGTTGATTTCCTACTATCCTGTATCACTTTCACTGTTTTGTTTCAATTGGCTTTATTCTGTTTTATTTTGTTTGGTTTTGTTCTCTTTAAAATAAAATAATAAAAATCAACCAAACAAACAAACACACCTGGGAATATAGCTCCATGTGAAATCCTTCAGTTTAATTCCAGAACTGCAACAAACAAACCAACCAACCAGGAAATAGTATCCATTAGGGTTAGAAACATAGGAAAGAAGAATGCCTTCCAGTGTTTTCTACAAAGATAGCAAATGGGGTTGATGAAATGTGGGAAAACCTCAGAAAGCCTATTAAAAATAAACTGCTAATGCAGATTACCTTAGAAGAGTATTTCAATTTCTGTTTCACTATGTTTACCTGGTTATTTTCTTGTCTAATATTCATTAAGGATTTTCATGGCTTATAATTTTCCCTGCTGAATTTAATTGTTTATTTCTGCCAAATTTTTTTGGATGTCAGTGTCATTTTTTAAGCTTTAAAACCCAGGAACTTTTTCAATCCCTGAGTTTAAAACTATTCTTAAAGGAATAAAAATAACAAATCATATATTTATCTGATAATAATGTAATCTATGTTGTGTTTTATAAAATGCTATTTAAATTTAAATTCGTTAGTGTTATCATGAGTTTAATTGTGGTACCTTTAGATAAATTCTATATATATTGTAATGAGTATTCATTTCTTTTTAATAGGAATATTAGAATTAGATCAAAAGTAATAATCTTTCATTGTCTCATTTGAATTTTGTATTAAAATGGTAATAGCACTTAATTTTACAAGAGGATTTATTAAGAAAGTACAGATATATTAGGTCAAATTTATCATTATTTTTAATTAACTATTTTAAAAAATAATTTTGTGCTGAGTCCAGCCCAGGTCTTGGAGATACTAGGGAAGTACTACATTACTGAATCATATCTCCAGCCCATCACTGGTTATTGATTCAATTTGCTAGTTATTGAATGCTTGGGTTGAATATAGAGATTGATTAAATATCATCATCTTTTGCTTTTAGGATATTTAAAATTATATAAAAGAAAAAATACTTAAAATTAATTTAATATGCTGAAATTATTGACTTCTCTTCCTTCTTTCCTTCTTTTCACAAATTTATTTAAATATTCCTTTCTAGGAGATAGAGACAAAGGAGAGAACAAAATAGGAAGTGTTGTCACCCTGAAGCTTCCATCCTGGAAGTGGAGCTCATATTGTAGCTCAAATTCTAAATTGCTTCTGTTAATGGCAAGATAATAAATGTTTTAGCTTTACAAGCCATATGATCTCTATTGCAGCTACTCACAGTCATAAATAATACACAGGCAAATGGGTGTGGCTGGTTTCCAATAAAACTATGATTACATACTGAGGTTTGAATTTCAGATAGATTTCAAATGTCACACAATCTTTTTCCCCCTCTAATCACTGGGCAATGTAAAAACTCTTTCTTGGCTTACAAGGCAGAAAAAGCAAAAACAAAAGCAAAAAACCTGGCAGACTAGACTTGGCTAAGAGGCTGCAGTTTGTCAATCCCTGTTCTAGGAGTTCAGGGGAATGGAGACATCAGACATTATTAACTGGGCTCATCAAAGCCAGTTCACATATATAAAGGTATGAGAAAATATTGCAGTCAGCACGTCAGATTTTCTGGAAATTGACTTGTCCCATTCACACCCAAGCTTATCCTCATATGGTATTTCTTCATGTGGGATATTGTTGGTATATCCTGGGACCAGGTCAGCTACTCCAGGCACACTGTCAGTGTCAGTATTTTACAATATTCAGTGTGATTTCAGGATGTGCTTGGTCAGAGTCAACTTAGGCGTGACCGCTGCAGCCTACTCACATGAACACAGCTTGGCTTATGTAATTGTCTCGGATGAAGACTGCAGAATTAGAATGTTATCCAGATGTTTCTGGGAATAAGTTGTCGAGCCCTCAGACCAGCTGCAAGACTGTGACTACACATTTTGATAGCAAACTTTTCCCCAGCTCACAATATTCTTGTGCTGCACTGGTGAAATCTGAAGTCACCAGTGCCTAGAATCGAAGCCTGGTTCTAACAATGCCAGCTCTCTATGTTACTTACTGAAGCTTTTCCAGCCTCAGTTTTCTCATTTTAAAAACTAATCATGCTTATGCCTGATTCATATGAATGTACTGAATAAAATAATTCTTATAATTCTCAAACAGCACAAATTATTATTACTATCATTGAGATTATAGAAAATAAGAGAAAAATTTTTTTTCAGTAGAGTTTTAGCCACTGTTTTTCAGATTGGATAAATATTAGAAAGAAGAGCAAATTAACTTCAGAAAAAAATGAGTCAAATCCTAGAAATACTGTAGATAGCTTAATACCAGAGGAAATTAAGTATGAGCTATATCATTTTGAGAGAATAAAATCAACTGTTACCCATTTCAAAAACTTTTAATTTAGGAGAGGTTAATTACCTTTACTCTGTCAACTGTATTTTAAAATTAAAGTTTCATAATTCTTTTGAAAACATGCTCCAGACATATTCCTTTGTTAATTTAATACCATGTAATGTGGACCCGACTCCTATATGAAATGTACAAAGTACTGTAATACATCTTGACTTAAAGTTTTACCAGCACCACTGTTGTCTTCAGTTGGTAAAATTAGAGTGTGATCTTTTAACCTTTCTCTTAGTCATATAAGAATTTGTCTTGATCTGACACAGTAAGGGGCTTTATATTTACTTTCCATTGTTGGGAAGGATTCTAATTGGTTCTATGACCCTTCCTCGAGTTTCACTTTATTTCTCAACAATTGATTCAGACCCATGGGAGTCAAACTATAATTTAAGTGGAGAAAAATTTAGGATTCATGAATGTCACACACACAAAAGAACTGCACAATGGAGATAATGATGTGCTGATCTTTGTGAGAACATGTGAAATGCTTCCTACTGCTTTATCCTTGCAGGTTTTGTGCCTTGCATTTTTTTCTTCAACAGTGAGAGGAGACTAAGTTGATCCCTGTATGGTTTCCTTTTTCAGTCTATACTCACACATTAACACAAATGCACAGACATAGACACACATACACATATATGGTTTTATATGTACAATATTTCTTTGTTCATATTGTACTGAGGAATATACATCCATTGAATCTCCCACCAGTCCTTGAATGTTAGCCACAAGGTTTTCATCAGTGAGATAAAGATTGAAAGTGTTACTGAAAGAATTAACTGAGATACAAATGACTAGTTTACTGTGCCTGGGTCAGTAGGTGCTTAAGAGCTGCTCGATGTCTTTTTTTTCCTGCCCTTTCTATGATATTACTAGTATCTCTTGGCTAAATCATGCTTTAACCACCATCAGGTGACCTGTCAAATCACCATGTGATTTGTTTTTACTCTTAATCATATGCACAGAAATATAGGAACTATGATAGCACTAACAGGGAGTTTCAATCTGTAAACATGAAGAGCTGCTCTAAAGATAGGCACATAAACAGAATAGTTTCATCATGAAATAAATGTATGTCCATGGGCTTTTATTATGTTCATGTTAGAACATGGCAGGTTGGATGTCATGTTCTCCAATGGATGACAGTTTTGGTAAAAATGGCATCCAAACTCTAATTATTTACTCTTTGGTGATCCACAAAGATTGGGCTGCAGTCTCCACCTGGAGCCGTCCTGTGCACAACCTTCCTTTCTGCATCTCTCTTAAGTAAGCTGCCAGAGTTGTCGTCCTTTGTCATCCCCTACACAATAAGATTACTCATAATTTGTTTCATCTCCCTAAAATGCACCTTTATTAGTGTGATGTCTCTGAAGGTGCTAACTACCAATCCCTGTGGCGTTTTCCTTACTTCCAGGGTACTTCTGCAAATGAGCCTCTTTTTTCACTTCATATGTAGAATTGTTTATAGCTGATGCTGATGAAATTGGTCTAGAGTTTGCAGATGTTCTCACACATGGATCGCTATTGGGCATGCCTATTGCTCTGCAAAATCTTAGTGTGCTTTGAGGGTTTTGCTATATCAGATTCCAAAAATGGTCGTCTGAGTTGCCAGAGGACAGACACTATATGTTTGAAAATTTATAATAATAAAATTTTATAGTAAACATTTTGAAGACTCTCCAGGTCACCCTCAGTGTGGAACTAAAGGATTAATGCAGCAGAGACATCCACAGACTCACAGATTTTTTGCAAGTGTTGCAGGAACCACTGTAAGAGTGTCTGTCACAATGTGCAAAGAAGCAGTGCAGAGCTCACCACTTACTTCCAGTGTGTCTCAGCTTATTCTATTAGTGAGAAAGCTTTGAATGAAAACAAACATCAACGTACTTTGTCTAATAGGAAGCTTTTCTAGGCTGAATACAATTTTTCTGCTTTTTAAAAAACATTTTAAGTTTACTGAAAATAGACATGTTATATTTGCCTGCCTGACGTTATCTGATTAAAAAAAAACCACTCATTTTCCATCTTCATGCTGCATCCTTTCGGCTCAAGAGAAGTTAACCTTGGCCCTACGTGATGTGGACATGAGATGAAATCTAATGTTGATGCTTCTTTGACCCAGCAGAAAATAGATATTAGAGCTAATGAAAGAATTCCTAGGACTTTTAAGAATTGTCAGAGTAGCAAATCTCTTTCCATGGCTGTTTTATCGGAGTAGAGTGAAAGCCAGGTGTTGCTGACAGCTGTCTTACCATCAGGAAGGAGAGCTGGCATGCAGAGGGAGTCAGCTGAGAAAGGCAAATGTGAGTTAGCCTGTGGATCCTTCTATGATTAGTACTTCTCCAATGAATTAAATGTTTCTCTAACATTCACTTTGATTGGAGAGTGATATTTCACCTCATTGATGTGCCATAACTTAGCAGTATTTCATTATTTGACCTTTTTCTCAAAAACAGCAATCATGTGTATACGTGTTTGGTACATTTGAAAGACAAAATGATATTGCTAATTCAGACTATGTAAAGACTTGTTGAAAAAGTAAACAATATATTGAATATGCCAGGGTTTTTTGTTGTTGTTGTTTGTTTTTGTGAGGATATTCTGGTTTAGAATTTTGATTTCTCCCCCTACTTTACAGGATTCATGAACCATTAAGAAAAGTTTAGATACGGGTTCATTGAATGAATTATTTTTCAAAGAAATATAAGAAACAGGAATTGCCTGTGATTTAGGGTTAAAATCAAGTCATGAAAGCAGTGTTCTGCACAATGGTGCGTGGGCTGTGGGGTCTTTAAGCAGCTTTGTCTGGCATGAAGTCCTTTTAGAAAGCACTGGAGCAGAGCTGGAGTTGCTGACATCTGATTCATGTGCACCTGAGATGGGCAGAGTCAGGAGGAGCCAACTGGCTATGCCTGGCCCCTTCCCTTTGGTCAGTGCTCTCCCTACCCAACTGGCTATGCCTGGCCCCTTCCCTTTGGTCAGTGCTCTCCCTACCCAACTGGCTATGCCTGGCCCCTTCCCTTTGGTCAGTGCTGTCCCTACCCAACTGGCTATGCCTGGCCCCTTCCCTTTGGTCAGTGCTCTCCCTACCCCTGAAGGGTGGGAAAGAGGCATAAAATCAGTCTCCTGCTGCCCCAACTCCAGCAAATGCTGGCAGTGAGTGAGGCTTCCCTGCCGCTCTCTTGAGTGCCATTAGCAAATCTGTGTGTTGAACTCACACTCCTGAAGGTTTTCGTGCCACCTTCTACTTTCTGCAGCTTAGCTTCTCCCTTCTCCAATGCTAATAGCTCTTGTCTCTCTGAAATCTCCCCTCCTTTCACCTCCTCATCTCCTGAAGTACCCCTCGCTAAGCTAAGCCAGGCCATACTACTTTTTACACCTTTTTAAGTGAAGAGATGCTGTTAATTACATTCATATAAATCCAAAAAAATGTTCACTATAATTGACATCTTCTAATCCTACAAAATGTAAAGATGGGTATTATAAAGGAAAAATAGCATCTTTGAGAAAAAAAAATAGGTAAGAAAGAAAATCTTGTTCTCAACATCACCATTCCATAAACTGTCTATGAGAAATTTCTGAAATTACTTACCACCTCTCAAGTCTTTGTCAACCTTTTCAAGTCTCTGTGAGCCTTAATACTCAGGAGACTAGCAAGAAATACCTTCTTCTGTCACCTAAGCATAAGGATGATTTTCCAAATGGTGCAGAAGGGACAGGGTGTCAGGGAGCTCTGGACTTCTCAGCTCTCCAGGTTTTGCTACTGTCTCTATGCACCTACGTGAAGGAGAAGAGTGATCTGTAGTAGAAGAAATTCAAGGTACAGTGAACAACCAGAATGGCCAAAGTGATGGCTCCTAATCAAAAAGAAATGCTGTAATGGACTCATCTTTTCTCATCTATCTGTTCTTATTTTTGTTTCTAGCTACCTCTCCACATAGGGATTCTAAGAAAAAGCAAGTGGTAAAAGTAAACTTTCTGAATTTAAAAGAATAAAAGTGATTAAAAATATTTAGTAGACTGGGGCTGGGGATTTAGCTCAGGGGTGTAAGGCCTGTCTGGCAAGCATGAGGTTGAGAGTTCGATCCCCAGTACCCCCCGCAAAATTTATAGATGAATTGAAGGAGATGAGAAAATTGAGGCCATAATTGAAAGTTAGGAAGATGCAGAAGAAAAAAAAATGAAACACTAAGCAAAAGTAGAAAGTGATAAAAATTATGAGGGTTAAAAAAATAAAGTTAGGGGATATTCAAGAGATATAAGATGTGAATATTAAGAGTATGGAAAAAAAAGTTTTAGGTGGATAAAAGCACTGATTTTTTTTGAAATATGGATAAGAATGTCCCCATACTGAGTTCTTAAGTATGTAGATTTAAAATCCCCATGAGTTTCTAGGTATGATTGAGGAAAAAAGACACAAACTTTCTAAATCTTGGTAACATTCCGGAACAAATTGCAAACCATATTTACAAAGAGAATTTATAAATTACAAACTGTTTTGAAAATATCATAAAGGAGAATGCTTAGTAAAACCAAAGAACACAGCCAAAGTGCTCTGCTATAAGAAGTGGTTTCAAATGATGATCTCACAAAAGGAATTTTGTCCTTTAAAAAATTAGAAGAAATAAATTAACAAAAAAGTAAATAAAATGAAGTACTGATTTTAAGCCTTGCAGTAAAAATAAAATAGGATAAAGTCGAACTATTTTCTTTGAGCATTCAAGAAGTTCAGTAAAACATTGTGGATGCAAAACATGAGAGACACTATCACCACACAAGAATGCTTAGGAGTAAGAAGCACTACATATAGCGTTAGACAATCAAAAATTCTGGAAGAAAATGTGGGCTACTGTATACACATATAAACTGGGAGTCAGGAAGACCTGGTGAACCAAGACAGGGAAACTAGAAGGTGATTAAAGAAAAGAAGATAAATGTCATTAGAACAGTGATAATTTTATGGCACCAAATTTAAATGAAATCAAAGTAAAAATAATAGACTTATATAACTGCTATCTTCCTTTCTTGAGTATGGAGAAGGTAAGGAAGAATGTCTTCCCAAGCTGTTATCACTGTTCACTGAGGGTGGATAAAAATGTGTTTGATTAGAGAGGGCAGAAGAATAATTGGCAGGTAAAGTGAAAGTAAGGGAAAAGAATTAGTATATGCTGGCTACAAATGTAGATTAAAATCTGAAAACTCTTTGTATTGAGTACCTTATGTGTTGAATAAGTCCTGTGTGAAAGTCTTCTAGGCTAAGATTCAGTCAAAACTATTTCTTTAGCTATATTGTTTAGGGAGAATGAATTGGAGATCCTTTATCATAGTTTACTCTATTATAAGGAATAAACAGTAGATAATAATATGTCTCTATTCTCCCTAAACAATGCAGTTGTCACTGAAAATAGTAATATATTGATCAGTCCACCAAAGGTGTCTTGTATGTCTTGTGAACTTAGTAGTTTTCTTCCCTTTCCAATCTCAATTTTACTTCCCATCAGCCTATTCTCTTATCCAACTGTAAGCAAGTATATAGTCTTTCAAATTCACTTTTGGTATATTTTAGAGGTGGTAATAGCTACATTAACTGCTTATAGTTCTGCCTGTATCAAGCAGGACTTATTTTACTATAAAACAACCTACTTACTAAGAAAAACATCATAGTATTTTTGGCTATGTGCCACCTGTAAACTGAGGATGAAAGAAACTTTAACTTGTAGGAAGGAATCTTTGAAGATTTTATACTTCAAGGTTATGGAGAGATGTTTGTTACCATGAGCACAAATCAGCATCATCTATCAGTTTGACACACAAGATCAACATGGCATGTTTCTAAGCTACAAATACAATGTACTAACAGAAGTATGGAAAACCTAAACTCAGCCTGGTCCTTTGCTGACTATAGGGTCTAAGACATGCTACTCAATTTGTCTGAGTCTCAGTTTGCACAATAGTATCATCCTAGTCTAGCTTCCTACAGGGCTTATGCTGACGCTTAAATGACTCTCTGTCAAAGCCAGACTTTCTGCGTGTACAGTACAATCTAGGATTGGGACCTCCGCTTTTCCCTGGAGTTCAATTCTGGTCTGTCCAGTGGGTCAGTTGGTCAACAGTACTCTAATAATATTTTAAACAGTATGAATTATATTTTCCTTTGAGGAAAGATTTTCTATCCTTGTCTTTTAGATTTTACCTGTCATTATCCTGATAAATCTAGGAAGGGATTTATGAATAGTAAAAACATTAAATTTTTAGAAATGATGTTTGAATCATAATAAAAAGATTATTTTATCCTTATTCTTGGCATGAAAGAAGTACCATATTACAGGATCTATAATTTGGTTGAATCTTGAAGCAGGTAGTTAAAATGCAAAATAAAGTTTGTCTACCTGGAATCATTTAAATTCTATAAAATGGGATTTCATGAAATGACTGAGCACACAATTTTCATGTTGCAACAGATGCCATATAGCCTTCTGGAGGAGATGATGTAAAGCTGTAATAAAATATTATGTTCCTCTTAATAGTATTCTTCAACATCAATATATTATGTAATTCTCAGTAATTGCTACAAGCGGATGTTTACCAGTATTACAGGAATTGGATTTCTCTTTACAGAAGGGAAACTACTTGTGTCCCAACATGCTTGAATATTTTATACTTCAATTATTTCTTTATTCTCAATTTACAAAATTTT
Organism: Hydrochoerus hydrochaeris; assembly: GCA_004027455.1. Lineage (NCBI taxonomy): Eukaryota > Metazoa > Chordata > Mammalia > Rodentia > Hydrochaeridae > Hydrochoerus > Hydrochoerus hydrochaeris. The sequence continues at coordinate 282,651 of PVLA01001782.1, read as the reverse complement.
AATAAAAATACTCAAATTTTACATTTTTTCTACAGATATCAAAGGACTATATTTCTTTTAACGAAAGAAATTAACTATTTGGTGACATCTACATATAAACATTACCTCACAGAACCTGCAAAATGCTATTTCCAGGCAGAGAACTTTGTGATAATATAATCAGAACATGCTATAAATTATTAAAATATATTTTGCCTATTTAAGTGCTTGGTCATGGTTATAGGTTAATTTTTAATATTAAGTCATCATATTATTTAATATTATTAATATTAATGATTTATTAACAAAATTTAAAAGAAATATTAGAGTTCTAATTAGTCTCAAATAAAGGACAGTGTAGACTATTCTGAGTGCCATTATTCACATGTGTTTAGATTGTACATATCACGTAGCTGCGTCTTGCTATACCTACCTGGTTTTTGTATTTCTCTGCTTATGTTTTCCATCTCTCTGTCCTTCTACTTGCTTATCTATCTACTTCTTATCAGTTAAACTAAAATAGGACATAATACCAGTTGGGAAATATCATGGTGGGGGAGAAATATTAAATGCTTTTAAATGAAATAAGACTTGATTTCACCTCTAGCTCTACTACTTAACAATTTTGTGATAACTGTGAAGCTATTAGCTTCTCTAGTTCATTTTCTTTATTGGTAAGTATTACAGACATTGACTAGGTCCATCTCTTTTCATGTCTTAGAGTAAGATTGTCTACCCAGTGTTCATCAAAAGTGAATGTGTATGTAAGCATATCATCCATGCCAGCACGTTCTCTTTCTTTTAAATAGAGATCTTGTTCAAATGGAGATTTTGATACAGTTGATCTGAGGCGGGGCCAGAGAATCTGTGTATCTAATAATTAAGTGATCAGACTGGAAGCAGGTTGTAGCATATGCTGGGAGCAGAGGTGAAAGTTGGATATTGTGCTGATCTATGTGCCCTTTTATGATCTAAGATGGAGATAATAAGATACCTTGTTCTGAGTTGTTATGGCCTAGCACTAAAATGGCCCCTACAAGTCTCATGTGCTCAGAGTTGGAGCTTTTGCAGGGTGATTGGATCAAGGGTGGTTTGTACTTATCAATGGATTAACCTATTGCTTAATACACAGCTCAAAAGAAGCAGGGCTTGGTGGGCTTAGTAAATAATTCTGCCTAGTTTTTCCATCTCCATTCAGAGCTAGATATAAAATGAGATAAATGAAATGTCTTCATATCTCAAAATCAAATGAATTTAGAGAATGCAGATCCTCTAGCCAAGTATATTTGCTAATGATTGATCCCCCTAGAGGAGCAAAACTCAACATAGTTCATTGGAGAGTACCAGTTACATTCAATGGGTGCCCTGAATGACAGCATGTTTCTCTCTCGAGAGCCTGCCACTGGAATTATGGAATGTGGGAGCATGCACTGCATGGGCAGCTTGTTGACTGGAAAAGGGCAGAAGAAAAGAGCTGAGTTACCTACATCCAGTTCAGTTCAACCAGAAAAATATTCACACTTCTTCTGGGGGAGAAGCAAGAGGAAGGAAGAAAGAATTTAATAATTACTTCAAGGAAAGTGTCTTAATAGAGAGTAGGGGCTGTGTATATACATTGCACAGTTTTGTTACCGTAATTAAGTCATTGTTTTAGCAATAGGTCCAGGACCCTCTAATTTCAGAAGTTTACAGGTTTTTCTCATAATGATTAACATTTTGGTTCTTACATTTCTGCAAAAATACAAAAGACTTAGATTAATTTAAACAACTTTGATAAAGGCATAAAATTAGAGCTTCAGTCCTCCCCAATCTCACAACTTATCACAAAGTTACACCAATCATGACAAAACAGCATTGATATCAAGATAGACAAACCACCAGCGTACCAACAGGAAGTCCCAAAATAGATACCCACATAACACAAAATTGATTTCTGGCAAAGATGCAAAAGCTTTTAAGTGGAGAAAGGATTGTACCTTTTGCTTATGTTATGCACATTTTTTAATATGTGTGGTTGTTTTTTTAACTGGTAGGGCCTAATTGAGTAGCTTCACATTTTTAGGCTTACTAAGCATGAGCCAATATATGTATATATTGATACTATATTTTATGAAATCTTTTACCAAATGCATATGACTTTATATTTTTATTAGTACATGTTTGTCATATGTATTGATCACATTCATCATAGGAAATCTGTATTTATACATAATGTATCTTCATTCATTTTTTACCATTTCCCTCCCCCTCCTTTACACCCTTTCCCCTCCTCATTTACAAAAACTGTTTCCACTTTTTCCTTCTATTCTCTTTCTTTTTCCCTTCTTCCCTTTTCTCTTGCCCTCTTTTGTTCCCCTTCCTACTTGGACATGTTCTTCCAACTTCCCAATATCTATGTTCCTTGTTTACCATTTGAGTTTCTGATACAAGAGGAACAATGCTATATATGAACTTGTATGTCTGATTTATTTAACTTAAGATATTGTTTCAAGGTGCATCCATTTTTCTACAAATGACTTGTTTATCCTTTGTGACACTAACCAAGTGTAGACTGCTGGCATCAACTGAGTTACATGGACACAGTTTCAACCAGATATTGCAGTAAGGAAATAATAGTAATTAAAACATCAAAAATTGGTGTTTTAACCTTCAAAATAGTGTTTCAGTAGAACAGAAGTCAAGGTAGCTGTCAGTTACATGTGTCATGGAATACCATGTTAAGGTAAAAACTATTTTGAAATTACTTGGGAGAGGTAAAGAAGACTTGGTTTTCCTTTTACTCTAATTAGAAACACATAACTGACCTAGAAGTTAAAATGTCTCGCGCTTCATTCTAGAATGAGTTGTTCATAGGTTCAAGGGAGAAGTCAGAGTATTTGGAAAATACTCTTGAGTTTTATGATTGGTAAGTGAATAGAGAATGATATGAACGGCAGAAAGGCAAGCTGATCAAGCCGGACAAAGAGAGATATATTGTTATGGTGAGCCAGATCATTTAGAGGATCAACTGAAGAAATATAAAAGGGAGTGGAGATGGTGATAAAAGATAAAGGAGGTGCAGTGCATTTGTGAAGGCTCGTCTGTGGGAAAGGACCCAACATAGACATTTCCTAAGCCTCCAAAATTTACAGCTATGTAATAATCACAGTCACCGGGACCTGGAGAGGGACTACAACTCAGCTAATTCTGAAAGTGCTAGAAATACACTACTCCAATAAACATGGGCATCACAAGTTTGATTATATACAACAGAAGGATGCTACAAATTAGATTTGATGATTGAATTCCTCGGAGTGAATTAGGAAGATACAATTGGCAAGTTTATTTAGCTGAATGCACAGTCTTTTTATGCCAATATTATTTTGGTTTCTTTTTTTGAATAGAGAATGAAAACTTTTTATTGGCTTCTTCAAAATCTGTCATTGAGCATCATAACATTACTCAATGTATAATTATTTGATAAGAACTTGCTTATAATTTATAAAATCTCTGACATGGCTTAAGATGCTTTAGTAAATAAAAAATAAATTTGAATTTTTCATAAAAAAAGACATGGAAACAAAAAAATCAAGGTTTTGAATGTTAAGAGATCTTTGAAGTTGTCATCATAAATAATTTTGATAGAATTATTAGTTGAAGAAACAAAGAATGAGAAAGAGTAAAATAATAGCTTTGGACATAGAGTTGACTTGTGGAAAAACCATTTTATCTTTTTTTAATAACCTTGACATTATCCAAGTTTGTATTTGTAGTTGAACTAGAACAAAAATAAATGATTACTAAAATTCCATAAATATGGGACCTGCTTTTAAAACAAATAACCTCATTTAGCTCACTCTTCCAAACAAATGCACACTGTTTATGGCACCCTCTTTATACTTTTGAGGATAATAATTTTTTCTCTGCCTTTTTTATTTCACTTGATAAATACTGATGTATTTCTGTGTTTCTACTGGAGCTTGAAATTAATATAGTTTTATATACCCATAGTACCAATTATGTGAGCATCATGATAGCCTTAGGGCTTAACTAATGTTGAAGAGTAATACAGAGGTAGATTGTGTTGTTAGGAAGAGTGTGCCATGTAATAAATGTGTATGGTTAGGTTGTAGAAACAGAATGATTTGTTCATAATAGCATTCTCACCACTCTTCCATTGTAGGGTCACCAGTATTTGCTTCAATGCCTTCAAAAATTTACATTCCTTAACCACTGGTCCTTCTTCATTTCACATTCTGCTTTTGTTATATAAATTTTAGTGCATATTTTATCCCTTTGTATGAATATGACTATATGACCCGAGGTTGAATTTTGAGTGAAGTAAAATTTCTGCACAGAATGGAAGAGTTGTATACCTGTTAAAGACTGAGCCTCATGTTCTTAATTCATATTTCAGCATTCTGCTCAGTATTTTAATGGACATGTTTGCCATAAAGAATACCTTTTTATTTTGGATATAAACCCATGTGGAAATTAAAGCTATTAACTATTTAAGGCAAAAACTATTTAGAAGTTATTTGAGGAAGGTAAAGAAGGCCTGATCTTGCTTTTACTCTAATTAACCTAGAATTAAGACCTAGAACTTAAAATGTAGAAGTTTCCAGAAATAGGTAAAAGAATAAAAAATGAAAATACAAACAATACAGTTCCACAATTCAAAGGTGGTCTGCACTAACCTTTGTGATATATCTCTCCAGTGATGCCTCTCTGTTTATTTATACTTCTCATCCCAGAGATTTGTTCGAATTAATGTAAATCTCTGTGTTCCACTCACCATTTGAAATATCAATCTGATAGCCCATTTTTCCGTATTAGAAAGTGGACCCAGAGCTTCATGCATGCGAGGTAAGTGCTGTACCCCTAGGTTATATCCCCAGCCCAACATGCCAGACCATGTTACAGATACATGAAATTCTATGTTTAAAGACTCACCTGTTGCTGGACATTTCATCAATAGTACTTTCCTTTATGTTATCTATTTTCCTAGTAATTAAAATATTAATATTTACTTTAGGATCTTTGCCATTAAATTTTATTATATCAGTATCTTTAAATTACCTCAAATGTATTGTAGTAAAGGCTGTGTACTAGAGTTTCAGCTTTATGTTTTCCAAGAAGATCATTAGGAAGATTGTGCCACTTAATAATTTCTATCTTGAATTTCCTATTTTTATAACCCCACTGATAAACTTGTGCCAGGCATTCAGAAGTTTGTATTTTCAGATAAACTTAGAATTATATTGTCAATTTCATATTTTCCACTTCTGGGGACTTCATTGAATTTATAGATTTCACTTTGTGAGGAAACTGACATCTTTACAATGTAATTCTTTCTATTCAAGAAATAGATGATATCGCTACATTTATGTGAGTCTTCCTTTATCTCTCTTAGTAGTTTTGTAGTTTTCTTTATTATAGTTTTTTGTACATTCTTATTGCTTATTTCATTTTTGGTTGTTACTGCTAGGTCCATGCAATTTATTTATATTTAACCCTATTTGAGATTCTGTAGTTTTTCCTAGTAAGTGTTTGGGATTTTCAAGCTATATAGTAACATATAACTAATCATTTTTAAAATCTGTTCAGTATTTATTTGCACTTGCATTTTATTGTCTTTTATTTGCACTTGCATTCTATTGTCTTTAGAAGAAAATGAGACATTATGGTAGCCACTGTAGATCTCTTGTTGTCTTGCTTTGAAATTGATGTCACTTATATTGTTTTGCTTCTGATCTGCTTTGTTCTCTTTTGTTATGTTTAGTTTTACCCTTTTGTTTAAAATAAAAAAATAAAATTGCACTATACACACTTGCAGTGTGAATAATAGCACTATTTATAGACAGCTTTAACTTTTGATTTCAACATGATGACTATGCTCATATCATTTAGTATGATGAATGTATCAAACATATTTGAACTCAGGATACAGATAAAATGTATATAGTGTATATATATATAGATATATATATATACATGTGTATATATTACATATATGTATGTGTGTATATATAGCTATCCCTTTAAAACAAAATGTAATTTCCATCCAATAACAGATCTTTTTGTTTGGCAATTACAATAAACATATATTGGCATTTTATAAACATGGACATAATATGAAAAAATTAAGCATAATTTGTAGCTGGTGGTAAGGCAGTCATCCTTGGTGTACCAATTATGTCTTACAGTGGAGTGTTTTGCTGTAAAATCTTACTAAAATACTTCTTTCAGCATTAGTGAATATGCCTTTTACCAATGATTCCTTCACTAATTAAAATTAATGTAGTGAATTATCTAAGTAGTTACAATACTGCAACATAAATTACAAAATTGCACTTCAAACGTGTAGAAAAGATAAGGTTTATATGGACAGGTAAAGGGGATAGTGTAAGGTTCACATAGGAGCCCTTCTTACCTATTTTTGTGGACATAGTGATAAAGGTGAACATTACAAGTTGATAAAAATTTGCCATAATTGAATTTGAAGGTAAAAAAATTACATCTTTCTTGGAGTATATTAATATTATTCAGGTTCATGTTCAAATATTTCTTTCCCTGTGAGAGTCAGGGATAATTCCACTGCTAAGATGAGAGGAGGAAGGAAATAGGAAAAAAATGAAAATAAAAATTCCATTTGACTCAGTGATTCCCCTTCTAGATACTTTCCTTAGAGATAAAGTTACCATGTTACAGTGATACAGGCATACCCATGTTTATCAAAGCACAATTTATAAAAACTAAATCTTGGAAATGGCCTGTGTGACCATCAACAGATGAATGGGTAAAGAAATTGTGGTATTTATACACAATAGAGTACTATGTCATCATCAAGAAAGATAAACCTGGAGGCATTTGTACACAAATAGGTGAGATTCTCTTATATGAATAAAATTCTCTTTCTCTGTCTCTGTATCTTTCTCTCTCTGTCTCTCTGAAAAAGGGAGGGCAAAATAGGTAAATAAGAAATAGAGAAATCTTTTTCAAATGGATGGCAGAACAAGAGATAAAGAGGAGGAGGCAGGGAAGGGAAAGATAATGGAAAAAGGAATTGAAGGATAAAGATGAAAATAGAGCTTTCATAAATGGGAAGGGCATCAAGAGTTGGTGAAGAGAAATATGGAAGGGTTAGGAAATGAAATAAAATAATTAAGATGTATTTTGTACATGTACTAACCCCCCACAATAATTGTAATCATCATTTACTGCAAATATATCCTAATCAAAAAAGAAAGACAGACAGAGACATACACCAAAACTGACAGTCAAGAAGACTCTTATTACTTTGGTAGAAAGAACAACTTTGATGCTAAAAAACCAAGTTTACTTTTGTTCCTTAAATTGGATTTAGTGTTTGGAGTACATATCCTGAGATACCATTGGTATTGCCCAGTGCTTCTGAGGAGAAGCCCAGTAAAGATAAACTTATGCTACTGAGACAAAATCTGGTAATCTTTTATTTGGAATTTACTGTTGTTAACAGTGACGTGACTTTGCCTTCCTAAATGCCTTCCTATATGCCTTGTAAAACCTTACCTGCGTTGAATGAGTTGGCATCCTTCATACGCTTTTTCCTCACTTTGGTTTCACTTAATGTTTTATTACTGCCTACAATCTGATGAAATAAAAACCAGAGAGAGAATAACAGGCAGAGTTCTGGGCTGAAGTCGATGGTAGGCAGGCTCTCTGGCACCAGTATTCATTTTCTTTTTTACATTCCAATTTATTGCAGACATATAACATTCAGGCATTTTTCTGTATTCTTCTTACATATAATTGCAGTTATTTTTCATTGCAATTCTGGAAGAGGGCTTTATTGTCCTTATTTTACAAATAATGAAATTCAGTATGGAATAGATTAACTCCAAAGTAAAAAGAATATCAAAGAATTAAACCTAAGTATGTCATATTCCAGAGAACATACTTTATTCATTATTTTTGTATGTACCTGTGTTGTATTATTTGAGTTCTTACACTTCTTTTCCCATTGCCTTCTGTCAAGAAACATAAACCATACTCATGAAAATCAGCCTTTTATTACTTAAAGCTGGTTGGAGAGGTGACCGTTTTTTTTCTAAGTATCGATTTAGCATTATATTTACATTTTATTTCAATTATAAAACATTAATGCTTTGCATCCCAGTGCATAGTATCCTTTTTAGTTTATCTATGATTGCCTGCAAGTTGTAAATGTATGGTGAGGTGTGGATCAGGGATATTGACTATTTTTCTGAGTCCTACTAAAGGCTGTGGGGACCCTGTGAAGAGTTTTGATGTGAAGTTGGGCAGATAAAGAAGTTGGTTCCAGTAAGGGAGAGCTAGTTGAGAAAAGATAAGAATTAAAGTAAAGTTAACACTGGAGATGGATTACAGAGAGTAAATTGTAGAGCATACATTCATGGGAAACAATTTTAAGCACAAAAGTATTAACCACATATTTATGGCTGTGATGGTGGCAATGCCATGCTCAGGTGCAGGTTTGGTAACAGGAGGACCAGTTATGTTTTGATATTATTTGCAATACATCGCAGAGGACAAATTTGGTAGAAATAATGGTTTGGTGATTTCAAAGTGCTATACACTGAATAACTTGGGAACTTATCATTATATAGATTAGTTCTTCCTAAACTTCAAAGAATGTAAGCCCTTGTATTTGTATGCTTGCAAACTTTTTTTTTAAAAGATGAATACTTAGGTTTGCATTTGATTTGGCATCTTTGGAAGACAGTGGTTTTGATAAAGTCACGAGGGGAAGGAAGAAGGTGTGTGTCAGCACAGGGAGGAGACCAGAGGCGTGAGGATGAGAAGCACAGCACATATCTGGTGTAGGAAACAGGTGCAAGGAATGTAATACACAGAGAGTCTGGGAAAGGATGGCTGGAGATAAGAGGACATCTAGAAGAATGGGACTGCAAGTTCATAGCTGGGGAGTTCCAAGAATGATGGTAATGCTCTATCAAGATTGTCAGCCAACAATAAAGAGAATGCGTGCAACTTGGTGATGTGGAGGTGATAGCAGGGACATGAGTCATGGGTGTGAAAACCAGAGACAGTGTGAAGGAGAAACCAGAAAGGGGAGGGAGTCAGAGGACAGATGAAATAATCAAATTTAAGGAGGAACATTGCTTTTTCTTTGTGGTGAATAAAGTGTAAGCATGTTTTAATCTGAAGACATGGTAACAAGGGAGGGTAACTATCGATCAATGATGAATATATAATAACTGCTACTCCTAGGAAATAATCCCTCTGCCAAAAAGAAAAAAAGGGAGAGGGACTGGGCAGATAGCTCAGTGAGACGATGCTGGATCCCACCCCTAGCATCACACAAGCAAACACACACACACAAGATTAACAGGCTAAGTCCTTAATGATGGAAATTGTAGTTCATAACATTGTTTAGAGTATTGCTGTCAATCTGGGAGCTGTAGGTCATGCATAAATTGCTACTGAGTACTTGCAATGCCACTGGAACATATTGAAGTGCTATAGTTTAAAATGAACACAAGATGTTTCACTAAAAGGAATGTGAAGCTGTGAAGCGCTTCACTTTGTATTGATAACGTGCTAAAGTGTTGACATTTTAGTTTATTTTGGATATCACTAGTTTTCTAAGTTTGCTACAGCAAAGTGCCATATCCTGAGTGCCTTAGGAAACTTAATTTATTGACTCACAGTTCTGGAGGCCAGATTTCCTATATTAACCTGCCCCATATCTCTCTCATATCTTAGAACAATATGTTGGTAAATTATTTTCACTTATTTCTTTTACTTTTTAATTGTTACTACTAGAAACCTTAAAAGAACATATGTGATTCCCTTTATATATCTATAGTACAGTGCTTCCTTCTCTTCTTCCTTCCTGCCACTCCGCATTCCCTCTTCCTCTTCTTCCTCTCCTACCTTTTCTCCTCTTCCCCAACCCATCCTCCTTCTGCTTCTTCCTCCAATACTCAATTCTAATTGAGCATTTTCTATATGTAGGAACACTTACCTATTTTATTTTTTATTTTTTGGTACCAGGGATTGAACTCATGACCTCGCGCTTGTCAGGCAGGCACTTAAGCCACTTAGCTAAATCCCTGGCCACCACTTACCTATTTTAAATCTTATTCTTTAAAACTACCCAATTCAGCTTACCTGTCATTGTAGATGGTTGCAAGAGTCTGCTTAGAGTCACATAGACAGGAAATTAACATGTCCAGGTTGTGAAGGCAGGTGGATTTGGCTCCAGAATCTGTAATCTGATCAGCTCTTGAAAACCTCTTCATTGAGAAATTAATATATTGTCATTATTTGTAATTAAAAATACTAATTAACTATATTGCTTGGCACTGAATATATCTCTAATCTCCCTACTTTAATTCCATTTTTCTTTAACTCTTCTATTTATCTTGATAGCTTGTTACCTCTGGAACCCATTATTAATCAATATCTATATTTTTCCTGTTACCTACTTTATATTTTATTATGTGCTTTATGAACTTGCATACTTTTTTTTTTTACAAGAAATGTACTTTTGATCTTTTAAATTGTTTCTCATTTTAAAATATTTCTATTATCAAGAAACCAACCTTCTGTATTTGGATAATTCTTTTAAGAAAACTAACATAAATATAAGTTAAAATAATGTTTATTTTTATGGTTATATATCTTTGAAAAAGTCATAGCAAAAAACAATGGAATGAGTTGAGACAAAAATTCAAATGGATGATTATTAAAGAAATAATTGAAAGCCTTTTCACTTCAAATGATATTTTAAACCAAAATTGGGGGGCTTTAATTCTCATAAATCTTTGTGCTTATATGTTAAAAGATAGCTGAATAACTTCAGAAATTATGCTTTATTCAGAAATTTTGTTTGTATCATTTGTAGCTTGTTCTTGCTTTTAGAAAAAGTGAATCCACACAAATTGATGCTCACCCAGAAGAAATTTTCAACAGGCAAATTTCAAGTTCTTTCTGTTGAATTTAGTTCAGTATTCCACTTTTCTATCTACTCTGTGGTGTTGTCTCTGACTTCCGTATTCTTTAGAGTTTGAAACTTTATTTCACACCCATTCTTAACTTGCCTTAACTTAACCTTTTGAGTTTGATCTGTGTTTTTCACTGGGGCATAGTAGTTTGATGGGAATTTTCCTGCTAATTATTTTATACCCAAACTTCATGAGTTTGACCCTTGAATACAGTTAAGACTGCAATTAAATTTACCAAGGAAGCTCATTATTAAGACCCAGATACTTTTACTTTTCCTGATAATGAGACCTTTAAATCTGTTAGGGGCCACTTGATATTAACTATGATGAAACTTTAGAACTTCCTCTAAATGGTTTTAGAAATTTTTATAAGATAGTGTGGAATCTCTTTTTGATAAAGGGTTTCCTTACTTTACTATCATGTTTATATACAGCAGATACTTTTTATGAAAAATGAAATGTACTGAGTCATCCAAATTTATTTTCCTGTCTTTGTGTAGCACCTGTGTTGTCCAATGTGCTACTGTGTCTCATGTGAAAAGAAAAACAAAGAGGTGATCCTCATATAAACTTCTGGGCCATTGTCCCAGAGATTCTGGATCAGCACCTATGTAGAACCTTCTGTTACATTTTTTGTTGCTGAGACAAAATAACACCCAGAGTTAATGGGTGAAAGGTTTATTTAGCTCACAGTTTGTAGAAGTTTCAGTCCATAATTGGCTGACTGCAAGGTAGGGCAGCACATGACAGGGGAGCAACCGTTCATGATGGTGGAAGACAGCAAAAGCAGCAACGGAAAGAGAGAGAACAAACCTCTTTCTCTCCCTTATACTGTATGTAGGCTACCACGCTAAGGCACATGTAGCACATCCTGAATCTCTGCACCCTTAATCCCAGAATTGCCCTACAAATTGATCACAGACTCTGGATTCAGCTACCTCTGGTAAAGCTTCATCTAAAACTGCATGAGGTTTTGGGAGGACATGCAGTTACAAACAGTAACAGACCTGTAGATTTGCTCTTCTGTCTGGTGCCCTGGGGATGTTGCTGGTTAGCTAACTCATTTTAGATAGAGTAACACAGCCCCAAAGCCAGGTGGTTGTTTGGCTCAAAGGTCTTGGTATCATGTCAGTAGTAGGTAGAAACAAGTCACCTTTATTTATCAAAGGCCAAATAAAAAGCAGTCCTGAATATTGATAAATTATTTGGTTTCCAAATACTATATTAAGTGGTGAGCATAGCTGCCTTCCAAATACTGTATTAAGCATAATATTAGAACAGGGGAATAACTGCATTCAGCCATGGCTCTGGTGAGAAGGTATGTTCAGAGCTATGGCCCGGAAGCCCTTTATTAGGGAAGAGGGCTCAGAGTATTTAGACAAAGTACTTTGAAAACTGATCTTTTCCCAAACAGGCAAATAGTTAACTTCACTAAGTCTGCATGTTTTGCACAGAGTTAAAGCTAGTTTAAACATTGCTGACATGGAAAAAGAATCCTTGTTATTGTTACTGAAATTTTTGTAATTTAAGAAAATGTGGAGCGGAAAGCCTACATCAGGGGTAAGCTGCCCAGAACCTCCACCGTGGGCCCGCCCTGCCACGGGGAACTCAAGGGAAGCCTGCATCAGGGGTAAGCTGCCCAGAACCTCCACCATGGGCCGCCCTGCCACGGGGAACTCAGCGGAAGCCTGCATCAGGGGTAAGCTGCCCAGAATCTCCACTGTGGGGCTGCCCTGCCACTGGGAACATCAAGGAGGCCTGCCCAAGACTGAAAACTGCCCTGGACTGCTTCAGCTGGGCCCATCCTCCCACCTGGAACATCAGAAGATCTCAGCAATATCCAGTTAGTGTGAGAAAATTTGGAATTTTGCTCACAGGTGGCGAACTTTGTACTACCCCGGATTGACTGTATCAATGTGGTGAGTATACCCCTAAAATAGAGGTGTACAGGGGATAAATAGGGCCAGTAGTAAAACCCCCTCCAACTAACTGTAAGACTTTGGTGTGTCTGAAAAGAGTGTGTGTGATCCCCTCCTACACATAGAAAACACCAGGCAGAGTGAAAATGACAAAATAAAAAAGCAAAATGCAGTCTCAAACATATAGTTTGTCAGAAGCAAGTGTAGGAGACATTGAAATAGAGGACCCCAAAAGTAACACACTGGGAATCTCTGAAAAGATAGCCAGTGAAATAAAAAACAATTGCATCAGGCTATAGAGGAAATCAAGTTAGAAGTAGTCTCCCATGTAAAGATAGAAATAACAACTTTAGTAAAGGAGTTGTTGAATGCAGCTAAAGAAGAACTGGAGAAAAAAGTACATGAGCATGGGAAACTGATTGAAACTTTGAGTGAACAATATAGAAAACAAGCAGAATTCATGAAACAAACTCAAAGAGACATCCAAGAAACAAAAAATTCTATTGAAAGAGTACAAACTGCCTAAAGGAAGCTAAGGATAGGATTTTGGACCTTGACAGGATCACAGTTAGTGATCAGGAAAGGATAGAACTTTTAAAAATAACAAAGCAGCATGAAATGGCAATCCAGAAGTTTCATGATGAGTCCAAGAGCAACAATATAAGAATAATGGGCATTAGTGAAGATACAGGAGTGCAGGCAAATGACGTACGTAAAGTATTTACAGAAATAATAGCAGAAAATTTCCCAAACATGGGGAAAGAATCTGATATGCAGATAAGTGAGGCATATAGAACACCAAACAGTCACAACCAACATAAATCCACACCCAGACACATAATAATTGAGATCTCAGACATACAGCATAAAAACAGAATATTAAAAGCTGCCAGAGAAAAGACACAACTCACCTATCAAGGAAAGCCCATTAGAATCATGGCGGACTTTTTAGCACAAACCCTCAAGTCAAGAAGAGCTTGGAGTGAGGTATTTCAAGCCATGAAAGAAAACAACCTTCAACCCAGACTGATGTACCCAGCAAAACTTTCATTCAACTTTAATGGAGAAACAAGATACTTCCATGACAAAGAACAACTGAAGAAATTCATGTCCACCAAACCAACCCTAGAAAGAGTACTGAAGGACATACTACACAGAGATAAAAATGACCACAATCCCCAAAACAACAACAGAAAGAAACCACCAGGTAGGATAAGCAATCAAATAAGAGGAAAAGCAGAAAGAAACAACTGGAACATAACATGGTAAAGTCAAGCCAGTATATGGAAATATATATGGAGAATTCTCAGAAGACTAGGATTAGAAGCCCCATTCAATCCAGCTATCCCCCTCCTGGATATTTTCCCCAAAGAACTGAAAAGTTCATATCACAGTGATATATGTGCACCCATATTCATAGCTGCACAATTTGTGATAGCTAAATCCTGGAAACAACCAAGATGCCATCAACTGCAGAGTGGATGAAAAAGATGTGGCATTTTTATACAATGGAATATTACTCAGCTATAAAAAAGGATGACCTTGAGGCCTTCATAGGCAAATGGAGACAACTTGAGACTATCCCCATTAGTGAAATAAATAAGAATCATATTTATAAATATCATATTGTGTCTCTAGTGTAAAAAGCAAATAAGAACTACAAGAGTAATAAAACCATAATGTGTAATTGCTATTGTAAATAAGAGAGGAAAAGAAAGTGCTCTAAGGGATATAACTGCATGTAAGTTTGAGTGTGTTAAATAGATGACCATATTGCTGAATCTTTGTTGGATCTTTGAGCAGAACTGTTTGTACTCTGACTGTTTGAGTATTTACTATGTACCCTTTAACTTTGTAATTTGAACATCTACATCCAGGATGACAGTACATAATTTATAAATTACTGATTTCTTAGTGGGGCTTTTTCTCATTCTCCTTTTTCTTTCTTTCTTTTAGAATTCTGTATTGTTGCTACCCTTTTTTCTGTTTTTTTCTTCTCTTTAAATAAAATTTTAAAAATGTATAATTGCTATTGTAAAAAAAGAGGAAATAGGAAGCACTATAAAAGATATAGCTGCATGTATGTTTAGGTGTGTGGGATTGATGACCATATTCTAGGTTCTTGTTGGATTGTTGAACAGATCTGCTTGTACTCTCACTACTTTAGTATCCACTTTGTGTGCTTTAATTCTGTAACTTGAATAACTATTTCTAAAAGAATATGTAATGTATCAACTAGTGATTTCTTACTGTTTATCTTCTTTTCTTGAAATTCTGTAATATTTCTACCTTTTTGCTGTTTTTTTCTCTTTAAATAAAATAATGTATAATTTCTATTGTAAAAAAGAGAAAATAGGAAGTGCTACAAAAGATATAACTGCATGTATATTTATGTGTGTAGGATTGTTACCCATATTTCTTTCTTAGTTCTTGTTTGATTGTTGAACAGATCTGTTTGCAGTCTCACTGCTTGAGTGTCCATTTTGTGTGCTTTAATTTTGTAACTTGAACAACTATTTCTAAAAGAGCAATATGTAATTTGTTAGCTAGTGATTTCTTACTGTTTATGTTTTTTCTTGAAATTCTGTAATATTTCTCTCCTTTTTCTGTTTTATCCCTTTAAATAAAAAATAAAAAAAAAAGAAAATGTGTTCTTTCGGCTTGTTATATTGTATACATTAATAACATTAAGATAAATTTCATATTTTAAATATCAATAAAGTTTTGCCATCAAAATTTAATTAAATATAATGACACTTAGATGTAATTATTCCCATTTAGATTATAATTATCAAAAGACCATTATTATTGGAAATAGTTAAAAACATAAATTATGTTCTTATAATGACACCAAACAAAGAACTCCAAATGCTGGATATAACATTTCATAAATGACTATATGTTTTTTTCCACAGAAAAAAATATTTATTGAGTATTTCTTATTAGTCCAGTAATCAGTTCATTAATCTGAGACACAAAAAATGTACAATCCATTAACTCCATTTTCAATCTGTGCTCGTGGTATAGCACACACAGACTCTCACATCCACTTTAAAAGGCAACATTGTTTAGGTGTTCAGAAAAGAATAGTAATGTGATCTGAAACAGGACTACAAAAAGGTGTAGAATATATGAAAATGGGCATATGTGGCTGTCCCTGAGGGTGGGTAAATGAATGCATAGTTGAAGAACTATCTAGAGGCTTTTGTAATTCAACTTATTAGTCATTATTAAATATTATGAAACTACTATTTATTTTCTTCTATCATAATTTAGCCCTAAGTTATTACCCACTAAAATTAAAAGAATATGTGAAACAAGGTAGTAAAAGAAAATTTGAAACTTTAAAGACCATTATAATGTGTGTGTGTGTGTGTATTTTAAAGAACGTATCTGTGTGTGTACCTCAAATTGGTCTGTGGCATTTATTTATATATTTGAGTGTGGGCCCTGTTGTTTGTGCAGGGGTTTAGATTTGACAAAAATATCAAGAATAGGTACAATATAAACCCCTATACGAATCTTCGTGTCAGATGCTTATTGTCCGTGGAGAGAATACACACTGTAGATTAGCAAGGTCACTGACATCATTGTATAATGTTTTGAATCTGACCCTGTTACTAAAATTAGTGTTTTACATTGTAATACTTAAAACAGAAGGTTTTCTTTGAATGCATTATTTAATAGAGCTCTGTAGCTTTGCATTCTGTCTGCAGCAGTGTGGCAAAGGCCCTGCTTACCTACAACCACAAGCTGTTGTTGCCTACAGCCCACAAGGGAGGTCAGCCCCTGTGGTCTCCATCCACTAGTACATTTCTGCTGAGATCATCCCTCTGACAGACTACCTTTTATCAGGCTTGTACAAGTGTGGGAGGAGTATTAAGCTTACTTCCCATGAGATACGAGACTCCTGAGACCCTTACCACTTTGCAGAACTCTCCTTGAAACTGCATAGTGAACTAGGGAATTTCCCCCAGCTTTCTCTTTCTCTCTTGTGTGCTCTGGCTGGTTTGCATCAATATCTGAACATTTTCCCAGAACCTCCTGGCTCCCTCTCAATTTTCTCTCAATATTACACCCCCTAATAAGATCCTTGCAAATTAATCAGTCCCATCTCGGCACCTATGTTTTAAACACTGGCATTTTCTCTCTAACACATTGGATCATTGAGTCCAAAACCACCTGCCAAAGAGGTAAATGTATGTTAAAAATCTGGACTACTAACAAGAGCCTGTAACCCTGTTCACTTCAGTATTGGTCATGAAATCTGAGCTCTCCATAGCAGTGCTGGAATTGTTGTGTACACGCAGCCTCCTTTGTGAAGCTGTTGTTAAAGTTTAATTCATTCAGTAGTGATTTTCTTGCCTTTTGAACTTCTCAATAAGGTTACATACTAATATGGAAGGGCACCTCAGTGTACCCCGTACTATTCCAATTCCAAGATGCTTCCCTTAGGCTTTTTATTCATTTATCAAGCATTTATTGAAAATTGATCTTGTGTCGAGTTTGATCCTATGCAATGGAGCATGTGTACAACGTGTTGGGTATAATGATTTATTTGAGAAGTGGTATAATTTCATGTCTTCATAAAAAGCTAAATATCATTTTTAAGTAACTGATTATTTTGTATTGCAGATATGAATTAGCTGTCATTAAAATAGGAAAATATTCACTTCATTATATATTAAGTAATAGGAAAGTAACCTCTAAAACTTGATATGTTCTTTTCTAGAGGCAAAGAGTAGTTCAACAAGCTTCAAATTCTGGATCATGTTTATTGTTGTACTTTATAAATATAAAATGTTTAGTGTAAATAGTAAAAACTATAAGCTAAAAAAACCAAGGAAGTTTTACAATTCCAGCATTTAAAAATATCCACTATTAACTTTGTCTTCTATATCTGTTGAGATTTTCACCATACACACACACACACACACACACACACACACACACACCCTGGCTTACTGCCATCTTTCACTTTGCTGCATGTTGAGCATCAGCTCTGGGCCAGCATCTGGTCTGAGGGTTGTGGAGATAGAGAGCAGAGAAGAACATCATCCCCACTCTCCTGGACCCGAAACTCTACTCAGGGATAATAAGGGTCTGGGCTCACGAGGGAGGTGCCTTGACAGCATCTTGCTGTCATGTAACATTACCTGCCTTGGTACACGCCACATTATAGAGCAGGCCAGTTCCATGTCTTTAAAATGGAGCAAGAACAGTGACTGCCACACATGCTCCTAGTGACTTCCTCTTCTTCGCACCCACCTTACAGGAAGTGCTGATCTGTGGTTGTCATTAATACGCTGCTAGTTGGCACTTCCTGATGTCACCTAGAGATCACGAACATAAAGATAATTAGTCTTTGATGCTTTTCATGGTGGACTGTGCTGTACAGCACCTTCATGACTGAAAACAGGACTCATGTTTACAGTCGCAGTGTGGGGCTCTGTCTGTGCATGCTGCTGTGCAGGGTGTACCTGTGGGGTCATGGAGCCTTTTGATAACTCAAGCTGAAGCAGCTCTGTAACCTGTTTGAGTACAGCACCCCTGCCCAGTGCAGCTGCTCTCAGATGAATTTCAGTATAGGCCATTTGGATTAATCCTCCTGATTATTCCACGGATAGCTTCCAAATTTGATGATAATTTTCCAGGCACAACAAATACCCAGATAATTAATTTATTGCTATTGATTATAATGGTACAATTCACAGCTTTTAAAAATTTATTTTAAAATAATAGGAAACTTACACGAGGTTATCAAAATATTACCTAGGGTCCTCTATACCCTCTGCTCAACTTTTTCCAGTTAGTGATGTTTTGCATGCTGTAGTGCAAAGGCAAAACCAGAACAATGACATTGAACACTTCTGTTAACTGGACTCATTCAGTTTTCCGGTTTTCATGGCATGTGTGTGTGTTTGTGTTTGTGTGTGTGCTTTTGTGTTTATGTACATGCACATATATGTGTGTAGTTCTGGCGATTTGGTCATATGTTCGAGTTTGTATAGTCACCACCATAATCAAATTCCACCATGTAAAAGTCGCTTTCTTGTGGTCTCCTTTATAGATGCACTGTTCTTCCACTACTGTCCCTGTCTCCAACTTGTTCTCCATCTTTATGGTTTGTCACTTTGGGAACGTTATACAAATTGGATTTTAGAGTGTGGACCCGTTCATAGTGAACTCTATACCACAAAACATACTCTTTCAATATGCGTTTATTTTCCTTGACTGTTTACTTTGACTATTGTATTATCTTTCTGTCACTGTAACAAATTACCTGAGATAACTAACTTATTACAGATAAGAGGTTTACTTTGACTGACAGTTTTGGAGATGCCAGTCTTGAATGGCTGCTTCGTTTGAGGCCAGTGAGGTAGCAGCAGACCGTACCAGGATTGCCTAGTCAAGCAAAGCCTGCCTTGCATCATTCTGCCCTTAAGCACATGTGCCTTCGAGACACATTTGGTATCCAGAATACAACAAATATCTTTCCAATTAACTTTGTTTCTCATCCATTCTCTCCTGTACTTTTACTCAGGAAAAAGCACATAAAATGAAACAAAATAGTACAAGACAGCATGATAAAAGAAAAAAATAAAATTGCCTGGAAAAATGAAATATAATGAAGGCACTTGGCTTTAACTTTCACTTAATTAACATCTATAAAAACATCTGAAAGCACAAGGAGATATTAGACCCCAGTTATCTCTGACTGCATATTAAACCCTAGGGAAAGCAAGTATGAGGAGAGCCGTGAATGTCTGTGGCACAAAAGTCTCATAAGCTTTTTAATTCACAAGGCTCAAAGCCATTTACTCTCCACTGGAAAAATATTTTCTTATTTTTAATGAAATTATAAAATTTTGTGATGAAACTGCAAAGAGCTTTCATGTACGTGGGTGCCTTCTATCCAGCAATTTTTAGTGAAGACTTTACTTCAAAGTCATTATGAATACTGAGTATATTTCTAACATGGTTGAATATTCAGTAAGTCATTGATATAAATTCAAGTAATTCAAATGTCAGGCTGAGTTCTCAGTAGTGATTTACATTGCCATAGTTTTATGAGTGTGCATTATTAGTTTGCTGACTTCCCTAATATATAAAGGTTATAAAATGAATTTTATCTAACAGTTATGAATTTCAGCATTTTACCACATATATGTAAATATCCCAAAGAATGCATGTAGCTTTACAATTTCTGCAGAAATTCATGGAGTGATTCAGCTTCTCAAATTATGGATACTTTTTTCATTAAATGGTATTTGTAATCTTCTCACATACTGAATGAAAACATATTTGATAGCTGCTCTGACAGTATTATATAGTGTTCAGGTTTACAGTGGGTTACAGCACCACTCACCCTGTCTACCTCTGATAACTCCTGCTACTATTCTGAATTTAACCTTATATGTGTTTTGGCATTTTGACTTATAAAACCATTGGCATATTTTTGAACTACTCATTTAAGGAACTTACCTTTGTAGATATTATTTAGATGATATAAGCAGAGACTCAGTATGATTAATGTGATGGTTTATTTTTATGTTTTTAAGCATACAGCTTTATTAGTTTCCCTAGAATCAATCAGTTGGGTACCAGTCTTAAAAAACTGATTTATACAAATAAATGTGATGTATTATTAATTGTAGAATTGTAAATATGCTTTGAAATGGCACACTCTCCTAGTGGTAGGTAAGAAATTGTCTTCTGAGGAAATTAAAGCATAGAGAAGTTTGCTGTTGGACAATAAATTAAAATGATTTGGGTGTTTCTTAAGAAACTGGTTTAACCAGCTGTGGTGGCACATGCCTGTAATACTAGCACTGGGGAGGCTGATGCAGGAGGATTGCTGGGAGTTCAAGGCCAGCCTAGGCTATATAAGGAGTTCAAGGCCAACCTGTAGTAAATAGTGAGACCCTGTCTCAGAAACAAAACAAAATAAAATAGCACCTGTTTTAGGGAAATTGTGAGATAACATGTTCTTTGCTTCTGCTTCAGAAATTCTGATCTACCTGACATTTCCTCTGGTGTATATGAATGGATATATCAAGATTATTTCTGTGCAATTATGCAGAGAGATACAAAGCACAGAGATTGCTCGGCTCTCCATCATTCTGTTTTAGTTTGTTCAGCTTAAAAGAGTGTCTTTGCAATTGCTTTCCTATTGGTCAAAGAATCTTCAGTCAGACAAAACTTTTTCCTGAAGGGTACACCATCTACAGATTAGATAATTTTAATAAAGTGCAGCTGAATTCCAATAGCAAATAAGTATTTAACACTCTAATAACTTTATTTATACCACATTTCTTGTTCTCAAATAGATTTCTTCTTCTTTTTTATTTAAGGGCTAAAGCTCATATCTGTTTTTTTCAAAAGTCTGTTAGCTTTCAAGATTTAATTAATAAGACCAACTAATTCAGATAATTGATTCCAAAGCAGGAATTGTTGATCCAATTATCCACTCAAATTGACCTTTCTCATGAAATACTATTTGAATTGTAATGCTCAGCTTATGTTTAATTACAGTATCTGTTCAATCATTGTATCTGAATAGTGTTTAATGAGTTCACATGTTTAATTACTGTCTCTGACTAATATAATTACTCTTAAGTCATCTCTATCATTATCAGCTAAGCTCCTGAAGCTCTAAGAAGTCTGTCTTCAACCTGATTCTCCAGGTGCATCTGTTTTCACTTTGTCTTTTACATACTTTTTGTCAAACTCTAGCATTCTCTCCATGCTGTTAATGTGCAGACCACTGTCTACCTCAGGGCCTTCATGCTTTCTGATCTCTTTCCTTCTGCTCTGATATTTAGGTCTCAGCTCCTGACAGTGGCTACTGCACCATTCCTGTGCTTTTTCAGAATACTTCATGGCCCCACTTATTTTAATATTACTGTTATTTTGCTATCTTCTATTATGCCATGCAGGGCAATTGGTTGTCTATTTTAAATCCCTGTTTATTTAATTTTATGCCTCCAGCTGTAGGTAGCAACTCACCATTGTATGTTGAGCAGCATTTATTGAGTAAATAAATATATGATTATGATCATCTGGATGATTCAATCATTTAATTGTCAAGCCTTCATCATAGGCATTTCTAAAGTCATTACATTGAATCAGTGATCAAACTTTACAAATGCATGAGAAAATTAGAAGGTAACAAAAGCGAGCGAAGTGTCAGATGTAAGCCAGCATGGAACTTGATGAGGACTTTCCAGAAACTACTGAAGTGGATGTCTTACTCCTGTGGCATTCAGATTCAAGTACTTTTAATATTCTGGAGCCCAAAGGGTAACAATATTAAGCCCAGAGGATGGTGTATTAGTTCTTGGAGTCTAGGATCACAAGTAGCCTTGAGACACCAGGCAGAGGGCTAGTTATGGTCATACAGCCCAGAGCTGCTTAGATATGAGCAAGCTGAAGACTGTGACTGTGAATATTCCTTCAGTTATGCTTGTTCTATTTACTATTTATTTCAACAGTGTTAAATTACAATGTTTATGAATATAGGACAGGTGTAAGAATATTCTCTTTTAAGGAAGCTAAGTAGATATTTAAGATCTCAAGCAATCTTGAACCTAGCAATGGAGAAGCATTTAAAGTTAGGTAGGACAATACAATGGCTATCTCTAAATAGCTTCTGTGATCTCCAGATGCTGGCACGCACTGCCTTGGGCAATTCCTCACTTAAAGTTAGACTGGACTTGTTAATTAAATCCTAAGGGAAGCCAGCTGCCATGGTTTGTGTGTGGAAGTCCATAAGCACGATCTAACAGAGTAGAAACAAAGACTCAGATCTTGCTGTAATAAGGAAGGCAAAAATGTCACCGTCAGCTGATTTTGGCAATGAATCAAAGGAAGCAGAGTGGGGACATTTATAGAGGAACAAAGGGGAATCTCCAGCTATTCCTGTAGTGGACCTACTGGCTTGCAGAAGCTGTAGGCAGATTAACTACAGGTAGGGCACTCCATGGTTAAAGAAGACATCCTGACTCTCTCCAGCTGGGTTTTCATTGGAAGTAGCCAGGAAAAACAAAACAAAACAGTTACTGATAAGGTTTTGGGGATAATATGGGGTAGAAACTGTGGTTACAGATGATTTTCTGAAAAAGTTATGATTTAGCTTCCCAAAGTGACTGACCTCATCTGTCTATTTTATTTAATGAGCACATGGTTTACCTGGCCCACTTACAAAAAATAATCATCTTTTTAAAAGTAATTATTTATTATGTACTAGGAACCATTCTGTTACTTAGAATATAGTAATGTTACCTGCCGTTGTGTAATTTACATTGCATTTAGAAAAATAGAATAGGAAGTATAACCCTTATAGGTAGAGAAAGGACACATTTTATAGCTCATGTAACATGGCACAAAGACATTTTGGCACAAATAGTAACCCCTGGAGCAACAAGAGAGGCCTGAGGACCCCAATTCTGTAGTTTGACAAAGATTGTTCCTGGACATGCAGTGGTCTGGATCTCAGTGATGGGATAGTAGCTTCTGGGCATTGTCTTCCTGTGAGAACATGGGATCAAGTTTTTTGGGTGCTGGAGTGATGACCTGAGCACCAGGAATACCTGGGCAGCCCTTAGCATCTGGGAAGGTCATCTGCCAGTACCTGCCTAGGAAGGTTTAGGGCTTTATTCTAGCAGAAGATTATACCAGGCCTGTGGGTGTCTATGAAGACTGAGTTTAGGGGCAGCTCTAGGGCCAGTTTAGGGGACCCCTGTTTCTTTATCACAAGCTCCTGGACTCACTTCCTGCAGTGTACTTACTGCTTTTCCATAAGCAGGTCATTCATACAAAACATTAGGTGATAAATGCGATGGTAGACAAAAAGTGGAGCATATTGAATAGGGTTGGATGTAGTGCTGTGTAAAGCAGATCTGCAATGAAAGAACCTAATTTAGAAGGTGATAGTTGTGAAAGGATTTGGAAGATGGAGATAGGCAATGAGGACATGTGGGAAAGAGTGTTTCGAAGAGCTGGAGAGAAGGCTCTAAGTCAAGAATGTGCTTGGTGTGTTTAAAGAACTTGAAGAAGCCAGAACAGCTGGACTAGAATGTGAGGAGTGAGCAGAAGCAGCAGTGAGAAAAGGAACCTTGGCTCAGACCATGCAGGGCCTTGTGAGACTTTGTATAAAATGTTATTTTTATTTTAATGAAGTGGAGAGAAATCTGAGTTGTCAGCAATGATTTGATAGAGTATTATGTTTAGGAACTTTGCCATACCATTGTGTGAGTACAGTCCGATCTGTCTGCAGGGTCCAAAGAGGTCGAGGCTGGTGCTATGCTACAGGCAGTTGCTGGCTCCTGCAGAGTAGTTAAAGCTGTGAGGTTGGATGAGATCATCAAAAGTGTGTGGAGAGAGAAGAGCAGAGAACTGTGGCACGAGGCTCGGGTCCTCTAACATTAGATGGAGGAAAGAGGAGGGCGAGTCAACAAGGGTGGCTGTGAAGCAACGACTGCCAAGGTGGGTAGAGGAAAACCAAGAGCACATACTGTACTGGAAGACAATGGGAGTGTGTCAGAGAGGAAGGAACGAGTCTGTCCGATTCTAATGCTATGTCATCTATGAGATGTACCAGTGGATTTGGCAGCTAGAGAGGTCACTAGTAGGTTTCAGGATTAATTTGGTGAAATCCTGGAGGTGAGAGCTTGACAAAAATGAGTTTTTCAGAGAATTAGAAGAGAGAATTAGAAAGATAATAGGTAAACTTTTTTGATTCAAAATGTAGCAGAGAATTGAGATTAGTAGCTAGCAGCAAAGTAGGAATATGAAAAAGGTTATTATTTTTCTTTAGAATCTAAGCAATAAATCTCTCTTAAGCCCTGGAGACATCTGGATATCAAATTTTGTCCCCTGTTCTACTTTTTATGCTTAACATTATTTTGTTACCTCTTCTACCATCATTACCTTGTGGAATTTCACCTGGTCTTATATTATCTGTCATTGGACTATTACCCTAGCTTCTCACTCTGTTCATTATTATCATATTTCACTATCACCACAGCATCTGCCTGCATGCAAAGAATGTTTTATTACTCCTGCTAGCAGACTCCCTCCAAAACATCATTTGTGATGTCATTACTCTAGCTAGTCTAGTCATTTGAATGGCCTCCCAAACACAGTGTGGCTGTAGCTGTTAAATGCGCCAAAATTTCTGCAATGCAGAAAGGTGGATAATCCAGAACTGTGAGAGGAAGCTAGAACTAGATTTTGGTGGAATGCCAGCCTACGGGATGGAGCAACTGTTGTAACATTAGTGTCTACCAAGTTATAGAAAGCTTTGCTCCCTGTTGGGATCTTCCAGTAGTCAAAGATCTGATTTTTGTATGGAAGAACTTGAAAACTGTTAACTTATGCTTCCCAGTGTAGTACAGCCTGGTTATAATGGGTGTTCGTTTTAGGAACAGAGATGATTTCAGGTCCTAATCTGGAAGAGTACGTAAGATTCCTAATATTTTAGTCAGGCTTATTTTTTTTCAGTTTGCATTTACCAATCAAAAGTGTTTAGGTTGCATGTTAAATGACGCTGTTATTTTGTTCCAGAACATAGCAATATATGGTCTGTGACATTATGAAGACCTCTGTATTTTTCTATATAAACATACGGGCATATTTCTAAATATTTTATTATTTTTTGCTTTGCTCTGATTTTGAAACTAACTTTATTCATAAAATAATATAAAATCATTATATTTGTTGATGGCAGAAAATTATTGCTGCAATAACATATAAAACTTCCATAAATTCCATATATTTTGGGATATTTACCATGAAAAAGCCCCTGATTATATTATTATTTTTATTTTTACTTGTTTATTTATTTATTGTTTTGGTACTGGGGATCAAACTCATGACCTTGCATTTGCCAGGCAGGCACTTATGCCGCTGAGCTAAATCCCCAGACTATCTGATTACATAATTATTGTATATTGATAGAAAAGACTTTAATTTTTAAGGAATTAATGTTTTAAGACTCAAAGGTGACTCACAGTAATACTATAGCTTTTTGTCACTTTTGATGACATTTTTAAAGATGCCAGAACATTACAGCCTGGTTAATTGTACTGGGAAATATCAGATGTTCTAAGCAAAGGCTGATGGGTTAGCTTCTATTTCAGCCAGAGGAAAAGAGCTCCGAAGATTCCCATTAAATGACAAGATTCACCTCACAGGGATCAATCACTGTTATGTGATTATGATATTCTGTCTGAAGTATTTACTCTGAGTAGTGTACCAGTTACTTCCACAGCAGTTTTAAAAGTATTTTATTTTTCTGTTTTGAGTTTATTTTGTTTTAGTTAACATTAATAGAGGCAAGTTACCCTCTGATATTCTTTTTCTCAAATTTTAAGTGATAATGTTTTTCTAAAGTTACATCCTGTCACTAAACAGATTCATTCATTTTATGCACACATGACCTGCATTGCTAAACATTTCACACACATTTTTGTGAAAACTGGGACTCAACATTCCATGCTCTGCATGAAGATTAAACTCTGTGTATTGCTCACAGTTTATGCCTGAGATTTATACTTTAGGGTTATTTGTTTTTTGCACTCTTCAAATTTTACATGGGCTCTCTCCCCAGAGGTGATACTAAACTGGGCATTAACCACAGACTTTGCTTAGAGTCCTTAAACTGAAATTCCTCTGTAATGCAAATCACATGCTTTCTGTGATCGATGTATGCTTTCTGAAATTGAGCTGGAAGATGCCCACTTCATTCTCATATTATTCTTATAGTTAATTGGTATTTTGATTGAACCAGCAGAAGAATAAAAATGCCTATGAATCAAAGGAAATTATTCTCATTAGATATGAAACAAAGAAAGCAGTGGTTTCAAGAACAAATATTATTCAAAAATATTCTCATTAAAAGGAATTGCTCTCTTTGGTATAATAAAATTCTTCTAAAGAGAGGCATCTGGCAGAATCATATAACTTACTGTAGCATAACATTTGGGATGAATTAAGTTGCTTCATACCACAAAATGCTTTCAAGGCTTCTCAATATTTTTTCTTCAGTTTAACTTATCTGTGTCTTACAGTTCTGCAATTAGGTCATTTTTTACCTGGTATTTTGTTAAAGGTATCACATGAATATTGCATAGAAGTTACAATCCTTTGAAGGCTAGAAATATTGCTGAATAAAGTGAGTTCAAGCTTTTGTGTGGAATGTGAGTCTCTGCTTTGGATTCACCTGCACATTGTCCATATTAATGGTTGGGTAGGTTGAGCTACAGGTGGAAAAACAAATGAGCTGTAGAAATGAGGGCAAAGCAATTATTTGAGATTGTGTACTGGTTAGTCACCTATGAGTAAACCCACTCTAGCTAAAACTTGATTATATGAGTGTTAATACCAGTAAAGTACTAACATTAACCTTGTCTCAATGTTGAAAGGAATCTTGGGTGTTATCCTCTCATCTTTCTACCACCTCAGATCAGTTGTGATATTTTTTTTGTAATACTGTTGTTTGAATCCAGGGCCTTTGCACTGAGCTACTTCCCCAACCCTTTTTTATTTTTATGTTTTATTTTAAGACAGAGTCTCACCAAGTCACTGAGTTGCCAAGGCTGGGCTTGAACTTACCCTTCCTGCATTTTGAGATTCCAGGCCAAGCTTAAGAGACTCCTTTATCAGGGTATTCTTTACTTCTGCAGAAAAGCCCACTGTATTTCCCCAAAGCTTTTATTAAACTGAGATAACTGTCTTCTTGTTCTCATATCTAGAAAACTCTTTGAACATATCTTCTGTAGAAAAGCCTTTACATTTCTAAAAACAACTAAATGTTATTTAATATGTGCATAGGAATGTAGGTATTTTAAGAGGTGCTCACAGAGGAATGAATTGGAGTAAAAGTAAATAGTATAAGTTTTAGACAAAATGGGGTTAGAATTCCAGCTTCGATAATTATAAACTTTGGGACATTTTATAAAATATATTTAATTATGAATGATATTTGTATTTATTTGGTTATTTTTCTTAGCCTTAATAAACTAATCTCATCTCAGTAATACCAACTGGCTTGTATTTTCTTTAGGACTTTAACATTGAGGTTAATGCCATGCTGTGTTTGTTTTTTATCTTTTGGGAGATCATTATTAGATATTTAGTTAAAATAAACATATTTGAGATTGTATTTAATTAATACAGTGGTTTTAGAAGGATTGATATTTTTATGGTATCAAATATTACTGAATAATGGTATGTCTTTTTATTTATTTGGATTTCTACTTTATTTTTAGGTAAAATCTACAACTTTAACTAATTTCATTCTAAGGTTTTTAGCATTTTATAACTATTGTGCATAAGGCATATTTTTCATTTTACATGTTAATGCTAGTAATTTCTCTCTTTAATTTGTCTCTACCATATTTCCTGCATATCCTAATTCTTTTCCCTAGCCTCTTACAGTTTTTTTAGACAAAATAATCACACAGCTTTGTCTCATTTCTTTTCCATATCAATTGATAAGACTTTTAAAAACAATTATGAACATAAATAGCAATGATAGGCTCTGTTAATTTAGCAGTTCACACTTAAGAATTGTACTGCTGTTTTTTTTGAAAGCCAGTCTCTTATATTTAAGCAGAATTCTTCTATTGCTACTTTCTGTAGAGTTTTAACAACTTAACAGTGGAATTTTATCAAATGTCTTTTTATATTTGTCATTAATGATAATTAGTGACAATGGATTCTCAATCTCATAAAACTTTTCCTTTTTAGTTTATTGAAATTATTGAATGTGATGCTAATTTTAAAAAATGTAAACATCCTTTCCCTTCTGCAATCAGTAGTTGTTATCTATTACTTATTTTATATTTTGGTGGTTCTAGTCACGAATTAACTACATTAGCTAAAAGTAAGTGGTTACTAATATATATTTATTGTGTGAAATGTATTTATACAGAGATTTTAGGCACAGATGATCTCTGATTTATATGAAGCTTTGATTTTCTGACTTCACAATGGTGTGAAAGTGATACACATTCAACAAAAGCTTACTTGAAATTTTCATCTTCCCTCTGGCTTGTGCTTTGCAGCACGGTCCTCTCTTGCCATGCTGGGCAGCAGCAGTGAACCACTCTCTCCAGTCTGCCCTGAGATCCCCCAGAGAGACAGTGAACTGGGTAGCTCTGCTGTTTGGTAGGTCAGGTATACTACATGCCTTGGAGAATTACAATACTTTTAATTTATGATAAGTTTGTCTGGGTGTGATCCCATTGTAAATCATGGAGCATTTGTATATTTGCCTCCTGTTTCTTATTTCTTCTCCGATAATGATTCTGGTCAATTAAAGTCATAGAAGTTTTGTGAAAGGACAAACACGCATATTCCATTGAGTGGACAACCTATCTTTAAACAGATTTCTAAAGTTGTGATTTAAAACTGCAACTATTAGCTTACTGGGGGGACTTGAAGCTGGAGGTGAGACAAGCATTGTATGATTCTTTGATCTCCTGGGGTTCAATAGCCAAGGTCCTCCCATTATATCTTTCTAATGTCTATGCAGTACTGCATTGCTATGACCTCACATGCAGGGATCTCAGCTTCTTGTTCTGTTGGATTCTGGTTCCATCTGGAGAGTAGGAGTACCTCTGTGATGGTGCAGCATGTGCTCTGTGAGCCCTGTGAGGTGACGCTGGCCGTTTTGTGCTCAAAAGTTTCCCCGAAGAAGAATCTCCAAAATGTTTCCAAATAGTGCTTAGAGAGCCAAGGGGTCTGCAGCCCTCAGGTGAGGCACTTCGTCCTGCCCCAAGGATGCCTGTCCAACCAGGGCAGTGGGACCCAGTACCAAAAGGTTTTCTTTTCTTCTTGATTCTTTTTTTTTTTCTTTTAAACTTTCATACTATATTTGTTTGCTTTATTATTATTACTTGATGGCCTTATTAAATGAACTATGATGACTTCGGCTTCTTACTGAGGTCAAGAATAGAAAGATTTAATATTTAGATGTTGGAATAAGAGTCTGAAGTCTGCTGTGTCTAGATTAGGTTTTCAGTCTTTTCTGTGTAAACCTACTTCTGACTCTAGACTGTGCTGCTTATGAACTACACAGTACACTTTGTTTCTCAGTGCAATTTGAACACTGCACAAAGGAAGGGGTCAAGACTGGGGATTTTGTCTTCAAAGGTTTAGTTCCGGTGTAGATCAGCAGGTACCTTCTCTTTTTTTTTGTCACACAGAAGCTACCATAGCAGCAAGCAGCACATAGAATTGAAATGAAATTTTACATAGCATTTGGTTTCATGAGCTTATATCCTTAAGTGAAGTTTTTGGTAACTACTTACTTCTTATCTCAAATTCTCAAATACATATAATGTAGTAAACGGAGTATTTGACATTAGTGTATTTGCCACTTACTGATAATATTTTATTGTTATTTACATTTCTAAAGAATATTAGAGTATATCCAAATATTTCCTATGTTATTTCTATTTCTTTTGCTATACAAACTCTAAAAAAGAAAGATAATTGAATATTAGGAGAATAAATTATTCTTGCCAAAAGTAAAAATGCTGGATCATAGTAATGATTTAAAGGTCCAACTCATTCTTGTTAATCATGAACTTATTGATTATGGGAAAACCTTTAACATCCTGACAATTCCAAATATAATCAATAAAATAAGAAATGACTAATAAATACATATTAATCATTGTTCTATATCTCTGTAAGTGAATGCATTTATTGCAGTGACATTTTCAAACAAGGACAATACAAGAACCCATTTTTACAAAGTGAAAATATGCATCAGCATGTAATAGCACACATTGATTAACTACTTAATACACCATTTGCTTTACAAACCCTACTAGAGGAGTACTTTCAAATGATAGTGCTTGAATAAAAAAATATAATGCAATCCTGCATAGTAATTACACATGCATTAGGAAACTTGACAGCCATGTGTGGAATACAGACCAGGAAAGATTGTGAAATATGGCTTCAGTATCATCCTTTGAATGTGTTTGCATCAGAAGAAGACTTAGTTATGTAAGCCATCAACAGCCGTGGTTTCATTGTATAGAAAATATGCATTATAAACACACTGCAAGCAAGAGAGAGACAGCACTTGCTTCTTTCAGGGAATGATGATCCAGTTCTGAGTAGAGACTGCAGTATCAAAGTGGACTAAGTGAGACTGTGATTTCAGCTCCTAGACAAAGCTAAGAAAGCACTCTATAATAGAACTGTGACTTTTCCAGGTATCATCAAGTGAAAGTGATAGGATGCACAGTGAGACAGTTGGTGAGAAAACACATCTTGGTGGCCTTATTAATTAGTGAGAATATCCTCTAATAACTTTCTAAGAGAAACTTCATCATTTCTACCACAGAAAGAGCTATGGAAATCAGCAATAATTTAGTGAGATGTTAGCAGTAAAGCAGAAAGAAACTAGCACAGAGAAACCAAAAGAACAGTGATTTTGATAAAGGGTAAGTCAAATAAGGGAGTTGTTAACTGTACATTCTATTAAAGTGTATCTGTAGAAGTAACATTTCCATAAAAGTTACAACTAAAGCTTCAAGGCCAGCCACTCTCGCTGAATCTCTGAATCCATTTGCTAGGAAGAGATGTATTTACTTATGGTGCATGCGTGCTTGCCTCTGTGTGTGTGTGTGTGTGTGTGTGTATAGATAAGACTCCAGATGTTTGTGATTAATTAATACATCTTTTGAAAGTCTGAATTCTCATTTTATCGGTCACTTGTCTTAAGCCTGCTTTGCTAAGATCTGACAACATCCTGTATGTTAACTGTTTTATTGGGCAATGAGTGAATCCAGAGTAAAAGAAACATCACTTACATTAGACTAGAATAGATTTCTGAAGAGAACTAAGATATGAGCAAGACTTGGAAGCACTGTAAAGAGAGAATTCTTGCAGAATTAGAATCTCATGGTAACACTGAATCTCGTGGTAACACTGGATAATGCAGGCCTCAAATATAGAGCTTTAAAGGCCAATGCATTGCACTTTGGTTTATTCTCAATCAGCAGAGAAACTTTCTATATTTTGATGAGCGAATGCACATAGCAGTGCTTGGTGTTCATAAATCTATCAGTGTTCTGTTGGGATTAGAATTAGAAGAGTTTGGTGCTGAGTGTTGCCATAATCAAACATGTGGGTATATAGACTATGGTTGTAACCACAATATAAAAGGCAATAGAATCTGACAAAATGATATAAACCAGGGGAATGAATCAAACACAAGTTTAATGTTATTGTGAGATTAGGCAGGTATGGGAGGTAGAAATCAGAAAAGGATCTCATTTTGGAAGTTTAAAGCAAGACAGGTATTACTTTAGATTATATTCTATTAAAGAAAGAACACACAGAAACTGATGATTTGGGCATTGTTTGCCATGACTGATACAATGCAAATAAGCAACTAGAAATACCAGTGGCCATAGCCCTGCGAGCAACTTGATACTAATCTTGTTTCCTTGTCTTGTCTGCTCCAGTCAATAGTTTGGCATGGCCAGAATCCCATTTTTGTCATTTGCAGAGATGATGCCCATTGGAGGGGCCTTAAACTGTGGAGTGTAACTGTGGAGTATGAAGTAATTTCTTGGACTGTTCTTTAGTTCCTGAAATCAGCTTTCACATGATTATCTTCCCCTAACTGCAGGGTATTTTGAAAAATGAACTAGTTTGGCATGAAATTGCCAAAATATTTTCTTCTGTGAAGAAAGTGATAGGATTTTTTTTTTTAAAGAGCTATAACCGGGGCTGGGGAATAGCTCAGTGGCATAAGCACCTGCTTTGCAAGTGCATGGTTGTGAGTTCAATCCCTGGTACAAAAAAAAAAAATAGCTATAGCCCTCTTTTACTGTCCAACAAGCAAAGCATACAGAAATACAACTTTAATGACAGCTAGTGCTGCATCATCTGGTATTTACTCTTTATGTTTCACATTGGTAAACTGTTAAGACTCAGGAAGTGATCGCAAAGGATAATTAGATTTAATATGGACATCTCAATGAGCTTCATTTTAGACATGTAGACATAATTAGCACATGGAGCATGTTAACCCTAAGTAATTGATTAACTTGGACAACATTTGCCTTGGTTGATACAATGAAAATAACCAAAGGGATTTGTTTTTGATTTAATTTAGTTTTCACTATTTCATATCTGTTTCATGTCTGCATGTTCACAGTTAACTTTAGTTGAGTGTTTCAGAATTGTGATCTACGATGAGAATAATTGTGAGACACTAGTAATCCTGTATTTAAAGCTACAATGTATTTAATCAAAAGACAATCTATGGAGAAGACAAGATGGCTGATCAGTGAGCAACAAAAAACAGAGCCTCCCGGGAGAAACAACTCATCCGCCAGAATAAAACACCCCGGAGAGACCCAGACGGAGGGAGATGGATCCTTTTGACACAGGAAGAAATTAAAACATAAAAGAGTTCGTCAAATATGTTGAGACTACAACTGGAACAGCTGGACACAGTGTTTTCACTGCGACCCGCCAATTTTGCAGCGGACTGAATTTGCACCAGCCTGAATCTGCCACACCGGCAGAGCCACCCAAACTCGTTCCCACCACAACTCACGGGAAGCAGAGCAGCGCTGAAGTTGGGGGTTGGTGAGCCCAGTGGAGAGCGGAGCCGGCAAAGAGACTTTCATTAATTCACGATCAGTGCTGGGATTGGGACACCCCCCCCACACACATGGGAAGAGCGCGATCAAATGGGTGACATGTTGGAATCTGGCAGGGGGAGCCTGAACTGGGAGCAACAGTGACTTCAGTTGGTTCCTCCCTCCCCAAAGCAGATTAGTAGGATTTGCTTGGACTTGGCCATGCCCCTGGCTGGGACCCAATGAGCCATCCCAAATCAATTCCCTGTGCCTAGCAAGCACTAACCAGGGGAAAGCCTCTGCAGTTTGGTTGGCCCGGTGGGGAGGGGCAGGCTTAGGCAGCTGCTGCTTGCACCTCAGTGATAAGAGCAGTCAGGAGAGGGGGGAGGACCCTTGCAAGTGTGCTTCGGAGGAGGCGTGGCCAACAGGAAAGGGGGCTGGGACCAGCAATGTGTCCTGTGTGGAGGAAGCCAGGACCATGACAGAAGAGAGAGGCAGGAAGAGGCCCCCAGCCCAGAACCCTGAGAACGCTGATCCAGGAGAGGGAAAAACAAGGGCAATTGAGGGCGGCAAACACGCAACAGCAGGCATGGCTTCAATGGACATTAAAATATCTTCGGGACCTTGTAGACGAGCTCAAAACTGAAATATTAAATCAGGTAAAGCAAGATATGAGTAGAGTAATAAAAGAAATGCTCTCAGGGAGCATCTCTCAGGAAGATACAGATGGTAGAAGGGAGGAACACAAAAAAAGGAGAGAAGCATTCGATAAAGAATATAAAGAAAATATAGAATACATGAAGCAGATTCAAAGAGACTACCAGGAAATTAAAAATTCCGTTGAAAGCTGGCAAAACGCCTTAAAAGAAACCAAGGATAGACTATCAAAACTTGAAGACAAGTTTACAATGTGTGATTATGAAAGGAAAGATCTCTTAAAAATAAGAAGGAAACAGGCAGTAACAATACAAAGGCTAGAAGATGATAAGAGAATCTACAATTTAAGAATAAGAAATGTGAACGAAGAAGCAGGAATACATACAGTGAATTACAAAGGCTATTTACGGAAATAATTAAGGAAAACTTCCCAAGCATGGGAAAAGAAAATGACATTCAGTTATGTGAGGCATACACAACCCCAGCCACCTACAACCAAAACAGATCTACACCCAGACATATAATAATCAAGATATCAGAAATTCAATATAAAAACAGAATATTAAAAGCCGTCAGAGAAAAGAAACAGATTACCTATAAAGGTAAGCCCATCAGGATCACAGCTGACTTCTCCACACAGACCATCAGATCAAGAAGAGCTTGGAGTGAAATATTCCAAGCCCTGAAAGAAAATAACCTCCAGCCCAGATTGATGTACCCTGCAAAATTGTCACTAGAAATTAATGGAGAAACAAGATGCTTCCATGACAAAGAGGAACTGGGGGGTTTGTGACCACCAATCCAACCCTACAGAGAATATTGAAGGACTTTCTAGAAAGAGAGAAAAAAAAATACCAGGATTTTAGGAACAGTGGCAGAAAGGCCTCAATCAGTGGGGCAGGCAGTAGAAGGAAGGAGAAAACTAGACAAACAAAGGCAGAAAAATAGCATAGCAGAAATGAGGCAGAGAAGGTTGGCTATAATCTCTAACATAGATGGCCTTGATACACTATATTGTTAATAGTGCACCAGGATTTAAAAACCCACATTACTCACACTAATCTGCTTGTATTCTGTTCCAGTCATTCTACCTATACTAATTTGAGGGTACAAACAGTAATCCCGAAAATAATAGGATATAGTACTGTAATCATCCTTAATTCCCTATTAAGTCAATCTAAACTCTGTAAAACCTACACTGTTTTACCATAACTGATTGTAATCAAATCTGGTTTGTTAGATCACTGTTTTGTATTGATAGATTTTACTCAAAGCTGTTATGATTGATAGTATCAAGTCTGAGAGTATAGGCAACTGCACATAAGATGACAAGATTCACTAGAATATCCACTCTGGTTTGATTATTACCTGCCTTTGAAGTTTTATATTGTCTATAATGTTTTATTTTTTACTAATATTGTTATGTACTACTATATTCAATTATACTGCTATATTCATTTATGCCTGATGATATAGGCAATTCTATTGAAGATAATAAGAAACAATACAGCAATCATTGTAGATCACCTTGTACTGTGGTTTTATATGACTTTTTGGTTTCCTGTTTTTATAGGAATTTGTTTTGTTTTGTCTTACTAAGTTTTGTTTTTCCCTCTAATACAGAAAGGATAGAAATACATGTAGAGACTCATGTATGCATAGTCGTTTACACTCTCACTGTTTGACAATCTACTTTGTATGCTTTAATTTTGTAACTTGAACAACTATTTCTAAGAGGACAATATGTAATTTATCAACTAGTGATTTCTTATTGTTTATCTTTTTTCTGAAATTCTGTATTATCTCTACCCTTTACATGCTTTTTTTTCTCTTTAAATAAAAATTTAAAAAAAAGACAATCTATATGTTGTTGTATCTTATTCCCCCAGAAGAATGATTTATAACATTTCCCAAGAGAATTTGGTTATTCAAATGACTGTGTATTACCTTTTTATTGATTATCTGTTCTGAACTTCTGGAGTAACCAAACTGGTCAAATAAATACCAATTGTTTACTTGGTACTTCTTAGCTTGAGTGATGGTCCCTCTTAGAAGAATATATTTAAACAGCTCAAAGAAGAGATTATTCAACCTCATGAAAAGTTGGGAGAAGGTAGCTACCTCTGAGTATGAGCTCATAGGAGAGGGCTGTGGACCAAGCTCTATTGCTAAATTAGTACAGGAAACATTTTCATGGAAACACGAAGGGTGCCCATTGTTACTTGTCAAAGTTTTCTCATCTATTTTTTTTTTTTTTTTACTTTCATGTCTCCTTATAGGACTCCTTGATCTCAGATGCTTTAGTACTTATCCATAATAGGCACTCAATTAATACTTCTTGTTGGAGACAGGGGTGGGTGCCGATATTCTCAGGTTAAACAAAATCCCTAACATCCTCATTATAATGGCCTGTGCTTGCATTGTTGGCTTTTTCATTCTTGCATTGTCTTAGAAACAGCAAATCTGATCTGCAAATCTACTAGATATATATGTCGTGGCCAAATAATTTTTTTCCAGAAATATGCCAGACAATGACAATTTTAATTATGATAAATATTGCCCTTTTAATTCTATAACTGACACCATATGGACATCACTGAACTCTATCTGCATGAAAAGAGAACTCAAGTTTCACAAGTGTTTCCAAATATTTGATGTCAAATGAGTATATTGGTTAACTTAATGTGTCAACTTGACTGGTTCACAGGGTGCCTAAGAATTTGGTTAAACATTATTTCTGAGTGTTTGATGTGGCTGCTTCTGAAAGAGATTGACATCTGCATCAGTAGATTGAGTAAAGTTGATTTGCCTTCTCAGAGTAGCTGGCACTTATTCTGTCCATTGAAGGCAGCTGAATAAGAAATGCCAAGCAACTAAATAAAAAGTATTTCTTTCTTCCTGTCTGGTTATCTTTGATCAAAGAAATGATTGTTTTTCTTATCTTTTATGCCGATTCTCACCAGAATTTACAAAATCAGCTGGGTGTGGTGGTGCACGCCTGTAATCTCAGCACTAGACAGACTGAGGCAGGAGGATTGCCACTAGTTGAGGCCAACTTGCGCTACATAGGACAGCCCAAACAAAAAAGCAAGAACCTTTAAAAAAAGAAGTTATAAAATCAATGATACAAAGTTCATTCTCTTTTACCTGGATACTTTGGCATTGTCAATTGCAATAAACACATCATCATATGGACTGACATTTTTGAACATTAGACTGAAACAAAGGATTAAATTGATGAAGTAAATAATAGAAATTCCCAGATCTTTATGCTTGATTTACATTTTTCTGGAAATTTCTAATTATACAAAACATATACAAACAACTTCCACTTTAAAATTACATAAAAAATTAAAAATACTATTTAATTTCCATAAAAAAACTGAACATTTATTTTCTTCTTTATTTTCATTCTTGTCTTTCCTGATCTCTTATACATTTTGTTTCCTTTCTTTCCTTCTGGAATTCTATATAATTTTTAGTATCATAGTCATCAATAGAGCATGATCCTATAGTACATAAATGTCACTCTAAAGTGGGCTCATCTTTTGTTACAAAGAAATCAGTAGAAAAATATAAACACCCATTCAAATCAGGAATACAGTAAATAAGATTCTTGAAGACATTATCCAAAATAGGTCAGTATATTTTTCTTAAAGAAGAAAGAAAACTCTCCAACTGGCCTAAGTAATTATGTAATTCTGCAAATCTTTTTCCTGAAAGTTTTCTTAATGTCATACTTCCTAGAAAATATTGGAAATTTCAGATGAATATACTTCAACATCTGTTTTCTGAATGCTCATGGTTCAGGAAGACAAATTCATAAACAGATGAATAAAATAAAGACTGCTAAAGTCACATATCAGGGAATGCCAGTGTAGCAGAGAGGCAAAGTAACTCAGTTGGAGGGATTTGGATGACAAGGTATTTGATGGCATTAGGAGAGACCTGCAGGACCATAAGGGAAGAGGGCATACCTGACTGTACTGAATTAGAAGGTAAAAGAAATAAAACTGAGTTTGTCTATTAGAGACAAAGGGATTTAGAAATTTTGTAGATGATCTGGCAGCAAAAAAATTATGGTACCTTCTCAAAGGCAATTAAAAACAATATTCTGCTTAAGTAAAATATGTCAGAAGAACTCAGATAATATTTGCAGTTTATTATTCTTTATCATTTTGAGAATCTTTTGGGGGAAGAATAGAAACCATTAAGAAATTTGTGACCTAGCTCCCTTCTTTGCTTCTCAGGTTTGCTGGATAAGTATATTTATGTTGTGACTTCCCATCGGGTCCCTCAATATTTATAGGAATGGGAACTGAGGTTCCAGGGTAGAGCAGATGAGCTAGCTCTGAGAAGCACGTTCTGTGGCCAGTATTGCAGTAGATTTTAAGAAAAGCGTCATTCCTGGTCCCAAGGAGCTCACAGGTGAGTGGGGAAGACCAAGAAAGGAACAGAGAGTAATGATACAGCTTGGAGTCTCCCTCGTATCTGCTATGTTGTGTGTGTGTGCATCTTCAGACAGGGAGGTTTTCTCTGCTAACGGACAGATCCCTCCTCTGCAACTTTCCTGGCATCCCATAGAGTTTAACTTTCATTCTTTACTGGAATTTACAATCCAGTTTTTATATCTTCCTTCCTTCTAATCATGAAGCAGAGGAGGAAGACAGCTTTATAAAGGAACCAAAAAGCCTTTGTGTTAAATGATAAAAATTATAACATTTAATTCCACAGAGTTCCTAAGTAATTCTCGAAACATTTCATCAGTCTTGTGATCCTCTTATAAGAATGTAAATGTGTTTTATGCTCATGATATGGGAAACATATCTGATAGCAGATGAGAGTTTCAGTGAGGACTTTGTATTTTTTAATTAAGAAACAGTAGACTACCATCTTCTGGGAACTGATCAAAGAAAGACCTTTAAAAGAGTAACTGATTTAATTCTAATATTAACTTGTCAGATAAATACTATGGCTCCTGCTATTTGATAAAGAACAGGAACACGGAATTGTAACTCGCTAACCTTAGATGGCAGGCAGC
Organism: Hydrochoerus hydrochaeris; assembly: GCA_004027455.1. Classification (NCBI taxonomy): domain Eukaryota; kingdom Metazoa; phylum Chordata; class Mammalia; order Rodentia; family Hydrochaeridae; genus Hydrochoerus; species Hydrochoerus hydrochaeris. The sequence goes on along the minus strand of PVLA01001782.1, from coordinate 243,467 downwards.
AAGGCCAGAACCAGAAGCAGGATCGCGTGTGGAGATGATGAGCACCCGAGCAGACACCAATATGTAAGCTTGGCATTACTACTGTTTCAGTTTTCTTGGTTCACGCTTTCTTACAATATTCAAGTAAAAGATGTCCAATGCTTATACAGTTTACCGTAATAAACTTGGCACCCAGCACACAGCTTCTAAGTATTCCCAGAGAAATTATGTTGCTATCACTACCCGGGTTTCTGCATCCAGACTGCTCAGACCTTGATGCTTGCTTGCTGTCACTCTACCTGGGGATACACTTTCTTTACTGCCTTGTGGCTGGACCATGGAAGTCTTTATTTTCAAACTTACCAGCATGTAACTAACTCTCTATTGCTATGTATGACATTAATAAATATTTGGATTTAATAGAGCTAATGGTTTCTCAAAACAGAAATTTCTCTTTCTAGAAATTTAAAAACTATTCCTGTAAGTAGAAATCCGAATTGTCTTATAACTGTCTTTAGTTTCTTTCTTTCTTTTTCTTTTTTTGTACTGGGAATTGAACTCACAACCTTGCCAGGCAGGTGCTTATGCCACTGAGCTAAATTCCCAGCCCAGTTTCCTGTCTTATTACCACAGCCCCATCCACACTGATTGTTAGCAAGGTTCCCCGAAAATTCCTATTCATTTGTTTATGCAAAACGTCTTCTAGTCTTCATTCTCCTTTATTATCTGATGAGCCCAAGATACCTTGTCTTTCACAATGAAAAAGATCATGAAAATTTTGTTACTAAACCTTAAGTATAAACATCTGAATAGTGAACTTTGCAGTCATTATTATCTTTTCCCAAAAAACAGTTTTTTAAAAATATTATTAGCATTATTATTTTTTTATCGGTACCAGGGATCGAACTCATAACCATGTGCTTGCAAGGCAGGCACTTATGCTGCTGAGCTAAATCCTCAGCCCCTAAAAAATTATTTTTAAAAGCAAAGCAAATAAAGGATAAAAACAATACTGAATTTCAAAAATAATAGGGAATTAACACTAGTTAATACATTGCATATTGGTATCTTGAAAGTAATTGTTCAGATTACAAGATTTAGGCATGAAAAAAATGATGTGTTAGAAAATGAAAGCACAAAGTGTTCTTATTGATGAGCTAACAAATTAGTAGTACAGTTATCTATCTTGTATATATTTATATGCACATATAAATATATACAAGTTATCTATCTTGTATATATTTATATACATATATGTATACACATGTGTATGTATATATATAAAATCTTTTTTCTTTTTAAAAAATTCTCCTACCCCCTATCCCAGTTGTTCTTTCATTTTGAGTACATTCTTTTCCTTTGACAACATATTGTTTTGTATATCAAAGCAATTTAAGTTGGGTGAAGGGATAAAACACATTTGGCATATGGGTAATGAGAAAGTATCTCTTAAAGGTAAAAAATAGAATTTGATATTAAATATGTCACTTATATGATATGTACAGAATATTTAGAGCAAGTAGATTTACTTGATAAAGAGCTGCCATAGTAATATTGGATGTTTTGCACAATAAACAAGTAATAGATACTTCTAATATTTTAGGACTGGCTTATAAACTGTCAGACAGTGGACATATATTCACGTCATCACATAATTATGACATACTACCATGTATCTCATGTATAAAGTGTTGTGTCCATTGGTATTAAATAGTAAAATATATGCTTTTCCTTTTCTATTTATAGAAGATTGGTTCCAAGATTTGCTGTGGACACTAAACTCTGCAGATCCTTGACTACTTACTGTGGCATAGTATTTGAATATAACTTGTATAAGTCCTCCCATGTACTTTAAATAATCCATAGATTATGTATTACACCTAATACAATGTAAATGCTATGTAGATAGTGTTATACTTCATTGTTTAAGGAGGAATGAGAAGAAAATAATTCTATGTGTATACAGTACTTGTCCTGCGTTTTTCCAAAATTTTTAATACGGAGTTAGTTGAATGCACAGATGTATGATCCAGTGACACAAAGGACCAACTAGCAGACTGACTGATCAGGGAAACTTTATGCATGAGATGGCATTTGCTCCTGAGTAGGAATATTCTAGATAGGAAAGGATAAAAGAAGAAAGGGAGCTGTGAAAACTTGAAAACACAAAATATTAACTGTATGTGTGGTAGATGCTTAACTGGGTAGATAAAGAGAACTAGTGGAAAAGACAGAGTAGAAAAATAGATTAGACCCTAGCCCATAAAGAAAATTGTGTATCTGCCTTCAGGGCATTTAGAAATCCCGGGCTCAGAAGTTTCCATGGTTGATGAAAACTTAGATATATGGATCCCACCCAAGAGCTACTAAGTTTGAGGCTCTTGATGACTCTACTTTAAAGTAACTTATGCATATTGAGATGTAAGAGATTTTGCTATAGAATAGGAGCCTATTTTAATATCCTAGTCTAGATCATATCAGGCACTACTGACCAATATACTGGAATACATATTGTGAATATTTTTAGAAAAATAACAAAAAAGTAGTATTTGGTATCGCTTGAAATCTGTTTAATACACTGGATAGCAACTTTGAGTAGTTTAAGTTCAGGCAATGCTATAAAATGTCAAAATACTATTGATGAAATTTTACTACATTTTGTGTGTTTCTTTTATGATCTCCTTCAGGCACAGTAAATCCTGTTTGAATAACAGTCATTCTGAACACTGCAACAGGCTTCATGGTTAGAAGATAACTAAAATTTTTCCTTTTTTCTCAATTGTAATATTTTTTAAAATTAAATTTGGTACATTTTAGATATGCATAATAATCCCATTCATCAAAGGGACTTTGTACCTGCATATGCCATATCTTGTTTCTTTTTTTTTAATACCCCTACTTCAAACCTTCTTCCTCTACTTATTTACAAAAGATTTTTCCTAACTGTATTGTATACCATCACAAATTATAGATGGAAGACTATGAGACATTATTTAAACTACCAAGATAACTGTTTCATCCAGAGAATTATTTTGATAAGAAGCCGTTCTTGTATATGGCTAGAGTGAAAAGTGTGCTGGCCCTTAAATGCATAACGTGTAGACACCAGGACCACAATCTGTGTGTGTCCCATATGTGGGCACAGGTCATATGTTTATATTTTGTGGAAGTAGAATCTGCATGAAAACTGAAAATAGAAAATCCAAATGAATTGCTACTACAGCAAGTATGGAGTGCAACATAAACAAAGTGGAAAAAACTGGTGAAATAAATAACACTTATGATTGTACTGGAGTCCATTGTAAAATAACGTAAACAGCACCATGCGTAATTCTTACAAATTGAAAAAAATTGGGAATTAAAAGTAGGAGTGGAATACAGAGGTATCATTATTCACTGGCTCCATTAAAGCTTAATATTAATTAGCACTTTCCTAAATAATGCTTTCTACTTTGTAATGCTTTTCAAATGTGCACTAGTAGCCATTTCCAGCAAAATAAGTTTTAGAACAGTAATAATTTTTTTTTTTTTGGTACCAGGGATCGAACTCATGACTTCATGCTTGTAAAGCAAACACTTATTCCACTGAGCTAAATCCACGACCTCCAGTAATAATTTTTATCTCTAGTTTTATATAATTTGGTGTGTTAGCTACAGAACCCTTTGGTTTGACTGTATTAATCATGGTATTGGAACCATAAGAAAGGTTTTTAAATTGGAAGGTTTGTTTTTATTTTGGTTTAGTAGAAGAGTGACGGCCTCAGAGCTGGTTATGGAGACATCCAGGAGATGAAAATTAGTTTAATCTGTCAAGTTCTCTTTTATTGCTAATACAGTGATATGCCAAATGCTTTGACCTTGCTCTGGAAAATTGCAGTAATAAGGTGTTCTATTCTGTTTCAAATCTTTTAAACAAGGCACACAATTTCTTTTGAATTGGGAAATGTTCATGAATTTTTTTGATAACTTAATGTATTTGGATTAATAATTGTCTCAAATATTCATTCCTAAAAGTCATGTCTTTGGAACACTTCAACTTTAAATTTAGATTTCTAGTGAATTTAGAAAAGGCAGCTAGCATCCTATAGCTCAATTCCATGATTGTTACACCCTATTCTTCCTGATTTTGATCATGCTACTCTTAGAGTATATTCTGTTAACAGCTATGAGAGAAGAATGAATCTTGTGGTAAAACAAACTCCTCCTGTTTTGATTTATTTTGTGCTTTATAACCTATTTCAGTTATCAGAAAGTATTGCAATTTTTCCTCCTGCTATTTGGAAAAAATGTAGCTATGTGAAAGATTGCCTGATTTCTGAAGAAGTTTCTCTCTTGTAAGGTAGAAACAGTATATTTATCAAGCTGTCTGTAACTTTGGCCTGAATACTTTCATTTCCTTCTGTTTGCCTCATTTTAGCTAATGGACAAACATACCAGTCGGCTATGTGATTCAGCAGGTCTTTAGGATCATGACGAGGTTGTTCAGAAGTTTCCAGAGTAGAATCAAAGCTGTATTTTTTCCCCCTCAGTTCTCATATATTAGAGCATATGATAGTAAGAATTCATCAACATTAAACTTTAGTGTAAGTTTAGGAAACTTAGGAAAGATCAGTGAAATTCTTTAGCCATTACTATAAAGCTAATAAAAACAGATGTATTTTAAAGACGATGCTGTAATAAATTATTTCAATATCCATAGCACAAGGGAGATTTAAGAAGCTGTGATACACATGAATATATTACTCTTGGGAAAAAAAATACCAAAATTTGTTGGTACTAAGAAGAGTCCCTTAATTCATGAGAATTTTTGAATGATACATATGATCCAAATAACTTGTCATGAATTCATATAACCAAAAGATTAATATAACTACAGCAAAGGAAACTAAATCACTATAGTTATTTAGAGGATGTTAAGATTTTTAGATGGAGATGTTGCTTTATACATCTGTGGATTTCCTTTTTAAACTGGGGATTGAATGTAGTTGACTTTTTAAAAAAAGAATGTAGTTAGTTATCATTATGTAGTTAGAGAAATAAGCCCAATTAATTCATTTCAATGTAGAATGCCACGTGTTGGTTAATAAACTGGCTTTTCTAGCTTCTGGGTATCTTTTTAGGTATGTTTTAGAGATTTCATTATGCAAATAAAATTCTCTTGCTTTCTTAATTATATGAGGTTTGGATTTACTCCTGGAGCAAACCGTGTACATAAATAGATAGGTGAAAAGAAATACAGAAACATTTCAGATGTTCAGAATTGGAGAGAAGACCAATGGGCTGAAGAACCAGCAGGAGCCCTCTCAGTTGTATTCCAGATTGGGTGAGACAGGTTTTAATCTTCTGGCAATGAGAAGATTAAGAGAACTGTTTTCAAAATAAGAGTTATTGATGACTAATTAGACATTGGAAATACAATTTAAAACCTTGAATCTAGCTGCCTAGAAGCCTGATGCTAATGCTCAAACTAAGGAAGTTGGAAAGGTACTGAGAAAATATAGAATAATCCTTAGTAAAAAGGGGATACAGGTTGATATATTATGCTTTAAATTTATTAGATCTTACATAAATATGTTTGCTGTAACAGCAATTCTCAAAATGTGTTTTGGAATAGTGGAGATCTTTCAGAGTGTTATTGAGGGATGAACTATTGTCATGTTTTTATTCTTTGCCTTTTTATTTGTATTGATATTTGCATTAATGGTGCAAAATCAATGGTGAGCAAAACTACTGCTTTAGCAAAATTAAATTTGGGCCCCAAAGGGTATTAGTAATCATTGTTATGTTTTATTTCTACAAACAAACCTTTTAGAAGCCAGTTGTAGGAGTGTCCTCCTGAAACAGTAAACTTTATTCGTTTTGTTAGATACAGACCTTACATTACACATACACATATTTTCATATTCTGTGTGATAAAATTAGAAAAGTGCATAATGCATGTCTTTTGTATATTGAAATATAATTTCTATCTCAGTGAAAGGCACTTTTGAAATTGAGATATAAAATGAACAAGTTACATCTTTTCCCCAAATACCATTTTTTTTCTTGGAATAAAATGAGCCTCTAATTTTAAGGAAGCTAACTTACTATATTTTCTTCCCAATGATAACTCTGTCAGTCAACTGTCCCCTGCTAAAATGAGATACCATACTAGGACAAAACTCTGATGTTAGTTCACCATTTTGGAAATTCCAGTCCCAAATCCATTAGCTCTGTTTCAAGGCTTTGGGGAGACAATACAGCATGGTAAGAGCTCATGGCAGGGCCAAGCTACTTGCACCTTCCTCTGGGAAGCCAGCGAGAAGCAACAAGGCACAGTCCTACATATGCCCCTTGGACCCACCCATCCAATGAGCTGGCTCCTCTCTCAAAGTCTTTCTTCTAAAGTCCACACTCTTTGCACCCTTTTCTGGGTGCTCAGTGAGGCTGGCTCCTCTGCCAGCTCTGATCTGACCTCCTCCTCCCCGGAGCTCTTGCAGGACCCAGGCCAGCTGTGAGGCCCAGGAATCCCATTTTTGCATGCCCTGGTGTGACAGGAAGCCCAGCTGTGAGTGTGTGAACACATCCACATGGGCCCCAGGGCTCAGCAGCCTCCAAACAGCCCCCAAACAGCCCCCACCATGTGTTAAAGGGAACCAAGCATTTAATATAAGTATCTTTAGGGGATATTTATCCAAACTATGGCAATGACATTTGGGCTTTCAAGACAAAATAATAAATTTAGCAAACACATCTATCACCATGAGTTTGACACTTGTGTAATACTTGCAAAGGTGATGAAATGTGCCATTCTTGGGGAAATCTTCGTACTTTTCAAATGTCTGCCCATGACTTGCAAAATCCTGATGGGTGACAACCATTCATACAGAGGAGCTAACAATGAATTTTAATTAATGGAATACACAATATTTGATTATATTTCTTCATGTTCCATATTGCAAGTAGAAGAAACAATTAGTAGTTGTCCTGTTTTGGTCTAATATCGAGTAATATTAACAAAGATTTTAAAAGACTACTAACTATCTCTGTGTTTCAAAATTACCTATCTATATGAGGCAGAATTTATTTCATGTTTTACATCCAGAACCACACACCGTAACAGACTGCATTCAGGGACAGATAGGAGAATGCAGTTCTTTCCGAGACAGCAAGTCATTCATGCAATTCACAGTGATGTAACATACTAACATTCTTCCTACTAATTTTTAAATTTGGAACATAGAGCTATTTTCTTTGCAAGGTGTTATATATTTGAATATAATTACATTCATTGTGGTTATCTTAGTAGACTTTATTTAAATGATAATTCTGAATTTTATTATTGTATCAATAGATGTACATAAATATAACCCACCACACTACACATATCCAGTTTATTAACAGCGTTTTAAGAGTATAAAGGTTTTAAAGTCCAAAACTTTGAAAGCTGCACAGATAAGTGTGGGAGTCACTCACTGGGAGTTTCAATTTATATCATAAACGTGGTGCTATAGTTTGAACACGATTTTATGGAACAAGGACCAAGATGTCTGGCCTAGGATACAGAGGACTGAGTGAAAGAAGTAAAACTTTCACTATTACAGTAGATAAGAAAGTCAGCAGCATCAGATTCAGTAACTGAAGCAGGGATGGCGAAGCTTTTAGAGCTTTTGGTGATGCAAACAGCACGTGTGACATAGCTTCGCCACTACTGGGCTAGAGTAGCTGGGATTGTGAACTTTGAGACGAAGCCATTGCCTGTGGAGAGGGAGGGATAAGTGGAAACCTCTGAGCCATTCTGTGTCTCAATGTAACCACTAATCTGAACTAATCAAATGCCTCTCCCTGCCCACCTACATCTTCGTGATTCTCTAATGGACTTTATGCAGTTTAACCAGGAGCCTTGCCTAGATCCTCAAGCATCTCTTTGAAATGAACACCACCTTGTTCTAACTAAAATTTAGTACATTTTCAGGTTCCCTTTCACTCTTTTCTGACTTTTTTTTTTTTTTTTGTGGTGGCAGGGGAGGTAATAGAAGAGCAAGAGTATTTCTCAGGAGTTTGTTTAGGGACAATGAATTTATATGGTATCTTTCTTTCCTGAAGATTAGGATACTTTTTCCAGTTCATAATTAAAAGCAATAGGAAATTCTTAGCTGAGCAGGCATCAGCATAACACACACAGGTCTTGTAGCGGAGCTGGAGATCCCCACTACCTCCTTTTTAGTGTTAATCTAAGAAACTAATGCAAGAGCTCATTAAAAAGAAGAACGTAGACATTTTAGTCACTTTAGGTTACATTTACATTCTCTTCACAAGAGAATGACATCCAGAGGTTTGACCAACGTATGATGCGTTTAGACATGGGCAATAAATTTGTGAAGGAATAAGAGGGCGAATGGTTCTTTAGTTTAGGACAGTAAATTCTAGGAATGTTACTAAGAGTAACATGGGGGAAGATGCATGAACTAGTGAACAATAAAGATTGCTTCAGAGTTTGCTTATTCAGGTTCATTGCACCCTGATTACCAGTCTGCAGGGATAAAACTATTTTGTATCCTCAGTGTGTGAAGAATGCCCCTGCCCAAAGAATATGTCTTGCTGCACTTGAAAGGAAGGCAAACAAATGACTCTGAAGTTAATTTCCAAAGTAATTAAAACTTGAAATAGTCAATATATCAATTCAACTGATCAATAGATGAATGGGTCTGAAAAGACCATTCTTAAGTCCTTTACTCTTCTTTCTTTTCATTTATTTTCACCAAGTTAATATGAGCTCATTTTAAAAAATGAGAATAGCTTCAATAGCTAATTTTGATTATCCCACATGAGGTCTTAATATACTAAATTAAGAGTGACCTCTGCATTTTGTTCAAGTATGTGTAATTTTATTGTTTTATTTTGTTATAATTTTGACATAATCTTACCCCCAAAAGCCCATTTGCAACTTCATTTATAATGGTTTTAAAAAGAGGTGACACTTCTAAGATGACAATATGTAATTTATCAACTAGTGATTTCTTAGTGTTATTATTTTTTTGAAATTCTATATTGTTTCTACTCTTTTTTCTGTATTGCTTTTTTTCTCTAAATAAAAAAAAAATTTTAAAAGATGACATAAGATTTCACATGCGTGGACACACACACACACACACACACACACACACAGTAATGAGAAGACAGTGTGACCAGAGATGGAGATTGGAGAGATATGACCACAAACCAGACAACTGTAAGGAATACAAGAGCTGGGAAAAAAGGAATGGATTCTCTCCCCTAGACCTTTCAGAGGGAGTGCAGGCTATCAACTCTAGTTTCAGCCCAAAGGTGCTAAGATTGGATTTTGGCATCTAGAATAATTTCTGATTTGTGGTGCTAAAGCTATCAAGTTTGTGTGAGCAATTTGTATCAGCAGCAACAAAAAACTGACACCCCTGTGGTTGAGCAGTGGTGCTTCTTGATCTATAATCTTTCTCCTCTCCTTGAAATTCCCCTTTGACATGCCTGCTGGAAGTCTCACCACCTGCTGGTCTTTCATGCTGCCATTTACCAGACTTCTGATCATGTCTCTACCAAGTTCACCTTCATTATCTGACTCACTTCTCTTCACCTCTCTTGCCATCATTCTTGGCATGACAGTATCAACTACAATATCCAATGTTGTCATTTTCACAAGTCCCCTGGATCACATCCTTTTGCTTCTTCTAGGATTTTCTTCTGATAATTCCTGTCTCCCCTGCCTGGGCATCAATTTATTTCTATCTGAACACCCAGTAAATTCTTCCTCCTCCTGGAGTCACAAAACTTGGTCTTTATAACCCCTCCAGGGTCTATCTTGCTTCTCTGACTCCATTATACTAAGCATGTGCAAGAAGTTATCTGTGTATTGCTTCAACTCCTGTCCTGTTTCGTGCTTGTGTTTTGCTGAAGCACTGCACCACACACAAGCAGCGTGCCTCTGTGGGCTTCCTGTCTCAATTAAGGACTCCACTGTGCATCCAGCCACTGAGCTCCAAACTTCAGTCTTCCTTTGTCATGTCCTCTACACACTCAACCATACAATGACACATGCTATGGGCTATTTTTCCATGCCTGTGGACAATGTAATTATTTATTGTTCTTTACCACCACAATGCAACACTCCAGTATCTATCTGTGAGCCAGACTGTTTCCATAGCCTTTTAACTGGGCTCCCTGCTTGCACTTTCCCCACCCCCAACACTCTGTGCTCCACCTAGCAGCTGCTGTGACCCACGAAGCTGCAAACCAGATCACATTTATCCATTTTCAAATTTCTTAGGTAGCTTCCCATCCCGTATATATAATCTAAACACTAGGTCTTTGAGCCGTCTGTGATCTGGCCCTTCCTACTTCTCCTGCCTTTGGGTTCAAATCGCATCCATGTGCCTCTGTTTTCTTCACAGTTGGCAGCTTCTTCACACCTCGTGGTTTTGGTGCCCACACAATGCACTCCTCTTCCTGCAGCTGGCGTTTTTCCTCACAGAAGTCTCTGTTTTCCTGCCTCCTCAGATATTGTTTTCTTGATCATTTTACTTAAAATGGCCAACCTGTAAACCATTTGGCTAAGTCCATTTTAAAATTTGTTGCAGGAACAATTATGTGTAGTTTGGATATGTTTGCTAAATTTATACAGGTTCCTGTTGGCAATAGAATGATTAATTAACTTATTTTTGTTATCTTTTGATGAATTAGATATAAACAAATGAACCTAGAGCTGTGTAAAACAGTGTTTCATCACTTTTTTATTTGCTTTCCTCCGTTTCCTTATAATACTTAGTAAAGAATCATATCCATTCATTGGCTGTTACACTTTTTTTCCTACTATACTGAGTAGGTGAATGAAGGACTGAATAATTATGAGATAAACAGGTGACAACAGAAACAAAAATATGGATCATTTTATTTTTTACAGGGGTCTAATAAAGAAAATGAAGGCACAAATTATGAGATAGTAGAGTGGGAACTTTTTACTTAATTACATAAATGAGACCCATGTATTAAAATGTGAAATAAACTAAAAATAGGAAAAACAAGAAGAAGGAGACATAACAATGAAGGGTATCGATTTACTTGTTCTGTGTGAGAATAGATGATTATATAAGTTAGTCAACAACTGTTCTGCATTTTTTGCTAATTTCTAGATTGTATTTCTTAGTTCTTCTTAGAGTCTATTGGAGAATCTGATTTAAATTCTTCACCTTACAATAATTTGTGAAATAATTTATAGTTAGTTGTTCAGCACTGATTTTATGTTACATAAATGCTTAATTGAGTTTAAATTTATACTAAAATCTATATTGATTTTTACAACATAAATGATTATAAAACTATATTAGAAATAAATGTGATGCACTATGATGCCCAAATTAATGAAGAGGGAAATGAGGATAAAGAAAAGTTGAGAAAGAATTTTTCTAATGCAATGCTTGTCTTAGCAGACTAGATTAATTACCAATATGCTAATTTTTGGTGATACAGATTAATATCCCACTCTCTATTTGTATAGATGACTAATTTCTGAAGAATTATATTATAAACCATACTGCATAACATTAAAATATGTCATTAAATTAATATCCCAGAGAGCTTTTATTACACTTTTTACTTTCTGAAAAAAATGAGGAAATATGCAAATAAATGGGAAGAATGCAGCATAAAAACATCTAGGCTGGAAAAATATGTAATTACTTCTTTATTTCAGTATGCATATCTTCAGAGTAACTGTAATGTCTTTTGATGTTTGGATGAATTATTAAATGTGTTACTGTTAAAATCATGGAAAGCATTTTTAAAAGCTAGATGGAATGGTCATTTGTTTTAGCATAGGTGCAATAAAAACTGATGAGAAATTACTTTTCTTGTAACCTCCTCTCTGTCCATCGGTCTGTAATTTAATGCATGGAACACATAATGTCAGGTACAAAGTAGCTTTGAAGTAGCAGAGTAACAGTGAGATACCTGTTGCAGTAACACCATCTGTGACTTGAGAGTTATAATGCACAAAAATGTAAATTACCTTTGAAAATTACTCTTAAACCTGTATATGCATTTTAAAATTATCTGATTATCTATGGTTGATATGATTTGATTTTTTTCATTTATTTCATTGTTGTATTTAAGGATGTCTGTAGCCTTAAAGTGAAATGGACACTTAACATTTTCTATTTTAAAATGTTCATAAATCAAAAATAATTAAATGTATTAAAAGAGCCATAAAATGTCTATTCATATCATTGTGGAGAAGTTATTATAACTGTTATTTCATGATCATTACTTTTTGGAGTCAATTTTATCTTTGAACCCATAAAAGCCCTAAATATTAAGATTTTCCCACTGTATAAAGATTTCACTTCCATAGGAATCTTTACTGACTTTGCAATTTGCTACATTTAATTTCAGTATCACTTAATTTTATCTCCATTGTATCAGTTAAATTTAAATTCATAACTTAAGTGTCAGTGATCACTTTTCTGTATGTTAAAAAGGGAATAAGGGCTTAAAAAGTTGAAATACTTTTCCTTATCTTGTGTTTTGTCATGAAATTATCACAGAATGTTAATATTGACAGTTGAAAGACGTTGAGAAATGTCATGCATTCTAACTTCACTTTTTAGTGAGATTATACATAAATGTTTTTTTTAAAATTTTATTTTGGAGTGCAAACAGTTCCGTTCAATGATGCAACAAAATCTTAATAATATGGTTATCTATCTTACACACTTAAACATATATGCAGCTATATCCTTTAGAGCACTTTCTTTCCCTCTCTTTTTTATGGTAGTGATTATACATTTTGGGTTTATTACTCCTAGAATTCTTATTACTTTTCACACTAGAGACACAATGTGATATTTAGAAATATTATTTTTATTTATTTCACTTAGGAGGATAGTCTCAAGTTGCCTTCATTTACCTATGAAGGCCTCAAAATCATCTTTTTATAGCTGAGTAATATTCCATTGTATAAAAATAACACACTTTTTTCATCCACTCTGTGGTTGACAGGCATTTTGGTTGTTTCCAAGATTTAGCTGTTACAAATTGTGCTACCATGAACATAGGTGAACATATATCACTGTGACATGACCTTTTCAGTTTTTCTGGGAAAATACCCAGGAGAGCAATAGCTGGATTGAATGGAACTTCTTATCCTAGTCTTCTGAGAAATCCTCATACTGATTTCCATAGTGGCTGCACCAGTCTACACTCTCACCAACAGTGGAACAGTGTTCCTTTTCCCCTGCAGCCTTGCTAATATTTGTTATTAGTTGATTTCTTTATGGCAGCTATTCTTTCTGGAGTGAGATGAAATCTCAGTGCTGTTTCAATTTTCATTTCCTGTATGACCAGTGATGGTGAACACTTCTTCATGTATTTATTTCCATTTGTATATCTTCATATGAAATGTATGTTCATCTCAGATGCCCATTTTTGGAGAGGGTCTTTGAATTTGGGGGACTTGATGTTTTTCAATTCTTTATATGTTCTGGATATAAGTCCTTTGTCTGAGGGGTTGCTGGCTAAAATTCTTTTCCATTCTGTGGGTTTTCTTTTCACTCTGTTGGTGATTTCTTTTGAAGTGCAAAAACTTTCAGTAATATGAGATTCCAGTTGTTGATTCTTTGAAGTGTTTCCTGTGCAGTTTGTGTGTTATTCATGAATTCTCTGCCTACCCTTATGTCTCCAAGACTTCCACCTATCTTGTCCTCCAGTAGATTTAGTGTTTCTGTTTTAATATTTAAATCTTTATCCATTTTGACTTTCGTTTAGTGCATGGTGATAGGCATGTGTCTAGTCAGTCTTAAGCATGTGGAGAGCCAATTTTTCTAACAACATTTATTAAAGAGGATATCCTTCTTCCAATGAACATGTTTATCCCCTTCTCAAATATCAGGTGGATAAGTGTCTTTGTAGTAGTGTTTGCATCTTCTAATCTGTTTCATTGATTCTCAGGTCTATTTCTTTGCCAGTACCATGCTGATTTTATCACTGTAGCTTTGTAGTATAGTTTCAAGTCAGGAATTGAGATGTCTCCTGTCTTGCCTTTGTTGCCTAGAATTGTCTTTGCTATTTTAGGTTTCTTCTGTTTCCAAATGAATTTTAGGAGTGTTTTCTCTAGATCTGTAAGGTATGTTAATGGTATTTTGATTAGGATTGCATTAAATCTGTATAACAGTTTTGGGAGTATGGTCATTTTCACAGTGTTGGTTCTTCCTACCAAAGAGCAAGGAATATCCTTCCATTTTCTAATATTGTCTTCAATCTCCTTTTTTAGTGTAGCATAATTTTCAGCAAATAGGTGTTTTACATTCTTGATTAGGTTGATTCTTATGTATTTCACTTTTTTAGATGCTATTTTGAAAGAATATTTCCATAATTTCTTTCTCAGTGAGTTTTTTATTTGTAGACAGTGATGCTATTGATTTTTGAGCATTGACTTTGTAACCAGCTACACAGCTGCACTTGTTTAATACCTCTAGAAGTCATTTAATGAAGTTTTTTCAGTCTGCTACATGGAGTATCATGTCATCTGCAAATAGTGATAATTTAACTTCTTCCTTTCCTATCTTTATTCCTTTTATTTCTCTCTCTTGTCTGATTGCCCTGGCTAATATTTCCAGAAATATATTAAATAGGCATGGTGATAGTAGATATCCTTGTCTTGTTCTTGATTTTAGAGTGAAAGCTTTCAGTTTTTGTCCATTTAGTATAATGTTGGCTGTTGGTTTTTCATAGATGGCCTTGATGAGATTGAGGTAGACATGGTGTATTCCGAGTTTCTGAAGGGTTTTTTATCATGAACAAGTGTTGAACTTTATCAAAAGCTTTTCCTGCATCTATTGAGATGACCATGTAGTTTTGTTTTTGCTCTGTTGATGTGGTATATTACATTTATTGACTTGCATATGTTAAACCATCCCTGCATTCCTGGAATGAAACCCACTTGGTTGTGATGCATAATCTTCCTGATGATTTGTTGCATTCTATTTGTCAGTATTTTATTGAGAATCTTTGCATTGATGTTCATTAGTGAGATTGGCCTATAGTTCTATTTGGTTGCATCTTTCTCTGGTTTTGGTATGAGAATAATATTTGCCTCCAGGAATGATTTAGGGAGGATTGCTGCCTTTTCAATTTTGTTGCAGAGTTTAAGGAGTATTGGCATCAAATCTTTTCTAAATTTCCTGTCTAATTAGGCCATGAATCTATCAGGACCTGGGCTTTTGTTTATTTGTAAGTTTTTAATTACATTTTCAATTTTAATAGCTGATGTTGGGTTATTCAAAATTGCTATATCTTCTTGGTTGAGCTTTGGTAGTTCATATGTTTCTAGAAATCTGTCCATTTCCTCTGTGTTTTCCATTCTATGTGAGTAGAGATTTTCAAAGTAGATATTCATGATATTTTGAATTTCCATGGGATCTGTAGTAATATCCCTCTTTTCAGTCCTTGTTGCATGAATTTGGGTTTTTTCTTTCTTTTTCTTGACAAGGTTAGCTAGAGGTTTGTCAGTTTTGCTTATTCTCTCAAAAAAACAGCTTTCGATTCATTAATTCTTTGTATTGTTTTTTTAGTTTCAATTGCATTAATTTTTTAGATCTTTAGAATTTTGTCTTTCCTATGAGCTTTGGGATTTACTTGCTCTTCTTTTTCTAAAAGCTTGAGATGAAGCATTAGATTGTTTATTTGTGCTTGTTCTGTTTTCTTGATATTACAATTTATTGCTATATATTTCCCTCTTAAGACCTCTTTCATTGCATCCCACAGATTACAGTATGTTGTTTCTGTATTTTCATTGAATTGTAGGTATTGCCTTCTTTCTTCTTTAATTTCAGCTGTAGCCCAAAGGTTATGCAGAAGGTTGTTATTTGATTTGCATGTATTTATGCAGGTTTTGCAATTTATTTTGCCATTGAATTTCCAATTTCAGTGTGCTATGGTCAGATATTATGCATGGAATAATTTCAGTCCCTTTGTGTTTACTTAAGAATGTTTTATGGAATAATATGTGATCTGTTTTGGAGAATGTCCTATGCACAGCTGAGAAGAATGTGTATTCTGATATGTTTGGGTGAAACACTCTGTTAAGTTCTAAGTCCATTTGCTCACAGGTATTATTCAATTCTATTATTTGTTTGCTGACTTTTTATCTAGTTGATCTATTTCTTTGTGACAACGTGGTATTAAGGTCCCCTGTTATAATTTTGTTTTTGTGTATTTATTTTTTCACATCCATTAGTATTGTTTTATATAGATGAGTGCTCCTGTATTTGGTGCATATACATTTATTATTGTTAGTTCTTCCTCTTAAATTTTTCCACTAATGAGTATGTAGTGACCTTGTTTATCTCTTTTACTCATTTTAGGTTTGAAGTTCACATTGTCTGCAAATAGAATAGTTACCCCTGCTTTTTTCTGGGTTCTTATTGCATGGAATATTGTTTTCTATCGTTTGACTTTTAATCTATGAGTGTCCTTTTGCATCACATGCATTTCTTGTATACAGCATATTATGGGATCATGTTTCTTGATCCATTATGTCAACCTATTTCTTTTGATAGGTGAATTGAGGCCATTTACATTTATGGATATAAGTGATATGTACTGACTTGACTTTGCCATGTTATATTCCAGTTGTTTCTTTTTCTGCTTTTCCTCCTTGTTTAATTGCTTGTCCTGCCTGATGGTTTATTTCTGTTGTTTTTCTGGAGATTATGGTAATTTTATCTCTATGTACTATATCTTTCAATACTCTTTCCAGGTTGGTTTTATGGACATGAATTTCTTGAGTTATTCTTTGTCATGAAAGTATCTTGTTTCTCCATTAAATTTGAATGCAAGTTTTGCTGGGTACATCAGTCTCGGTTGAAAGTTGTTGTCTTTCAGAGCTTGGAATACCTCATTGCAAGCTCTTCTTGACTTCAGGGTTTGTGTTCAAAAGTTTGCTGTGATTCTAATGGACTTTCCTTGATAGGTGAGTTGTGTCTTTTCTCTAACAGCTTTTAGTATTCTGTTTTTATGCTTCATGTCTTGGATCTTAATTATTATATTATGTTAGTTGTGAATGTTTGACATGCTATATGCCACTCTTATCTGCATATCAGATTTTTTTCCCCATGTTTGAGAAATTTTCTGCTATTACTTCTGTGAATAGTTTAGCTATGTCATTTTCATTGACTCCTGCATCTTCACTGATGCCTATTAATCTTAGATTGTTTCTCTTGGCATCATCTTGAAGCTGTTGGATTGTCATTTTATGCTGCTTTGTTATTTTTAAAAGTTCTACTCTTTCATGATCCTGAATGTGATCCTGTCCTGAAGGTCCAAAATTCTGTACTCAGCCTCAATGAAATGGTTTTGCCAGCTTTCAGTAGAATTTTTTTGTTTCTTGGATGTCTGTTTGAGTTTGTTCCATGAATTCTGCTTGTTTTCTATATTATTCATTCAAGTTTCAATCAGTTTCCCATGCTCCTGTATTTTTTTTTTTATCTATTTCTTCTCTAGCTGCGCTCAGCAGATCCTTTACTAAGGTTGTCATTTTTGTCTTTACATGAGAGAGTACTTCTAATTTGATTTCCTCTATAGCCTCATGGATTTGCTTTTTGTTTCACATGCTATCTTTTTAGAGATTTCTGGTGTGTGGCTTTTGAAGTTCTCTATTTCAGTGTCTCCTGTACTTGCTCCTGATGGACTAGATGTTTGATATTGCATTTTGCTTTTTTGTTTTGCCATTTTCCCCTTTTGAGTTAATATTTGGTCCTTCAGTCCCACTATGTCAACTGTTGGTAGTGTGTATCTTAATGTCCTACTGTGTGGTTGATGTTTGTCCAATTGCTGGGTCCCATAATGAAGAGGTAGGCCCATCACCTGAATTCCCCCTGTAGGGCCTTTTGGGTAAGTCCTATATTTTTCCTAGGCTGACAAGCCTTGGAGTATTGATGGGAAGCAACCCTTAGTTCCTGCTGTTATTATGTCTTCAGGTTGTTCAGAGTCACCAGATCTCCCTGTTTATAGTGTTTGTCTCAGCTGAAACTCTGCTGTGTCTCTGGGTGTCTCATAGACCCCCTTAATTTTCTCCAGGTTTGGAGAGGCCTTACTGACACCCTCCTCAACCTACATGATGTTCTGTTTGTGGAAGAAGGACTCAACCACCCTCTTGCCAAGCTGGCCAATCACCTACTTCTTGATGGGGCTTTGCTATTGCCCTTGTTTACCCACTGAAGGTGTCAAACTGTATCCCTATTTTAAGGGCAAACTCACCTCACTGATGGAAGCCTGCTGAGTTCTTCTGTTTGGATGAGGGGTTACTGAGTCTCCCCTCCATACAGCATGGTTAATCCACTCTAATCCAAGGTCCTGGTGGTCAGGATTGGGAGCCAAAGATCAACAGTAATACTAGATCCAGGAGGCGGGGGTTCCTCAACTGCAGCAGTGGGACTGTGGGTGTGTTGCTGCTAGCTGGAGTTCCTGGTTCCCAGGTGGTGGCAGCTTGGAGGGCGGAGTCATGGGAGGGGCCCAGGTCTGGCCTGGCCCTGCATGCACTGCTGGCTGGAATTCCTGGGTCCCTAAAGGATAAATGGTTTTATGTACAAATTAATTTTCCATTAAATGGGAAATATTACAAATTTTTATTCAGACGGATTATAGTCTTTCATTTTACCTACCACCTAGAAATTCAGAGTGAAGCTGGAAGTTTTTCTGTCTTGACAAAGTTAATCTACTATCACTGCAAGAGAAACCTATTGAAATTATCAATGACAAACACACAAAAATATTTTTTATAGTCTGTTCCCTAAGTTCCTTAAGGAAACTTGGGGAATGTTTATTTTCTGTGATATATCTTTAGCATGTGAATACAATGCTACTACTTGTGTAATTTAAATGGGGTCCACTTGCTATGTATTTAAACTTTGTAATGAAAAGTATAGTTTCTCTTTAATAATTAGGTAGATAGATAAATTACTCAGCATCTAATTTACCTTGGATTAATAAAAACTGTATTTATATAAGTATTATTCTTTTGAACAACAAATACTTTTGAATGCTTAGATTCTTACTAATAATGTAATGTTAATTCTATAAACCTTTTATTTTTATTTTTTTTTGGT
Source organism: Hydrochoerus hydrochaeris (assembly GCA_004027455.1). Classification (NCBI taxonomy): domain Eukaryota; kingdom Metazoa; phylum Chordata; class Mammalia; order Rodentia; family Hydrochaeridae; genus Hydrochoerus; species Hydrochoerus hydrochaeris. The sequence continues at coordinate 224,379 of PVLA01001782.1, read as the reverse complement.
ACCAAGGATCAGACTTATTACCTCGCACTTTGAGTTAGATCCCTGGTCCCAATTCTATAAATCTTAACTCATTGATAAACATGATTCGAGAACAAAAGTGATAGCTTTTCAAATTCAGAGTTAATATCAACTAAGTTTTATAAATTTAATTCCTAATTTTATCAACTTTTACCTCAAAATTATTACAAAATTAACCAGTGATTTGGATTGTAAATTGTTAATTTTGATATGGGTTCATGCATTAAAATTTTTTGAGGAAATCAGCAATAAAAATTCATGAAACTATGTTTAATCATAAGTACTAAAAATAATGTGTATGCAGAACAATAGTAGTTTATAGTTTTCTTTGGTTGGATTTAAGAAACTTTTATGATCACAAATATACTCACAAGCTGGGTTTAACTCAATGGCACAAGTGCCTGCCTGGCAAGTGCAAGGTCATGAGTTCAATCCCCAATACATCACCCCCCTCCAAAAAAACCTCACAGAATATACACATAACATGTTTATATAATCCAATTGATTGGAATGTTTCAATATCAAATTTAACACAGATTAAAAGCAAACATCTTCAAATTGTGATAAGATAGTAACAGTGAATTATCCACAAAGTAAGCCTATTTTTATAATCCATTTTTTAGGCCTTCAAAATATTGTAAGATTGTTAATCTTTGAAAACATGTAACCTCTCCTGCGAAGTTACTAAAATAATACACAGTTATGAAAGCTAAAATTATATATAATATTGAGGTTTTAAAATTTCATGAGTATATTTCTTATTTTTGTTTATTTTCTTTCAGAAAAGAGTAAGACTAAATCAGGGGAAGACTAATCTGAGATAAAATACAATCAGAATGTTAGACTTTGGTCAGAAATTTACTTTTTAATTATAAACTTAAACAGTAATTAGAATTAGTTTATTACTATTAGTGTGAGTGAACTTAATAAATGATACTTGGAAGTACTTTTTAAAATAAATATTCCTAAAGAACAAATATATTATCTAATAATGTTACTTTCACAAAATAAATTAAAAACATAGAATTACAGTTACTGAAAGTTAAATTCCACATAGCTCATAGTCACTATATATATATATATATATATATGTGAGAATATATAAAATATTCTCAGTATTTTATATATATATATATATATATATATATATATATATATATATATATATATATAAAATACTGAGAATGAAACTCAGGACCTTGGATTGTGAGGCAGGCTCTTGTGCCACTGAGCTAAATCACTGGCCCCAGTTACTGTATTTTAACTTATTGGGTTTGGAATGTGTAAAGAAAGAGCCTATGTTTGACTTTTAAAAGAATGCATGTTTAGCCATCATTTAGAGTTGGCAGAAATCAGATAGAATGTTTGTATTCTGAGTCAGCAACATTCAAACTGTAATTGCAGATACAGAAAGATTCTGCCTGCTAATTACAGACGTTAATTGCACAGACTCATCTGTAACACATACCTTGGAAACCCTAGTGAAGGCATATAAGAATGGATGTGATACGGGGATACTTTTTAACTATACTTATTAATCTCAATAAATTCATTACTTTACAAACATATTTTAAATATTATTGATAAAGTCATTTGAGACCTCTCTAACAATAGCTACTCACATGCAGATGAAAAAACAGAGTCTATCTTATGGAGACAAACATAAGTTTACAAGTTTTATTTCACTTCAAGCCACAACAATGCAATTTGGTTTTCACAGAAATTCTGTGGATTTGTGAGTGCAGAAGTTGTGGCTGAGATTGCAGCTGTGGGTCAGGCTGTCATGATGGAACACTTGTCGGCCTTCTCTATAAGAACAGGCAGAATATTTCTATATCTGCAATTACAGTGTTGTTCACATTGGCTGTGTCAAAAGCATCACCTGGGTTGCTCAGTAAATGTATATTCCTAGGTCAAGAAAGACCTCCCAAGTTAGAAGGGACCTGGAAATCTATATTTTCTCATATGCATCCAGTGATTAGGCCAGTTGGGGAAACTGGATATTAATGCTATCAAGCTTGGCAGAGCAGTTAATCTCAGTTGAAGCCTTCAGTTACCATCTCATTATTCTTTCACATTTTGATCGAGTTGCTGTTATGCAGTTGATGCTGATGAAGACATGCTCCCCCAGGTTGGGAATGTTTATAATAAAACAAAAAGAATCTTAAGTAGGAAGTTTTGTTATATGTATGTACTTACTGTATTATGTAATCCCATGCAGCCCAATGCAATTCCTCTTTACTCAGTGTGACTCAGCCAGACAGGGTATTTCTAACCCACAAGCTGCATGGTGGACACACCTGTGAGTCCAGTGGGCACTGGGAATGAATAGACACACAGGAGTCCTACTTGTTAACAGGCTCCTGAGTTTGTAGCATTCTGTGTTCTAACAGATTTGCCATGGCCTTCAACCTTGTTGCCTGTAGTTGCAGGATAGATGCACCTGGTTATGTTACTCTGAAGCCTCGAGCCTGCTAGGACTGAGGCTCAGAGCAAAATGAAAACTCAGGAGATTGTATTCATTTGTACTTTTCATGAAAAATAAAATTTTTGTCTTTTTTTTTTGCTTTTGTGAGAATAATATGACATATTATTATCCAGTTCTATTTTATTAGCAGCTTTTCCTGAATCTCTGCTTTTATTATTTGATTTTTTTCTACTGTTCTTTCATTTCTTCATATCATATACCTGGTGATTTGGATGCTGAATTATGGTGGGGTCTTCTACAGCCTAGTTAAAAATAACTATGAGATAGGAGCATGGGAGATAATTTTATTGATTATTTTTATAATTAATTACATGGTGATATGATTCAAGTATCATTATTTGGTTTAGTGATGAAATATAATTACTAGCATATCCAAGGTAACTTACTGCTGCTTAATGTCATGATTTTGAAATACCATTTTAACTTGCTGATTACTCCGGTCCTATTTTCAACATTTTCTCCTTTAATTTGCTGATAAATTATTCTCAGTTCTTTCTGTGGAGAAATTGATTTGGGAGCATCAATTACTTAGGTGAGAAATAAGATACCCCTCAGTAGTCTTTGAAGATAAGATGACAAGAACAGCAGAACATAATTGATAAGGAGGTCATTATTATTTACTATCACAGTATAAAATCACTCATAATTTTCCCACTGCTTAATGAGGCCTGATAATTTACAGGTAGTCTAATTATGAAATGTTTTACTTACTTTTTAGTTTTAGCATGTTAAAACATGACAGAATTCTTAATTTTTTAAATAATTTGGTTTCTCTTTGTAGTAACTAATGCATACTCTACTTTCATTCTGAAAAGATGAAAGAAAACTATAAAAATACAGTATATGGAAGATCAAATATTTAATATTGCCATCTTTTATAAATAGTGAACTCAGGATATGAGTTGCATTTATCACTAATGGGATATGAGTGATTATAAAATAAAGTCAGTAAGAAACTACCCATACATAAAACTTATTTTTGATTTCTGAATTTATTAGTAGACTTTGATTGTAGGAAACATGTTACTATGAATCTTATGTGTTATAATGCCCATTATTGTCCAGCCATTGTCCTTGAAAAACTCCATTTGGTTTTATGATTGGTCCTTAGGTTAGTTATAGTGCACTAAACTCAGTTTTACTTCTAGATCAAATGGGCTATTTTTAATGTGAGTACTAAGCCAGTGCAACTTGTACTTTTACTATGTTACAGAAACCCTTGAAACTCTCATCAGACAAGCAGAAAACTACACCAGCAGACTTTTCTGCAACACCTACAGGAATATGGCTTTTGAAGCTGCTGCTTCTGTTCAAGAGTTCTTCACTGATGTGGCACTCTATTTATTTGGGGCAGATGTCAGTCCTGAAGAATTTGTGAACAGATTTTTTGACAGTCTTTTTCCTCTGGTCTACAACCATCTCATCAATCCTGGTGTGACTGACAGTTCCCTGGAATATGCAGAATGCATCCGCATGGCTCGACAGGATATTAGTCCATTTGGCAATATTCCCAAGAGAGTGATGGGACAGATGGGGAGGTCTCTGTTGCCCAGCCGCACCTTTCTGCAGGCTCTCAATCTGGCCATTGAAGTCATCAACACCACGGACCATCTCCACTTCTCCAAAGAGTGCAGCAGAGCTCTCCTGAAGATGCAATACTGCCCGCACTGTCAGGGCCTGACTCTCAGTAAGCCGTGTATGGGATACTGCCTTAATGTAGTCAGAGGCTGCCTGGCACACATGGCCGAGCTTAATCCACACTGGTATACGTACATCCGGTCCTTGGAAGAGCTGTCAAATGCGATGCATGGGACGTACGACGTTGAACATGTGCTCCTGAACTTCCACTTGCTGGTTAATGATGCCATGTTGCAGGCTCATGGTGATGGGCACAAGTTGTTGGAGCAGGTAAGCAGCCACTGCAAGCTTCCTGTCTGATTTCTTAGAATTCAGCTTTAGCTGTGACCTGCACGAACTTAATGGGTTAAGCACATCGTGAGGGACTGCAAAATTATGGCTCCCAACAGGTTTATACTTTAAGAAATAGTAGGAACGTGCATGGGTCATCATATTTGATTCAAGATATTATACTTTACAAATGTCACATCAAAATTTCGATCAGCTAACATACCTGCCTGTCCTAAGTAGAATTCTTCTCAGAGCATTCAGTGAGGAGACAAAGGCTCCAATTTAAATCTTAAGTGAAATTATTCAGGCATGCAAGTTTACATGTTGCGGTGTTTTATTGTGTGAAAAAGCCAAAGTATAAATAAAGAACAAAATGTGAGGGAGATGTTAGGAAGCCGAACAAACAACTTGTTCAAATGGGAAGGGAAAAAAAGATGGGGGTGGAGGGCAAGAAAGGGAAAGGGAAATTAAGAGAAATAATTGAAGAAAAAAATAGAAATAGAGCTTTTGTAAATGGGGAGGAAAAAATTGAAGAAAGGGGAGAAGAAGGGAACAGGAAGAAAGAATTTAACCATGTTATGCCCTATAATGGGTGTGATCATTATGCGCTGCAAACATGTGCTGAAAAAAATAAACTTTAAAAAATCAGCAACATAGATTTGAATTTAAGATCAATGATAGTTGCATGAAAGTAGACAAATCATTCAGTTTCCTTGATGTCTTCATTGAGAAAGGAAATAGTAACACAACTTGCAGAGTATTTATTTTTTGGGGGGGAGAAAGCATTGTGTATGCAAACTGTCTAGTATGGTGCCTGTGCTCAAAAAAGTGAGTGCCTATTAGAATTTCAGAAGTATGAGGCTTTGAAATAGAAAACACCATTGTATCTTCAGGGAGTACAAAATATTTTTTGTAAGTTGAAGTTCAAAATATTTCTTTACAGTCTCCAAAATTTTTCTATGCAATGGTATGGTAACTTTTTAAAATGTGACATAAACTCAATCATGCTGTTTTATTTCTAGTAGACTAAATATTTTTTGAAACAGAAACATCAAATCAAGGAATATTAAAATTTTTTTAAAGAATCTCACTTTCTGAGAGCCATTTAAAAAATGCTGTCAGACTCCCTTAATAATGATTCTCATGTCCCATACAGTGATGTAGGACATGCTGCTGGTGGTTTTCCTGAAATAAAATTATATTCCCTGGTACCAGCTAAGTACATCTCCCTGCCCTGGCTCTGATTTACTGAATTAATAAATTTTTTCATCATGAGAACTGTATGTTGGATCTTTTCATTTCTGATAGAAATTTGAACTGAAAAGCTTTGCATTTAACTACCTCCTTTCCTCCAGGTCTTCTCAGATCTTCTGTGATTCCTTTATGCAAGTTAGACATTGGCCCTCTGGGTGGATACAGTATTGAGATCTCAGAGTGTGAGCTGGATTTCAATACTTATCTTTAGCTTCATTCAGCAGGCCGTTGCTACCCAAGGAGAAGCTTCCTACTTTAACGATAGTCTTGGGTTTCCCTGTCCCCTGCCATCCCTTTATGAAATTCAGACATGAGCCAGAAGGGACATAATAAACCAACTCAAATGGAGGTATGAAAGATTACTGAAGTTTCAAGGGTTTTATGGTTATGAGGAATTCACATTTAGATTTAGGAAATACAATATCCATGTTACTACATCATGTGTCTCCAAGAAAGGAAATAGGCACAAAAAATCTGAGGGCCAGTACAGACTTGATCATTATTTTTGTACATGCTGTTTAAAATCTTGGACTAAAGCTTTCTAACATATATAAGTGAATAGGTTTTCAAGATCCTTTTTATTATATCAGTTTGGAGGCCTGGAGAGCCTTTATGTGCTTAAAATCTGTTCATATAGACAATTATCTGTTTTTCCTATTTAAGTACTAAAATAACAACACTACGAGACAAGCATCTTTTTGAATCCCAAATGCTTTTGAATTTCTTAGTGTTTTTGGCAAGCTGGAGCCTATTTTGTCTTGTGTGAAAAAAATGTAGTAATGGTTTAAGTGGACAAAAGTTGGTCAATCTCTGACATTCATAGGCACTGGATACTTGATGAGTTTCTTATTTTCTTCCCTCTGCTAAGGCCAGCCTGGAGCAGGCTTTCTACTTTGATATCTCCAAGTGTTAGAATTCAGTAGGCATTTTATTAATAAGTTTTACTCAAGCTTATATTCTATGAAATGCTGATGAATTATCAAACAGCATTGTTTTTTTAAGCAAATAGTTTGATTTCATATAATAAATAGTCCATGGCTATCTTGAGAAACATTAATTATTCCTAATAAATTTTAGATTCCTTTCTAATCAAAACAACTGAGATCTTCATTTTTACTTGTGGGGAAATAAAAGGAAAAAAAATGAATTTAATTCCTTGAAAACCGATTCATTAATATTTATTTCTGCCATCATCAAAGTGATTTATAAGTTGTTTATTAAGCTCTGATAAACAGTTTACACACAATAAATATAACAAATTCAAACTAAATTAATGGATAGCCGGCAAATGACTTTCTCACGTTTCCAAAGCAATCTGTGAGATCAAGTACTACCAAGCCTGGTCCTCGGTAAATATGTATTTCCACTTTAAGAAATCCATAGAGATTCATTATAGTTCTGTTGGATGAATTTCAACTGGAAAAAAATGTTCTTCATTTCTTGAGAAAATCATGAATATCTTATATTTGGAAAACTTTAAAGAAACAAAAGCTTGTACACAATAAACTATTTTTTAAAATTTGGCAGCTATTTTGTGGGTTAAGAAAAACCTTAGTAAAGTAGAAACAGAGCCAGAAAAGAGTAGAAGACTGAAAGCATGGGGTGTAGTTTTGGGCTATGGTCTGTATCTTTTTGTATCACTGATGAGCTGTGAGTTTGGACTTCTCGATTTAATTTCTTTACTTCTGCTTCCTGTGTGGTTAAATGTGGTCCTGGCTGTATCTATCTTTGTTGTAGAGTTTTTGATGGGATAAAATAAGTTTCGATGTTTACATTAGTATCTTCAACACAGTAAGTCTTCAGACTCTACTCATTATTAGCACATCATATTATAAAGAGTTCATTGAATTCTCTGCTGTCTTAAATGCTCTCAAAGTAAACTTCTCATTAGAGTGTAGAGTTTGAAGAAAGCATTGAGGGTATAGAGCTCAAAAGTATTTTGAATAACTTATTGTCAGCATATAAATTGCAAAGATTTTCCTTAAATAAGAGAAAATGAGGGTTTCACAAAACATGTGTCTAACATGTTTAACATTGTTGGACTTGTATATGTGTGTGTATACGATTGGATATACACACATATAGAGAAATAAGTCATCCTCTGGTTAACATTGAAAGTAAAATTGTGCATAATTTGAAATGAAATTTGCTGTTAATTGTATTTAATTATTTGTTGTTGCAATTTATCAATTTAACTTATCAAAGAAATGAGAACACAGGTCTTGTGTTAATTTCAGCCTTTTGACATAATATAATTGAACAACTGTTACAAGGAAACTCAGATGAATATTGATTCTATTTAATTTTAGAAAAAAGTTTTTGTAAATTCTATAAAATCAGTAAATAATTTCCCCCAAATAAATGTCCAGCTCAATATTTTCTTGTACATAATCTTTGTTTCACCTCTTTTACATACGCACATTAGTAAATATTCAGCTGGTGTCATCCAAATTACTTTAGAATTAGTATATCATGCACTTTAAAATGTTAAGATTCTGTAACATTTGAGTTTAAGTGAACTGTACACAGAAATGTGCTTTGGTCACTAAGAAAATGAGTATCTCATCACTTCTATTTACACCAACATTTATCTAAATATGTAAAAAGTAAGCCTAGTTATAGGTATTTCAACTATATTTAATATAAAAGTTGAAAGCAAAAATTAAAATGCTAGGCTAGATTAGTTAGATATTGGTAAAAAGTATTTGTTGTATTTCTTCTACAATGTGGTATATGTTTTCTCGAAATATTGTGCATGGGATTTTTCATAAATCCAGAGTAGGGAATGGATAAGTTTGCAGCAAAATACAAGCTCAGTAGCTGAAGCAACCCTATTGAAATATAATGCTATTCCAAGTTGATAGTTTAAATGAAATGTAATATGTTTTCTAGTAAATATGTCTCCTGAACTCGACAAATGCTAATGATGGCTTAGTGGCAGTCAGTGTAGCACATTGGTGGGGAATTTTGAATGATACAAAAGTGTCAGACTGATACATATGTAGGGGCCAAGGCATTATCACAGCCATAAGGGTCTCATAAGCTCTTCTGTCCAGAAAAATGATACAGATGGACACATAAACATGTGCAAAATATTGCATACAGTTTAAAGAACTTTAAGACTCCTTCCTGTGAGATCACAGGCTGGAAGGCAAAGAAAGAAAGGACTTTCTTATTCTTAGGGTGAAATACGTTGCTATGAAAGTTGGTTCCTACAGTAACTTAAGAGTGACTAATTATTTTGAAATTTGTATTGTATATGTACTTTGCTATTTTGGCTTTGGCACAGATCATAATATATATACTTTAGACTGATAGGAGATCAGAATAAATAAAATAAATAAAACTTCTAGAGTTGTCCCAGGATCCAAAATATATAAGTCTGAGATGGTGTTGTTTCTGAAACACACTTTTTAGTAGTGCTTTTACTTGTGTACATATTTGTACTTTGGCCACCACAAAGTAAAAGGTGATCACAGGCTGTACATCAGACATCTCATGGACTGGGTCTTTGCATGGTTTGGCAGAACTTCACTGAAAATTCATTCATGATATCTTGAAGGTATCAATTTTACTTTTGCCTAATTGTTTGAAAACCTGTTTGGTTTGATGATATTTTGATTATGTGATTAGTACTGTGCTGGTAATTCTGGAAATAAGTTTGAAACTAGACAAACAAAAAGGAAAAGCTATAAGAATTGAAGTAGTAACAATCACAGAGGGAAAGATTAGTTTCTAGAGTAAGAGGCAGCTCAAAATGAATGTAGCCAAAGTAGATTGACCCAAAATAGAAAAGTCTAAACTAATAAAGAAGAGAGGGAAGATTCATCAGGCCATTAGAAATCATCTGGTCCACACTAGCATTCCATGCAGTGGTCACATTTAAAGCTTTTTATGCAGTGATTTCTGGCGACTAAATAGTGATGGGGAACTTGCTTTATAGAAGTGTCTACATCTTATGGGCTGGGGATTTAGCTCAGCAGCATAAGCGCCTGCCTTGCAAGGACGTGGTCGTGAGTTTGATCCCTGGTACTGATTAAAAAAAAAAAAGAAAGAAATGCCTGCATCTTATAGTAAGATTAGTGTTTTCTCTTTCAGTGCCAGGTACATTTTTTGCTCCTGATATGGAGTGAGGTGGTTTTTGATGGGAGACAAGTCAAGGGTAATTTTACTGTCCACTGATTTTCTATTCAAATGATTTATATAGTGTGTTAAGCTACAATATTTTTAGCTTCTGTTGGCAGGGATTTTCTTCACTTGTCTGACTAGATCTGACTCCTTTGTCTTCTGGAGATTGGTCGTCTGTATGTTGGACATCATGAGGTGGAAGGATGGGTAGATTCAACATGGCCTTTTCCCACCCTTTCCTAATGTTTAAATGATTGACAGTGCTGAGGACCAGTTAAGAGCCATGTAGCACATGAAAGGAGAGCCCAGAATTCGTTAAGAACACATGAAAAAAATCAAGCTTCAATAATTTCTGGATAAATATTTCATAGGACTTCAAAAATTTTACATGATTAATTTTTTATTTTACTTTTCACAGAAAGATTGTGACATGAATTAGATGAGAATCAGCAGTGATAATCATACTTTTTTATTTCTAGCTAATTTCTTAAGAGAAGAAAAATTATTGTGTATCCTATAAATGATGCCAGATCTATATAGCGGAATCTAAATGATGTTTTCCTAACACAGTGATTCACCATGTGTTTGGACAGCTCTAGTCATTGTGAAGTTCTGAACACTTATATCCTAAATTGTTATTTGTCTTAAACTATAATGTAGTGCTTTGAAGACAGAGGGTAAGTCATGGGCATCTTAGCCTGCACATATTTGAGGGTTATTATTCTGTTTCTTCCCAGATCTTTTCTTCTGTCCTGACTACTCAGGACAAAATAACAACCCTCAAATACATGTAGGCTAAGATGCCCGTGACTTACCCTCTGTCTTGAAGGCATTGCATTGTAGGATGTCACAGAGAACAACCAAAGATGTAAGTATTCAGATAAGAAGGGGGAAAAGAAAAGTAAGGGGAAAAGAAGAAAGGGACAAGAAAAAAAGAGAAGAGAAGAGAAGAGAAGAGAAGAGAAGAGAAGAGCAGAGAAGAGAAGGAAGAGAAGAGAAAAATGGAATGAGAGCTTTTGTAAATAAGGAGGGAAAGAGATGTTGAATGGAGGGGAGGGGAATGGTGAAAAAGAAACAAGATATATCATGTACAGGTGCAAATTCCTTATACTGAATGTGATAATTATGCATATTTAAATTGTACCAATAAAAATGCAAAAAATCAAATATTGCTAAAAATAATCACTTCTATTTTTTCTTCAATTAATTGTATCAAACGTGTTTGTTTTTATTAAGTTGTTGAGGTTTCTCAGCGCTAACAGAGACCTCTTACCACATTATCATAAGCTTTTTTGTCTCCTGGGTATAAAAGTTTTGAAGTGTACCCCATTATTCTTTTGAATTTTTTGGAAATAACTTCTGCTCAAACTTGGTAAGTATGTAGTTCTTCATATGTATTGCTGATACTTTCAGTTGATTTGGAAATATCTTCTGCAGTGTTTGTGGATTAAACTGATAATGCACCAACTTTTTGTGGCTTTTTAACAGTTTAATTTTTAAAAAGTGAATTGATTTTAACTTGGAAAATTATGTGTACTTCTGGTGCTTAATGTGATGTTTTGATGTATGTATACATTGGAATGATTAACTCAAACTAATTCACTTATCTACCACTCACATATATATTTTTTGTTGTAAGAACATTTGAAATATTCTGGCAATACAAAATGTGGTAGTGACACATGATATAATTGGACCTTGAAAACAAATGGTAAAGCATAAATACAGGCATTTTGGAATTCCAAGAAGTTTATCTGAGAAGTGCAAACTGCAACCTTAAAACCACTCAAGGTTTTAAGAACATTTTAATAGGGGTTCATCCCAAAACTACAACAAAAAAATATTCAATTGGTGAAAGTGGACCAGTAGGCTTAGAGATTACTTGGCCATTTCTGAATGGTCATACTTAAGTTTTGTTTTTCTAGAGTGTAATCTTAGCTGAGTTGGGTTTTGAGTTTTTTAGACAGGATGGGAGGCTGGAACCTCATCAGTGATTATACATCTCCCAGTGCACTATTTTGACACAAGTAGGAAGAAATAAGACTGTCTCCAAATTCTACATATATAGTTCTAATAATTTGAAAAGCTCAGGGTAGCAAATCCACTGAGGCAGAATGCAATTTAGTTGGGGTGCCATAGCAAGACAAATCACTGCCAGTACAACATAGATTTTTCTTGTGGGGTGGGAAGAGTGTGCCAAAATTATTGTAAAATTATTATAAAATTCAAGAAGGTGAATTTTATGGTACATAAATTATATAACAATAATATTTATGAAAATAATACAGTCGATAGTAAAGTTACCCTTATAAAAAGTTGTATATAATTTTGAAAATTAACTCATATAAATGGAAAACCATTATATTTCAGCAAATAATCTCTACTTGTAGGTCTGTTCTTTTTGTTCTTTCCTTTGGCATATTTTCTGGAGGCTTTGGGAACTCTGGAGGAACAATGTGTCTTTTTTTGCCATCAACAATGACACATCAAATATGTTTTTAGAAACATTTTGTGTTTAATGCTACAATGTCCTTCAGAGATAGAATTCTTCCCATATATTAAAGGTTTTGTTTTCCCCACAGATGGTGAAGGTTTAGACCTTGAAAAATTGTTTTTGTCATTGAAGAATTTTGGGATCAGATAAAAATAAATAGGGTAGAGTAATCTTCATTAATTAATTCATTAATTCATTCAGCTAATACATATTGACTGTTTTTAATGTGTGAGGCACAGTTAAATATTAGATAGATACCTACTGGGACTTTAATTGCAGTACTAGCACTTTTAGTCTATTCTCTACAAAGAAGTCAGAATAATCTTCCCAAAATATGAAACAGGCTAAGCCTAACATCTTTCAGCGGCTGCCTATGGCCCTTGGAATGAAAGCTGAAAGCTTATTGGCTTTTAGAACTTTGCACAATTTGGAGTCCACTACCACTTCCAGGAAAATCTTAATAATTAGCCATGCCAGAGCTCACCTGGTTCCTTTAACATTCTCCTTCTCCTTCTCCTTCTCCTTCTCCTTCTCCTTCTCCTTCTCCTTCTCCTTCTCCTTCTCCTTCTCCTCCTCCTCCTCCTCCCCCTCCCCCTCCCTCTCCCTCTTCCTTTTCCTCTTTTTGGTATCAGGAATTGAACTCAGGCCTTCATTGCACTTGCAAGACAGGTGCCATGCCACTGACCTATATCCCCAGCACAGAAAGCTGTGTTTGCTAATATTTTTCAGCTAACTTACTTACTTACTTTATTTATCTATTTTGGTACTGAGAATCAAACTCAGGACCTTGTGCTTGCTGGGCAGGTGCTGTGCTGTGTTGAGCTATATCCTCCACCCTCCTGAAACTTGTTTAGGTTTTTCTGAATGAAATAGTCTCTCCATTGATGACCCAAACCAGCATCTTTAATGCTGGCTTCTCAGTTTTTGGTTCATTATGGATACAAATAACTACAGGAAATGTTCCTTGACTTTTGAAGTAAATGTTAGGCAACTTTGTAATACACTCTGGTAATGACGTACTTTTTCCTTTATAATATTTTGCATGTATGAAGTTGTTTATTATTTGTTTGTATTTCATACTAAACTGTATGCCAAAAGACAGGCTGTTGTTTGTGTTCATCACTACATCCCTTGAGTTTGTGTATTGACATATGACCTTCTCAATAAGTACTATTGATCAACGGAATAAATCTGGCCTGTTTCATGTATTACCTAGGCTGTGGGAATTGGTTTAAAATTCATTTGCTTCCAGATTGACTTTCTTTGTGTTTGTGTGACAGAATATAAGCTCTTTAGTATGGGACAGAGGTTCTCCACATGGGGAGAGTACTCTTCATTCATCCATCTCCTCCTGTGCCACCTAACTGGCCTCCACTGAGCGCTGTTCTGGATGGATTGAAGCGAGTTCATGGAGTGCTTCAGTGATCCCTCCTTACCCCACGTTACACTGAATGTTCTTCTACTATGTCCACCTCACCAATAAAACCGGAAGTTTGTCTAGAGAATTCACTGGGTCTTTTTCATTCTTTGTCCCTGATTCCTGTTAAAATGTCTGGCAGTATTTGCTGAACTAAAGTGACCTCAAATTGGACAGTTGAAACTTCTTGATGTAATGCACCAAATTAGATTTAATTTCAGTCATTTGTAGTTTTTCACTGAAACTGAAATTACTAACATTTCATACCTCCCATGAAGACACAGCAAGACAACTGTGATAATCTATGATTCCTTTAATTGAAGGCACAAAACATTTCCACTGAATCTTTTATACAGATAAATGATTTGACACTATTAATATTATATCTGCATTTATTTAAAGTGCAGACAAAATTCCATTTATCAAATTAGATTATTGGAAATAAGGGCAAAAGAAAAATAACATTATAAGCAAATCATGATAGAAGTACATATAATTTTGTGTGATAAGTCTGGGAGTGGACCAACATCATACCTTTCACCTTCCAGTTCTCATTAAAATACAATCATCAGGCATTTGGGCTTTTCTATTGCATGTACTAGTCAGGCTATCAGACAACCAGAGGCTTATCTGGGGACCAGGACAGGACTGAGTCTCCACTGTCAACTTAAATGTGCTTTAGATTCTGTAAGTCTGTGCCTTGTATACAGAATCCCCATCATTCATCTAAGAAATTCTTAAAACTATTTTTTGGCAGTTCGTTAGTGTTCTTTTAGGTGTTATTGTGTTTTTTTTTTAAATGCTACATGATCTTAAGTTTGAGTAAAAAAGATAATATCCATCTCCTAGAATTTGCAATTTGTTGTGTTACTGTAGGCTATGTCCAAAGTGTTAATAATCTACTATTTAGAACTCCACTACCTACACTGAGTAGATCATTTCCATTATACAAGAAACCCTTTTTTATTTCCCTGAACATGTTATGTTTGTTTGTTTTTACTAAAAATGCTTTAGAAAATGCTGCTCAGAGGTGTGTTTCCTTATTTTCTGAGTTGATAATCTCTTAACTGGGTTTCATTTGGTGCTTTAGTCTGGTCACAAGCAAATCAAATTACTTTTGGGGAAAGTTGAAGATACAGCCTGGTCTCTTCTCTGTTAGCTTCAAGTTTAGCTAGAGCATTAGCAGCTATGATCCTCCCCAGATTGGTCCTTGACATCAGGGAATTAGTTACCTTAAAAGTTAGCATGGGCTCTGGGAATAAAATCTGGAGACAGAATTCCTGTGAAAAATCCATGTGCATTTGATTTAATTACATTGGGTAAAGCCATATGAAAATAGAAGACTTAAACCTTCTCTTCACTTAAAAAAATAATTTATTTCCACACAGAAATGATAGGACATATAGCTGAAGTAATCATTTGTATTTCTGGTATTCTTGATGTACACTAGCAAGTTTTAGATAGTTCATTATCCATACAAACTGATAGTTATATATCCAAAGGACCATTGGAATGAATCCTCTAGTTAATGGATGATCTGCTTCTTCACACATTTCCCAACATTTGATACTGTCAGTATTTTAAAATTTTTCTATTTGAGTGAATGAGATCATATTTTTAATTTCACAGATAAGTATTGAAGCTTTCATATGTTTATTGCCTTAATATATTCTGTTACCTAATATTTATATTTCTGCCCATTTAGTTTTTCACTCAGTTATTTGTCTTCTTAGTTTTTCAAATATTCTAAATATTAAGGATTTGGCTATTACATATGTTGAAGTTATTTTTTATTCTGTGGTGTTTAAGTACCTTTCTGTCATGGTTACTTTTCTCTTGTTGTTGAGATAAAATACCTGACACCCAAAGTGAAGCAAGGAAAGGTTTATTTAGCTCACAAGTTTTTGAGCTTTCAGTCCCTATCCAGCTGGCTCCAAGGAAGGGTGGCATGGCTAAGAGACAGCTATTCTTGGGGTTGCCAGTGACAAGAGCAACAGGAAAAGCAGGCCTCCTTCTTGCCCTAGCATTGTATGCTGGCTCCTGCTCCTGGGTGGGTGCAGCACTCACACTGCCAATCCCAGTGCTAGACAATGAACCAGTCACAAACACTAGATTCAGCCACCACCATGATTGCATGAGGCTTGGCAGTGTGGGGGGGGCATCAGAACACAAACCATAACACTTTATAATCATGCAATTTTGACACATGAATGTTATGAAGTGTTAGCAATATAGATCAATGGATGTGAAAAATAAGAAAAGGAGAAAAGTTTAGAAGTCTTCCCTGTGGTTAAGTAAAAATACACAATATTATAATTTGAGTACTCTATGAAAAGAGATATTTATTTGTTCTCTGAATCATTTGACTATTCCCAAGAAATGAGTAAACAATAAAATTATTAATTCATTTGCATAAATATATATCAACTATGCTGGAAGGGGAATTGATAGCTATTGAGAACAACTAGAAAATACAACCAAAGTAAATCATTCCTGTGCTCTACTGCAGACAATTTTAGGACAAATCCTACTGGGGTTGTGCAAACAAAGTACTTATAAGTTTGATAAATAACCTCAAATTGAGAGTTGAAGGCCAATTTAATTTCACACGTGATATTTTAACTTAAACTTGAAAGGCTGTAATATTTAGGCAGGTTGAAAAAAGGAAACATATACGTGAGAAGTGCATGGTAACTCTGGAGACCATAAGTAACACAATTTAGCTGAAGCATGGCGTGTTTAAAGAGGAGTGCTGGGAAGTTTTGAGGCTCAGCTGTAAATTTACATGAAATGCTTTGGTTTGCACTCATTAGGAAAGGCAAGAACCATCAAAGGCTTTTGGATCAGAGAAACAGTATCATCAGAACATTGCTGGGAGCCTGAAAGGCAGGATTAGAGCTTTAAAAGTTGAGAGAAGGTCTGCAAGGAAGCTTTTGCATCTGTTCCAAGAAGAGCTGGTGAGATCCATTCTGGAGGGACAGAAATTCCAGGGCACAGGAGGGAAAGTGGAAGAGCAGGATACACTGAAAGCAGCCTTTGCTTCAACATTTTCTACTTTAACTCACGACATTTCTAAAACATCTTCAAAAATTTCCAGCCTCCATAGAGGGGAAAATATGGTCAATATTGTTATATTCTCCTTCATATTTTAATCTATTATTTTATTTTAAATTTACCTTTTCAATTAAGTATTTTTATTCGCAGTAATAAGTGAAATGGTCAAGTTTCCATTTTTTATGTGCACCATTTCAATTTATCCTATTATTAAACTTGATACCCAATTGCTT
Source organism: Hydrochoerus hydrochaeris (assembly GCA_004027455.1). Taxonomy (NCBI): domain Eukaryota; kingdom Metazoa; phylum Chordata; class Mammalia; order Rodentia; family Hydrochaeridae; genus Hydrochoerus; species Hydrochoerus hydrochaeris. Next base: position 207,385 of record PVLA01001782.1, on the reverse strand, counting down.
TTCCTTCCTTCTCTGTGGTTTTCTTTAGGCTGGCCAATTCACTTCTGTCACAGAGCCCAGTGGTTTGTGGACTATCATACAGTCTAACTCTTGGGGCATTCGTGTCTCATAAAACCCAAAGATCACATAAGAAAAAAAAATATATTGTCCCAGAGTCCGTATTGAAAACCACAGTTGAATAAGCTTTTCCTAGTAGAGCCAGGCTAACATCCACTTTCTAGAATCCTTTGCCATCCCCAGTCCTTGAGATTTCTTTCCTTTCTCTGTCTACAGTGATTCACAGTTTATATAAAACCATTTTCTGTGCCCTTTGTTCACAATTACTTTATGAAGTTTCCTATACACCTCATGGTTTACAACATTCATTTAGCAAATCCTTTATACCCTATTGAGACATTATTCATACCGTATTGAATTTGTCTGTTTATCAATTTGTGTCACACTTGGAAATCAAACCTCCTTAACTAGATTATAAACTCCTCAAAGAAAAGTAATTAGAGACTCAGGAAAACATTTTCTAGTTTTAGTTTTTATTGCCATTATCAATGATCCATCACACAACTTAGAGAAAAAAAATAATTATATTCTAAAGGTTTTCAAAATACGAAATCGTTGTATGTTCACAGTTAATTAAGTACGTTCAATTTACAAATGTCAAAAAATAGACAGGGACACAGTTTACAAGTGAATTATTTAAAGGTAGACAGTACATTTTCTCTTGAAATCTGACATCGCCAACTGCTCAGATTTCCAGGATCAACCCTATTATGCTTTTGCTTTCCCATTTCAATCAGGTGGCCCATAAGATCCCAAACTGCTGGATTATTTATGCTCCTTAGTTCAACCTGCATATCTGACAACTTCAGCCTATGTCTAATTCCATGTTCCCAAAGCCATTCCCCATATTTGAAATATGTCTGAAATATGCAAATCAAATGCTGCACATTTATGGCTTTCTTTTCCTATTATTCCAGGTGATTTATTTTTGTGCTTTTAATCCAGAGTAATTTTATTGTATAGAAATGTTCAAAACACCTCGTCTTGTCTCTCATTTTCTATTTTTTGCTTTTATTTCTGTTTTAGATTCCTTTTTCTTTTCCAAAATTCATTTAATTTCAAGGAGAAAAAGAAAAAAAAACTAAAATAAAATTTCCAAAACACATCAATTGGGGCAACAATAGTACATACATTGCATATTGTCAGACTGTTTGAGATTCTGTGTTTTATGATTTACCACCTTCAATCCATGTGAACACATTCCAGTGAGCCATGGGGAAAAACATTCTAAATTCAAGTTTCTTTCTTTCTTTCTTTCTTTCTTTCTTTCTTTCTTTCTTTCTTTCTTTCTTTCAACTTCATATCTCCTTGGTATTTCCACACTATGAAAAATTTCATCTCACTTTTTTGGCGTGGAGGGGAATAGAAGTGTCTTGGATCATGCTGAAACTGAGCTGGATTATTAAAAATATCACGTTGCAATAGCTTCAGTCCTAAAACAAAAAATAAGACAAAGACTTATGTCCATGCCTTCTCTGGAAGCCCCACATACAAAGTCTTTCTTTGTATATTTCCTACTATCCATTTTCCTATTTATTTTGATCTGTAACAGCATCATGGGTGATTATGCTGTGCCTCCTTTCTCTCCCCCAAAATTGCCATCTTTACAAATCACCAATGATTTTTTTTCTCACTTGATATAGTGATTAAATTTAATCCTCAGCTTATTTGAATTTTTAGTAGTTTTTGACATGTTTAATAATTTCCTCTTTATATGTTTTCTTCATTTGTCTTTTAAGGTACCTGCTCTCCTGGGATTCTTTTTCCTGCTTGACAGGAAAAATCCTTCTTAACCTTTCTTTTTCTTCCCATCTAAGTGCTGGCATGCCCAGAAAGCCATTCTCAGCATTTCTGCTCCGTACCTTCTCATCCCAACTGCACTCTTGATAATGGCATTTGCCTGTCTTGCTTGATTTCTCCCTTTAGTTTTCAGTTCTTATCACTGACAACCTACTTGACAACTCTTCCTGGAGAAACACTATTCATAGGAAGCCATACTTGTCTTTTTAATTTCTCTCCAAATCCTCTCGTCCCTTAGTCATCTTCATAATATTTAATGACACGAGCATTTACCTAATTGCTTCAGACAAAAGATAACTGAAGTCAGTTCTGAGAAACATGTGCTTTTTTTTTTTTTTTTTCAGCTGCTGTATTCAAGTCCTGGTATCTCTGTCTTCAGAATATATATACATCTTTCAGTTGAATCTCTGTCCTTATGAACCACCCCAGCAAAGCCAGCATTATCTGCTCCCTGAAACATAGCAAAAACTTCCATATCTGACTTTAGTATTTCTAGTGCTGGAGATTTAGCTCAGTGGCATAAGTGCTTGCCTTACAAGTGCATGGTCGTGAGTTCGATCCCCAGTACTGATTAAAAAAAAAAAAAGACTTTAGTATTTCTGTTTTGTCCATCACTTTCTCATGTCCTGTCCAAACTTCTCTCCAATATGATGGTTTTAAAAGATGAAAATGTCAACTATCACCATACTCAGTACCCTTCAAGCCTTCCTAGCTCACATAGCACGCAAACTCAGCCTTTGACAAAGTGTTATATGAGCCACAGAATGGCAATTCTCCCTTACCGCATCCCCCTCTTTCCTAGTACTAGCTGGCATTTTCCATCTGCAGTGAACTTCTTTCCTATATTTGTAGACCTGTTATAATTTCTGCCTGCTTTTCCTGTGATTTCCTTACTGCTGCTTCTTATCTTCATTTAGAGTACAATTGAAATACTACTTTCTAAAAAAGTCTTTCTTGACTACCTGATAGAAGCATTTGATGCCCATTACAACCCATCCTGTATCAGGGACCTGTTTTTTAACTGAGACAATTAATGAAGATATAAATAAATCATTTATTGGTAGAATTTCAGTTTTCACCATTAGACTATAAACTCTTAATGAGAAGATTCATTGCTGTATTTCTATCTCTTAGAATAATGCTTTACAAACAATAGATTCTGAATTGATTTGACAGTATTGTAATCCATGATTAAATAAGGATGAAAATCCACATGATTGGCTTTCTGTCCTCAGAACTTGATAAATTAATACATTCCTATACCTGGAATCAAGACATATAGAAAAAAAGGAAGAAAAGGAAGGAAGGAAGAAAGGAAGAAATGAAAGATACAAAAAAGGAAAGAAAAAAGAAGGAAGGGAGAAAAAGAAGGGAAAGAAGGTAGGCACTGTGGTTTAAAGTGTCCCCCAAGGTCTCATTAACATCATTGTTGGATTAATCCATTGGTGGCAATCATAGTTGGATGGACTTACTAGGAGGTAAGTCCTAAAAGTGTGAATCAATTAATTTTGAGCATAACTTCAAAGGTTATATTTTGTCTTTCTTTCTGGCTCTGTCATTCTTTCTGCCTCCTGGGCATCATGAGGTAAACAGCATTCCTTTGCCATGCCTGTCCAACATAATTCCCTTCCTCATCGCGGCCTAGTTCAGAAAGAGTGAAACCATATGATCATCAGCTGAAATCTCCAAAACTGTGAGCCAAATCTTTTCTCCTTTAAGTTGGTTATGTAAGGTCATAGCAATGAAAACCTAGCACAGATGGGAATAGGAGAAAGAGGGCAATCATAGAAATTCTTGGTAGATTTTAGAATCTATTCCTGAGTACAAGATAACTGACCCAGGACACATCACACTGAAGTTATGGGTTGGTTTTTCCATTTGCCCATATTTGCTTTAAAGCATCAGTGTAGTAGTTTCATTAAAAGAAACAATTTTTATAAGGATTTTAATTACATAAACATTTTCGATATGATCAATAAATATAGTAAATGTTTAAATAAAAAATTTAAAAATTATTATAGGACAAGACACATAGCCATTAACCTCCATCCAAATATTCCTTATCATATTGAACATAGGTATCTTATAGTTATTGCTACTTTCTAGAGCAGTTCTGGAAATTTTCTTTCATGAGTGTCTTTTTCATGGCTGCTTTGATATCCCAAATTGATTCAAAAAGTTTATGGCAATTTCTCTAAACTAAAAACATTACAGTGTGTACTCATCCATCTACTTATTAGATCTGGCATCTTTTTACTTCTGAGTCTTCCTCAAAGCCAAAATAATTCCAAAAACTAAATGTTTTTAATAATTCAGGACACTGAAGCAGGCACTCACAAGAGCATAACTGAAGATACTCACAAGAGCGGCTTATTTAAAAAATTAAACATTAGCCACATTTTTTATCACATCACCTATTTATTTCTGCTAACAAGTTGGGTTTTTTCTTATGAGTCCTGAACTAAATAATTTCAATTGGACACAAGTTTAATTACTGATACATAAGTAATAGATAAGTTTAATTACTGATGATGAATAGGGCTGGGATGCAGAAGCTCCCTCTGGTGGATTAGTTTTTACATGTACAAAATTAGTATTGCAGAATAAAATCCCTGCTCACAGTGGACCCAGTGGAAGATGATTGAACTATTCTTCTCTTTCTTTCTATCCTCCCCTGATTCTCTTTTTGTTTCTTCTTTTCCTCGCTTTGAAATATTATAGGAGTTAGAGAGGAACTTTTTAAAGATGACTAGCAGGCAACTTCTGGAAAATTGGAGTGGAGATGGAAGAAGACAGAGTATCCAGCAACTGAAGCTCAGATAGTTTGTGCTTCCAAGAAAATATTTTTAAAAGACCCCTTCTGTACTCTTTGTTAATTACAAACTAAATATATCTACAGTCCTTACAATCAAGAGACAGTATTTGCTCTCACATTCAACTTTACTATTGCCTTATTTATTTGTCCCTAAGAACTGGGTACCTTGTACAAATTTAGCATTCCCCACAGGTCACTTATATTTAAAGATCATGCTGTATGGATCCCCAGTAGCTTACACCCTCCTACATATATATTCCCTGTTGGAAATCTAGATGCTAGTTGTATTTTAAAACTAATATTCTGGTTACAGTTTTTATATCTTATTCACAGCTAGTTTCTGCAGTTATTTGTGCCTTGAACTTCTAAGTGGCACGTGCATCACTGTGTGGTGCTCATTCTGTAGTTTTAGGGCATGGTTCTATAATCACTTATTTTCACTTAGTTTTCACTTGTAATCATATAAATATCAAATACACTTCCTTCTATTTATTTCAGGCAGGAGAAGGAGGTAGATCATCTGAGTTCTCTTTTTCCTTCTGCTGCTGAAAGATTTTTTTCTACTGAACTTTACGTGCTATATACATTTTGCACTCTCATCCATTTCTATAGGCTTAACTGTTGGTGTTTCCAGATGATTCTTAGGTTAACTTGTTTTTTTTTTAATCTTTAACATTTAAAATTGTTTTCTAAAAATCACTCTAAAGAAAAATTCTAAAGAGAATTAGCCAGTCACTCCAAGTACTGATACTTCTTCTAAATTCCATGTATCAGTTTTCAGTTCTATAATGTTCTGGTTATCATGTCCAAAACTGCCAACAGCCACAGATTCCCCTTCTTATCTTATCTCAGCAACTAAATCCCATTCATTCTCTTCCCCTTCCTTTCTAATTCCACTGGTTCTTCCTCAGTAATATTATCCTGTGTATGGGAATAGCTCCTGCTGTGTTGAAAGAATCCTGATAAATTTTCTGAAAACAATACTTAGGTAACTGTTCATTTCCTTGTTAATCGTTAATATATTACCATAGTCTGCAAAATGAAGTCTAAATATAATGATTCTGGTAGTTAACTGCTGTTCCTCCTCTTCTGATTCAACCCCCAAGGTCTGGCTCCACCTACTTCTTTCCTAATTTTTTTTTTTAACTGAATAAAGTTACGATCATAGATTTCGTCTCTGTCTGGGTAACTTTTCTTCATTCTGAGTTTCTTGATGGATTTTATCCTTAATTAACTTCTAAAACCATACTGGTAGCTGGGTATGGTGGTACATGTGTGAAATCTAGCACTTCTGGTAGGCTCAGGCAAGAGGATCACAAGTTTGAACCCAGTCTTATCGACTTAATGAGACCCTGTATCATGATTTTTTTTATAAAAGGCTGAGACTGTAGCTCAGTGCAAATGTCCTATGTTCAATCGCTAGTACCATACAAACAAACAAATAAACAACAAAATCATAAGAGCACTGAACATGAGAAAACATACAAAAATCTGTTAAAATTGGAAAAAAATGTTGAATTGCATATTTCCTCTTGACAGTTTAAAAGTAGGTTTTAATATACTGGAGCACAATATATTTGATCATAGTGTACTTTGTTCCTTATTTTAGCTAGTATTATTTCACTTGCAGAGCTGGTCTCTTATGCAGTTTCTGATGATTTGCTAACTAATGCCAAGTTTACACTTTGTATGTGATGCCAAGATTTCTTTGAGAATGAGGAGAGTCAGTTAGGCATCAAGGAGTTGTTGAAACCAACACTTAATCAGAATGGGAGAAGTGGTATGGGTTATGAGCAACTCGGAGAGTAATTTCAAGGTGAGATGAGAACTTGAAAATCAGTGGGAAGCCAGAGATAGGACTTACAGCAGGAGTTGATAAGCATGAGGGAGGAAAACAATTTTGTTTTGGAGACACTTCAGACTGATTGCCGGAGAGAAGGCTAGAGACCAGGGAAGAGGAGAAAGAAATTGCTGCATGAGTCACAGATGAAAAATTGTCAATGTTAAATGTGAGGTTTTTTTTTTAATAGCAAGAAGGTACAAGTATTGAAATAGGCTGTCCAAATTGGCTCACCTCAGGGGAGCTAAGGTGACAAACTAATGTCCTGGTGACAGATGGTTTTCTGTTGTCTTTCAATAAAATGTGAAGAAGAGCTCTCTGTGATAGCAACTCAACAGTAAAAGACTTTGAAATTCACTTGTATTTATTGGAATCTAGCATATATGCTTGTATCTTTAGACACAATGATACCTTATAAGTCCCTGGTTAATGTATTTTCTTTTGTATTTGTAAACAAAATTGCAAGTGATAATGAAAACAGAGATCAGGGAGTGCTGGTATTTTTCAGCTTTCCATCTTCCTACCTGCATATTCAATAGCAGATACAGTTTTATGGGAGGGTTAGGATGGAATAAGTTTTCTTTTAACTTATAATTGCAAAGTTGTTTCATATTCTTGAATTTCAAGAATGTGAAAACTGAGATTAATACAATTTTGATAACTTGCCTGAAGCCCTGAGCTAGTCACATTGGATCATGGTCACAGACTCTGATCACCTTTCTCTGTACTCCTTTATTTCACAATGTCTCATAGCACTCAAGTGTTCTTAACTCTGGACATTTCCACTTTCAGTTACATCATCACCTTATTGTTACTAGGAATTGTCTAGGATTTGTTTACAAGGAAGGATCCCCCCACTGCATTTTTTGAATTTTAGTACCTTACTAATAATGTATTTACACTCCACTATCACTGATTTTTAGCCTCAAGGGTTGGAAATTCACTTTGACCCTTAAATACCTTGACCTTACAGTGCTCACTTCTTACATAAGGATCACTCACCAAGTCCTGTAGGTTTCACTTCTATTTGCAATCCATGAACACTGCCCCTACTGTAGTTTAGAATAAAAATTCCCTTTCTTGGGAATGGGAGCGGTCTGTTTACACATTACCTGTCTTGAGGAGTTTTTTGTTTTGTTTTGTTTTGTTTTCTCTGTTCAGCTTGTTAATCTGCCAGATGCATTCACTAACACCAGATTTGGTGTTATATGTTTCCATTCAGCAACTGACAGGGATTTTTGTCTAATAAATAAAACTTCTCAGCCTGGTAGTCAAAGATTTATGTCCAACCTACCCTCCACAATCTGTCTCCAACTATACTTCAAACATCTTTTCCTTTCACTGTAACCTAGCATGACCCCTTCTTTCCAGGCAAATCAAGCTCTAGCCATTTTCTCTATCAGATCCATATTCCTTGGCAACTTCCTCTCAGATTTTTCCCTCTGCCTGTCATCATTATTCTTGGCTGGGCGATCATTTACCTTGTCAGTTTCCAGGTGCTACTGTCTGTCTCTCTTCAGTATCTCTTACATCTGCTTCCTTTTTTTGGCTTCTGGCACTGACCTTGAGCCCTAAATTTTCTCCCCTGGCCTGTAATTCTCTTTCCTCTCACACTGCTGCTTTGATCGTTTTGCTCTTGTAGCAGATATTTCCCAGCTTGGAAACTTTTTCCTGCAGTCCATTTGTTCTAGCGAGTTCTTTAGCATGGCAGTCAAGTCATAGCTTTGTCTTCTCGTGCTTTTCACATCCTTACTCCTTGCCCTCGTACTATGTGCTTTTGCTGTCTATGTGTAGTTAAGTTGTTGCTCTTTGCTAGTTTACTCTCTTCTGGAATGTTTGTCCCTAGGTTGGTTAAGCTAGATAGTAATCATCAAACTATTATTAGTGGAAGAAGTTTGCTACCTTACAAACTTCTAGTTCCTCCTTTAGCCTGCTATGCTATGCAACATGACTTTCCTGAGCATCCAAACAGAATGGATCACCCATTTTTTTGTTGATGTTGTTACAGTATTGCTGCTTTCTTATAATTCATGCAATAATGCAATGGCTGTTTTGCATGTATGGCTTTCATTTCAACAGGGTACATGTGGAACCACATTTTATTTGTATTTTAGTGCAGTACTTATAATGGAGTACAATAAATATTTATTCGTGATTTGGTTGAACTGAAATAAACTTCAATACATTCAAACGCAACAGATGCCCAAAGCCTCATCCCAATACAGTAGTCTTTCCCGAATAGTCTGTGAATTGCACCTTCTCTTCCATCACCCACAACTGGGAAGGAGCCCGTCTTCCTCTGATGTTCAGATTTACACACATAATTTACATTTTGATAAATGGGGAGAAATCTTTTTCTTTTGTTCCAGGTTGTAAAGTATGTTAGGGAAAATTTGATTAATCATCTTTTATTTCTTTTTCTTTTTTAAAAATTTTATTTAAAGAGAAAAAAAAGCAAAACAGAAAAAAAGGTAGAAACAGTACAGAGTTTCAAAAACAATAAACAGTAAGAAATCACAAGTTGATAAATTACATATTGTCTTCTTAGAAGTAGTTGTTCAAGTTACAGAATTAAAGCATACAAAGTGGACATTCAAACAGTGAGGCTGCAACAGTTCTGTTAGTAAAATACAGCAGAACAAGACAGAACAAAGCCAATTGAGACAGTGTAGTGAAACTGGTACAGAACTTCACAGCAGGTTACCAGGACAAGATTAATACATACAATAGTATATCTCCTTTTCTTCACAATAGTTGTTCTTTCAATCAGGTACAGAAAAATGGAAGGAAATACCAAACTTATAAAAACAGAATATTGAATAGAGCAATACCATTAATCAGAACAGAGCAAAACAGTGATAAAGATATTTGCCTTCTAAGAGATGGTAGAAGAAATCCCCCTTATTTGCTATATTGCATACCTTGATCCTCCCAAGAGATACTCAGATCTCTGGCTCCCACATGCTAATGGTGTGTGTGTGGGGGATGGATGATTGATTCTTAACCCGTGCCAGAAGGCTCACAGCCACTTACTAGAGCAGTGTGCTGGCTGCTTGTTTTCCCAGCGCCCCAAGTTCCATCATGGCAGAGAGCTCAGGAAACACCAATGGTTCTCACCCTGGGGTGGCCACGGTTTCCCAGGCCACAGCCACTTACCAGAGTGGTTAGCTGGTTGCTCTTATACAATATTTTTACTGTGGTGATATTTTGACTCCAAGCTCTCATGTGAGACCAGGTTTGGAAGGAATTATTCCACACCTCAGGCCTATGCTTTAAAAGTTTTGAATTCTGGAATATCTCAGATTTTGAATCAACTTTTATTTCATATTTAATACATATGGCTTGCAGTTATTAGAAGGAAAATAGGTATGTATAAAATAGATTAATGTAATACATATCTTCTTTAATGGATATTGTCTGGAAAACTCAGAGAAGTGAAGAACTTTGGAACAATTTATCTTTTTTTGTTTTACATATCAGATAATCAGCTTCAAAGACATTGTGTCATGTTTTCAACTTCTTAGCACTAAGGAAAGAAACATTAGACAAGAATCAAAGTTTCCTGACCCTAAGGCAATGTTTTATATATTTTCAGATATATTACTCTTCCTCTTCAAGTGTATGTTACTATACAAGGCTTTTTGATATTCCATGGTAGACTAATAACTTAATTTTTGCAACAATAATTATGTAAATAATATTTGCTACATAGATATTTTTATAAAAAGAATTTTATTCTTGGATAAATACTATTTTTAAATATGACCATCATAACACCGTGGAAAAATCTTCCCAGATAAGGAAGAAGATATAGAATGATTGCAGAATAAGATGTTCACATTAGACATGCTCATTGTTATTTCTAAGAAGGAACCATAGAAACACTGCAGAGATATTCATTTTTATTCTTAGACTCATTAAGAAAAATAGTGCATATTTGAAAACAAATTATTTTATTTCAAAATCAACACTAGTATATGATTGTTCATACCCAAAAATGTAAACCATAAACTATCCATTTTGGCTAAGTAGTTATATTTTCACAAGCAGATCACATTATTAACTTATTTAACTTTATATGTTTTCTTCACAAATACTGTATTTGTGAACATAACGTTGATTTTTTATGGTTGCCATTTAATATGGATAATTTGATCCTCTCTTTGTGAAAAACTGGAAATTGTTACATGTATTAAAGTTTATTATTTGAGATATAAGCAAGAACGTGTCATTGTTTTCAACTCATAAAATGTTGCATTCTCAGCAAATCTGAAGCATAGTTTCTAACTGTCTTTTAATGTTTTCCATTTAAAAGGTGAATAAGATTTGTGGGCATCCAGTCAGAACACCCATACAAAGCCCTCCTTGTTCTTTTGATACAAATAAAGAGAAGCACGGAATGAAGACCTTTGTACGGAATGGTGAAGAGACGCTTGCCAACAGAAGAAAGTAAGACATTTGTTTTACAACCAGAAAGAGAAAAGAAAGTAAGCCATTAATTTTACAACAGAATAGAATGTATTCGTTATTTAGACTCCAAAACAGAATGGAGAGAAAAGGATCTACATTTCCTAACTTTAAAATCCAGTAACTCCACCTGCTCCACTAGTCTGGAGTGAGACTGATAAAAATTTCTATGATAACAGAAGGTATCCTATATCATAATATGACAGATGCAGGCATATGTGCTCATTGTGTATTTAAAATGATCAATATAACAGAGGACTGAATTTTCAGTTCAATTTCAGTTAATTGTAATCTAAATTCTACAGATGGCTAGTGGTAACTGTATTGGATAGTGTAAAACAAAATATATTGACATGATGGAGTGAGTGTAGCTGAATATTTAGGATAACTTAAACAAAAATGAATAAAAAGAAGTTTTCCTATTTTTACCTGGAGTAAAAATGACTGTTGATACAAAATACTGAGCACTGACGAGGGCTTGCTTCTCTAACTTACTTTTCTACTACTATGCCCATCACTATTTCAGTTACATTAAAGGCTTCATTATGTTCCTTTTCTTAATATTTGGTGCTTATATTCCAAAACTCTTGAAACTCTAGGAGGGCCAGGGATATAGCTCAGCAGTGCAGTGCCTGCCTGGCAGGTGCCCCACCCAACACACACATGCAAAAGAGAAACTGTAGGAAATGTTCCCTTTATGTTTAGTAAACCAATTTATGCCTTGAAAATACTAGGTTCTCAGTGGTTTTTTTTTAACTGAAGTGAAATTCAGAATTTTACATATTTGCTTATGTCTTCTAATAATCATTTATAATAACACCTTACAGATAATTCATACCGGAAATATTTTATGTACTTTAGTCTCTATTGTCTAAAATTGATTTTGTTCCCTTTTTGGAGGTCACATATTGAATGCCTCATTTTCTCCTCAGATGGTCTGTAAGCACTGGATCCAGATGGATCCAGTGGCTATTTACTAACTGTAGGAAAGAACTGATGCTTTGTAAGCAATGCAGCTGTTCTCCTCCTCCTCCTCCTCCTCCTCCTCCTCCTCCTCCTCTTCTTGTTCTTCTTGTTCTTGTTCTTCTTCTTCAACACCTGTAGTGAATGATCACCAGTCATTTCTTGCATTTGAAAAATCAGTGAATTTTGCCTAGGGTGGTTCTTAACAACAGCAGCAACAACAACAACAACAATAACAACAACAACCCTAGCTGAGAAAGATGGTCAGATCATAAAGATCATATGTATTTTAGGACCAAAAAAACCCAACTGAAAAATACAGCAAAACTCACCACAACATTGTTTATTCAGAAATAGAATGTGCAAGTCCAATTGAAATGTTACAAAACGCCTCAGAACCATGAGAGGCTCAAAGGAGTGGAAATTCTAAGACATAAAACCGGCCACTGGACAGTAAAACTGGTCCCCATTACAGATCTTACAAGTTCACTCTTTTTGTCCCTGTGCAGTCAATAACCATCATCCGTTAGCAATGAATTAGGATAAGCATATCCCAGACCCACACTTGTACCACCCAAAAGGCATGACAAGGAAGGCTGTACTTGAGTTCTTTTAAACATTTCAGTGTTACACTGCTTTTTAAAATCATCACTGTTACGTAGTGCTCAATTGTCATGGCAGTGTATTTTGGCTTCTTGTCTATATATTGTGCATATCTATCCATATGCTAGCTCTGAATTTTATTTATCCCTTATCAACTGATTATTCTCCAAAAGGTCACAAATTTCAGTTGAAGTAGGTGGGATGATACAGGCAGACTAGGTACTGAGTGTGGGCTGCATTTTCATGCTTTTTACTGGTGTTTGTCCACTCTCTTGAGCCTAATTTTCAACAGATCACTTATACTTGATAATCTCCTGTTTTTATATAACTGTAATCTTGTAGCCTGGCATATCAGACAGCATTTAGTTCATCACAGGCTCCTCATCTTCCATAGTTATGTCTATGATCTTCCCAAATGTGTAGTTTCTATGTGGGCTCAGTGGTAGGCCAGCTTAACTAACCAAGCAACCAGCAACCAAATCAAATGAGTAATTCTGTGCTTCATTTCATAGATGTACTAGGATCATCTGGCTCAGTGTCAGAGCTGCTTGCAAGTAAGCAAGTTACAGAACCTTTTCTTCTTCACATAAAACTTTTGGGGGCTACTCTACAGATAGGTTATAACAACACACTCAGGTGTGCAATTGTTTCCATGAATACACAAATTGATATAAAAAGCAATCTACATCTTTCTGATTATTGGTTCACCTTAGATGTAGCGGATATCTCAGGAAGATGCAGAGCAAGTTAGAAACCCTGATGAGTAGTTAAGCACCTGAATGTCAATATTTTTCACCACCAGAGGTGTGTCTGTGTGTACTAAATCATCCAGAATGATGTGATCAATAGGTTATTGTCAATGTGGCGTCCTGCGAGATGTCTAGACAGTCCAGGCGCCTGTCTGTCACGGGCGGGAGACCTGCCCTAAGGTCTAAGAGTGAAGGGACCCTGCTGTCCTTGCCAGTTGAAAGTTAAATATTTTTATTATCCTTAATAATTGGTAAGGAGATAAAAGCATGTGCCAAATTAGACATTAGCTGGATGGCAGGTGTCAGGACTTATTTTGACTAGCTCTGGTGGATACCATATACAGAGGAACATTTGTAACAGGAGTCCATCCATGACTCTGTTTATCATACACCAACCATCTTCTAGTTAACAAAGACCAGCCAAGCAGGAGAGGTAAATGCTAGAAGTTAGGAAACACCACCTTCACCTTTCTTATAAGTTTGATGATGCTCTCATCCGCTCTCATGGGTCAGTTATTCTTTTGTTTTGCTACTTTTGTGGGAAAAGGCAGTTTTAGAGATTTTGACTTGGCCGTCATGGCATGAGTTGGGAAGAAATGTGAGATTGTACAAAGGCAAGTAAGATGACTACCAATGTGTGTTCAAAAGGATGACATAGTACAGATAGGATGTTGACCTCACTGGTGCATTGGGACTCAAGTTGGGGAGCCTAGAACCCCATCTTCATTTGACTCTGTAGACTTCCATGTAGATGATGGTGCACAGTGGTACTCTGGATCTACAAGATAAACGTACACTCAGAGCCAATTTGTGGGAATTCTTGATAGACGAAGTTACGCTGTATCATTTTGTTCTTATGCAGAACTCCTTATTAAGGGAACCAAATCTTCCTTTCCAGGGGGTTCCCTAATCCTGTTAATCGGGAATTAGGTGAGAGACTGCATTCCTTTTGAAGCAGATAAAGCGTTTTCTTTTTTAAATCTGTAATTAATTTCTAAGTGTTTTTCTTGCTCTTTTTTCCTATACAGCACCTTCTAGTCTCATTTCGTAGATGAATTATTTTGCCACTCTAAAAGTATTAACTTTTGCCATTAAAATTTATATTATTTCATATAACTTTGAGTTTTCTCTGAGTTCACTTCAAATGGGTTTCTTATTAGATTCTTTTTTAAAATATAATTTAGCCATTTGTAGGAATTACTTTTCTCATGTTCTGTGTACCACTTGTCAGTTTTGTGATTTGGAAACATTATGTAAGATAAGATTTCATTTGGGCGTAAACAAAATGTATATCATGAGTAACTTAAGCTAAAATTACCTTTGTTAAATAGAAATTCTTAACGTTGACATCAAGTATAAAATTATTTTGCTTAAAAATGTTTCTTCACTAGATCAAAATATACGCTACTATAGTTTTTTTGCCATTTGTATAGTTTTGTTTCTCTCATTATATTTATTACAGAAGGAATGTCAGTTCATATATGTTACAAGTAAATTTCCAAATTAAATTTTTAAGCTCTGAGCCAGGCTTTACAACATGCTCTTGAAACAATCTTTCTTCTTCTTCTCTTTTAACCTTATATTCATTCCAAGTTCACATATACATAGCCTTCATATGCTATTGCACTGATCTGTTATTGCTAGTAAGTCAAATGAGGTAACCTAAGTGCGGATGAGAGGGGTCAAGGGTAGATGGCGGCAGGATGGCCAGGGTGGCGGGAATCGAGGAGTATGCTTAGCTCATCTTTTTGTATTGTAGCTAAGAAAATAAGGTTGTTTTTGGTTATGAATATACATTCATTCCCACTATTATTTAAAAAAAATAATACTCCCCCTATTATTTTAAAGTATAAATAAAAATACTTTTAAAAATCATACTTCCCTAATTTGAAAAATAGTTCACATTTCTCTAGTCAGAATTTTCACAAAAGCTGATAGTATTCGTTTTCCATAATCTTTGCCATTTTTACAAAAAGCTAAAATCATTTTAATTAAAATTTACAGTAGATATAGTAACTATATAGAGATAATATAATTGACCAAGTATTGCTATGGACTTGTTTTGATTTCCTATTATACATTATTTGAAATAAAATTTATTATAAAAGATGAAGAGAGAGAACAAATATCTGAATGACCCACACAAATTATTAACTAAACAACTACCTGGTGTAATTTACAAAAAATGAAGCTAAGAAATATGGTAATATTTCCTGAGTTAATTCCTATAAGTTAGTATTCTACTCATGATAGTTTTTTCTTAGTATCTCCATTTTTTTTTACTTACTTTGCATATATCTCATGGTAATATGGCTATTGAAAACTAATTTCTATAATTTAAACCAAGTTAAACTATTAAAAGAAAGTTACAAAACAGTAATTTAGCAGATTCTATAGTTTAATATAGTTTCTGTGGTAGCCAACAAATACACATAATAAAATGCAATGGTGACTTCATTATTGTAAATGAAAACAAATCAATTTTATGTTTGATAAAATTTTTAAATAAGTCATAGTATTTTGAAATTATATAGTTGTAGTTTATAGTTAGCATATTATGCAGTTTTTGTTGTTTCAAATTATTACAATGATGTCACCATCACTTAAATTGTTTTCATGTTTTTGTGATGGAAGAAGAGTTTGACTTATACAGTCTTCCAGTATTCAAACAATTCCTTCCAAGCTATATTAATATAAGGAGTGAGAAAAGTGGCTTCCCTCTTTTTTCTTTAGTAGTTGGGCTGGAATATAAATTAACAGAAGGCAGATTAATAACAAAGGAATCACTTTAGTTATGTATGGTAACACAACCGCACAAAAATCTGAGACTCAACAAGGGCCCAAAGACTGAGTCTATGCAGATAACATCTGAGTACCAAAAGTAATAGGGGCTTGGGATTGTGGAGCTAAGTTATGAGAAGACGAACGGAGAAAATGTATGGTGAATGAAGATTGTTTGTTTCCTAAGGAAAATTTCCTTTGAATTTGTAAATTTCTTTCACAGAAGGCAGCTTTTCAAAGCTGCATCTGTATCTGTAATTTTTCAAAATATCCAGCATGAAGTAATCAACAGCAAAAGAGTTATAGTCTGGGGTGGTGTATTCTTGTCTCTACAGTCATATTTCAGGGTAGTGTATCCTATACCCTAACATAACCATTGTTGTCTTATTATTTCTCCTGCTTTTGTTTTGCCAGTCAACAGTATTGCGATATTTAATTAGTTCTGCGATGTTTAGTTCATTGTTCTAGTCATGTATAATATTTGAAGTAGTTGTTAGTACAGTCATCTTGCTTTTTGTTTTCTTGTTGCTCCCTGTCTTCTTTTCCCTTCATTCTTGCCTTGCTTTGAATAATCAGGTATTTATTGTTTTTGTTCTTTTACATCTTTTTAGATTTGTCTTTATTATTTTCTTTATGTTTATATAGAGATCACAATATTCCGTGTTAATTTGTACTGCAGCTGTCACCACTTCACTAAGTAATACAAGCAACTTAGAACAGATTTGTCCCATTATGTGCTTTCCATTTTATGCTTTTATATAACAAATATTTTAACTTTACTAATGTTTTCACCATCCATTATTGCCCTTATTTTTAGGTAGTCAATATTTACTTTTATTTACCCATACACTGTATTCTCTGTGTGCTTACTTCCCTCATTTTTATGTGTCTATCTAGAACAATTATCATTTTTACCGTAGTAATTTCATTGATTTTTTTTTTTTTTTTTTTTTGGTGGTGGTACTGGGAATCCAGTCCAGGGCTTTGCACATGCTAGGCAAGTTCTCTACCACTGAGCTACACTCCAGCCCTTCTTGATTACTAGCAATGAATTCATTGATGACTAGCAATGACTTCTTTCAGCATTTGTTAGTCTGACAACCTTTATTTTTGAAGAATATTCTCACTGGGCCCAGAATTCTAGGTTTTTGTCAGTTTACCATTTTTAAAACTGTAAATATCTAAGCCATAATTAAGCTCCTGACATGATAGTCTGTAAGTACTATAGTACAGAAAGTTTCATGGGATGAATTTAATGAGTGATAGCTAAAGTAGTAGATATAACTGTTGCTTTACCCACTTTGCCTTTACCTGGCCACTTTTTTCTGCCTCCTAGCTGATGAATTCTCACCGCCAATAACTCATGGTTCCTGTATTCTCTGGGAAATTGCCTTCAACAAATAGGAACCATCTGTAGCCCTTATCTATTGCTACCTAACAAATCACTCTGAAACCTAGTGCTTAAAGCGACAATCAGCATATATTATGCAATTTTCTGTGGGTTAGGAATTTGGGAGCTGATTAGCTGTGGGATGTTTGGCTAAGTCCCTAGGGAGTTTTGCTGTCAAGAAGGCATCAGTCATCTGAAAACCTGGAATATTGTCTCACAGATGGTTCAGTGATGCGGCTTTTGGCAGGATGAGTCATTTTCTTGTCAGGATGACCTCTCCATAGAGCTTCCAGAGTGTTCCTACATCAGTATGACTGGCTTCCCTTAGGGTAAATATCTAGGAGAGAGTCAGGCAAAGGCTATAGTCTTATGCTCTAGCCTTGGAAATCACACACTGCTATTAATGCAAAAACTCATAGGCTAGACAACTCAGCAGTTTTCAGTATAGAAGAAAATACACAAAGCCATAGAGGGGAAGATTGATGGTTGGGAGTTATGTTGGAGATCATCCACCACCTCTCTCACCTGCCAGAGGAAAGGGTTAGACTCCCACGAACCTCAGCTACTTTTCAGCCGCTCACAGGCAGTGACAGACTGGACATGATGCTTCAAGGTGGTGGGAACAAACGCATGTAGAAATGCATATTGAAACACTTCCATACTCCCCTGTAGTCTCTGACCAACCATATCCTTGCCTAACTCTTTACTTTGCACCCTCTCCAGTGTTCCTGATTCCCTTTGTCTTAAAAGGACTCTTAAAGAATTACTTTTCTCCAAATTCCTGCCTCAGGTACTGCTTCTAGGAAATTTGGCCTGGAAATGTCTGTATTTTAAAAAGTGCCAAAATAAACACAAAAAAAATGTAAGCTAACTAAAACATGTAGTATGATGTCCTAAATATAGACATCTTCCTAGACCCACGGTCCTAGTCAGGTTTTGTTTTTTTTCCTCTTCTTTCTTTATGTTCATTTTATAGAAAACTATTCTATTAAGTACATGCTTTTTGTTTGCTCTAACATTTGAAAAAGGACAATTTCCTTACTAAAATACATTCTTGAATAAGGCATGTTCTAAGCTCCTTTGCACACTATGTTTGGAGATATAATTGTACTCATTCAAGACTAACATTTCATCTGTTCGCATAGCATGCTAACAACCAGTTGATTGAAGACTCTAGATGGTTGCTGCATGCCAGTTGTAGAGGTCTTCAGAGCTGAACAAGGCAAGGAAGAGCTACTGCTTCTTTAAACAACTTGCAAAACATCCCTAGTTTTCCTTTTTGGGCAGAAAGCAAACTACACAGCTGTATGGTATATTGTACTCATATAGTTGCCTGAACTATCCCAGACAGAGCAATTTCCCCATGGCAGTTCCTGTTCCCTATTTGATTTCTTGAAGTTAGCTGGTAAGAATAAGCTATTAGCAGACTTAAATCGGTGATAATTAGCTGTACATTATTACTTCAAAATGGTGTGGCTGTGCCAATTAAGTGGGTAATTAGGAAAACCCCAGGACAATAAATTAAGACAGAGCTTCAACACCAGGGCCCCATCTGTTCTGTGGGCAAGCATTCCAATTAGCCGAACCTCTCCTGTAAGAATGTGTGATGAAATGGATTGGCTGCATGGAGGGGCGTGTAGTATTTGGGAACAGAGACTGTCCCTGGTGCTCAGTAAAAATAAGATATTTTTAAGTCAGATAGAATTTCGATGCCAAGGTAAGGAAAGGAAAATTTTGACAACTACTCAGTTTTTAAATGTTTGAAATAAAACATAACTTGAATTGTTATGTGAGATTTTTCCCAGTTTTATCTTTGGAACTTAATTGGAGCATAATATCATCATAGTTTCCATTTTATTCTAATGTGTTTATTAAATTGTTAGTTGAATGAGAATATTGTCACTTGGAAAAATAATTTTATTCACTGAGAATGGAAGCTAAAGAGGATTTTTGACATTGTAAGAGTTTAAGGTGATGAATGAGGTAAGGCATACTTCTGATTCAGCACTGAAACAAGTTAATATCCTGCTCACACACACACACAGAGAAATATCCTGTCCAGAGAGAGAGAGAGAGATAGAGACAGAGACAGAGACAGAGACAGAGAGGAAGAGAAAAAAAGAGAGAGGGAGAGAATCACAGTGAAGTGATTAAAATAGTTAATGTAAGGAAGAATTTATCCATAAATTATGTGAGAAAACTTCATGTTATTTAGGATTATTACCTAGATGGAATAAATTCATCATAAATGGGATAAGTTAACATACATGAATTTATGTTTACAGTATCTACCCTATTTATCACAATGATTTAATAATGAAACAAAAAGTGAGCTAATTTTAAAATTGACGTAGCACATGAGGTATATGTGTTTGTAAGTCGGTGTTGAGATATGTTGGGCTCAATGATATACTGAAAATTCAAATATCCCATGGATGATAACATTCACAAATCAGAAAGAAGTCAGTTCTTTGAGAAAAAGCTAATGTCTCCTATAGTACTAACAAACGCAATTTACAATTCATTTCCTAAAAGGAAGTTAACGCTTCTTTGAGGTGACATTATTATTTATTACCTGCAGGTTTAATTTACTAAATAAAGGTCATGTTCCCCTCAATGAGAAGACTTCCATTTAATTTAAAACAGTGGTTAGTGAGTGCTGGTATAGCTTCCAGGGCATAGCAGGCCAAGACAAAGCTCCAGAGAGGGTAGCAGAGGTGAGGCCGCAGCAAGGCACTGAGGGAATATGGGGTTCAAGGCAGACTGTATTCAAGACCTACAGGAGTAATGAGGATCAGAACCTGCAGGGGGTCAAAAGCCAGGCACACAGGAAGAGCAAATGCCGGAAGGCAGAGCAAACATATGGCAAAAGTTTAGTCAAGTGGTTCTTAACCTTTGGGGATCGTGTATCCCACTGAGAATCTGATAAAGCATTTCCAGAAAAAGCAAGTTCATAAACAGATACATGTGGAATTGTGTGGTGCTGGAAAGCAATTTGCTCTTCCTGATACTAATATTAAATATAAGACTTAAAAATAAGTTTGTTTTTATTTTCTAGGCATTCATGAGATAATTAATGGCCATTGTATGGAATATCTTTAAGTTCAGACAATGAAAAATTGAATGCTACTTGTCTTGAAAGGAGTTATAGCTTCACCTACTTGGTATGAAGTATAAATCGAAGTGGTAGTTGGTTTTAGACATGGCTGTGTGCACATATGTTTGATATCCAACAGATTCCTATTTTTTCTGTTTTCATACTGAAAATTATAGGAAACTTTTTGTAACTGTCACTGGCTGAAAGTAGAACTCACGTACATTTTATACTTAGGTAAGATAGACTATTTCAAAGAACCTGAGATTAACTGTACATACCTTAAGTTTCATTAGTGTTCTGTAAAACTTTGGTCAAGTTAATTTGTATTGTCTGTTGTACCAAGGCAGTCAAATTTAGAAGAATATTCATAGAAATAAATCTTCCCAAATGCCTCACTACAGAAAAAAATAAGGTATATTTTTCCCAAGCCATAGGAAGAGTGACTTTTATATGGGATCATTAGTTTTCTAACTAGTTCTCCAACAAAAATTTTCTATTTGCAGGTAGCACTTTTGCCAAATAGATGTAGGAGGAATGTCCAATAGTGTTTATATTGGTGTCAGTATGGTTATCTCATCTAGATGGCTCACACTGGCCTTCTGCTAAGGAAATCAAACTGTAAATGAAATTCTTCACAAATCATATACTTGAGGGTTTATTTTCTGTTGATTTTTTTTTTCTCACAGGAAGGAGATTTTCTTTCTTCTTTGAGAAAATAAATAGCTGCAGAATTGAAAAGAAACTCTAGTTTAGCTCCCTTGAGTTGTTTTTCAAGGTCACATACCATGTTGAAATTGGCTGTTTTAATGAGTATATAAAATTTTTTCAGGAGTGTTCATAGAATCACTAGGAGTTAAATCAAGATGAACATTGCAGCCTGTTCCATTTACTGACACAGCAAAATTAATCTGCATTTGGAAGCATCATAGTTTCTCCAACCACAGCAAGCATATCAAGCACTGCCTTTCAGGTTGTTTTGCCTGGGAAAAACATTTCCAACATCTTAAATCTTAAAACAGCACTTGAAGTGCCTTAAGGATGCCTATGCGTGCCAGGGGAAAGGGCAGAGTAGGCAGGACCAAGACTTACTAATATTTGTATCCAGTTGCATGTTGAGTGGGAAAACCTAAGCTTCCAAGTCCACACAGTTGTTCCTGAGCAGAAGGAATGTGTTTTTAGAGTGGATTCTTCCACATGATAGAGATCCCCCCGATCTTCACTCTAAAATAAAAATCAAAGCAATGATTTTCAGGGAATACATCTTCATTACTATCTTCAGAATTGTGTGTGATTTCTTTGGCTTGGAAGGACAAAAAATGAGATGTGAAGGAACTTTCAAGGTAACATTGTTTATGCCCCTACTTGGAGAGTTGCAGACTTTTAAATCTGACTTCTTGAAAGTATCATTCATTGTATCTGACTTTTGTAGTCAACAGTATTAAAGTTCTTCTACTATGTTGCTGTTACCTTCCATCAGCAAAAATCTTGTTGCATGTGGAACGTTGCAACTTGGATGTCTTACGAATTGAGTCAACTCAATGGATTTATAATCTTAATTTTATTTGATTTGTCTATGGTTTTAATTTAAACTAATACTGATAGAAACAAGCCTACACATGAATAATCATAATGGAAGACTATAGTCCTTTAATTCCTGTCACTTGGGAAACATTTTAGTTGTCATAATTGAGTAAAATTGATTATAGATTGCAAATCCTAGTTCATAATAATCTATACCACTCATTGGAAATTGGGAATAAAAGGATATGTAAGTGCCAAGTAACATTAAAAAGCAATATTTTCCAAAATGAGAAATACAAGAATAGGAATAAAATTAAAATCTAAAAAAGCTTATCAAATCTGAACTCTGTTAATTATATATTTCCTGATCTCAAAACCCATCTTTCCACCAGAGTAGAGAGGCACAAGTATTTGGTCTGAAAGGTGACAGAGTATCTGAAAATACAAGCATGATGCCATGTAGATATGTCCATCAGTCCAATAAGTTTGTTGAAAGAGGTAACGAGGAATATCTGATTATAGTAATAAAATAAAAATATAAATAAGTGGAAAATGAATTTCACTCACTGACAGCTTAGTAAAATATTTTATTAGTGGTCTGCTAATGCTAAGAGGAAAATATTATCCAGAATATATTTTGTTCTCTAAGTCATAATGATTATTGTTAAAATGTTAGTAATCACAGAAAATACTTTACTGAAAATAAAAATGAATGAAAAAAGAAAGATGTTTAAAATTTGACATAAAATGCTGAATATCAAAATAGAGGTACAATAATGATTCTTTATGTGAATAACGTATTAAAATCAACAGATGTACAAATATTCTATTTGACTTAACTTTCTTGTTGGTTTTGACCCAATCATGAAAAACTAATATGATGCTTCTTTCTTAGAATTGTACAATTAATTGCACATTTTGATTAAAATGAACAAAAAGTTAAGCACAAGAGAAATTATATCACATATCTTTTTAAATGAATCACCAGTTTCCTTATTATTGTCTGGTTTTAAATTTTAGCTACTTGGTGGAGTATTTTCATGAAAGGTTTAAAGTCTGTTTGAAATCTTCCCTAAAGGAGTGTAGAGTTGATGCTTTTTAAGGTGTATTTTTACAACACGGGGCAAAGATATTGGAGGTAGTTCTGAAATTCTAGGTCTGACAACAGGTTTAAATCACTTTAGAGGAGAATGTCTTCAGAAAATGTGCTTTGTACTGGAACATTAATGGTAATATATTGGTTTGGAAGCCTAGTAAAAAAGTGAAGGATAGAGGTATGTATCCTAATGGTATAAATGGCTATGGATTCGCAATTCAGGCTGGAATAAAATTAGAAGAGAGTGTTCAGTGAGAAGCCCTTGTCTGAAAAGGACCCTCTGTGAAGGGGGCTTGAGGATGGATGTTCTGGACTCCTGCTCTTTTCTGCTTCCCATTATTCTCTCTGTTGCACCTCAAACCATCCCCCCTTCCCCACCCCGGTCATAACCCTTGTATCGGCGTTGCGAGCTCACAGTCAATTCTCTATGGAGGGCAAATCATGTCTCACAAAAAACAAGACTTGCTAAGAGGAAAGAAAAACCTGGGATCACTTAACTGGAGGGGAAAGTCTGAGAATAGATGGGACCTTAGGTCACAGTACCCACAATGATCAGTGGGCGCGTTTGGAAAGCAGACTTCAGAGCTCCTCTTTTAGAACAAATACACTTTTTTCCTTTTTAACGAAATACAAATGTAATATGGTTGAAACACATTTATGTTTGTGATAAACGTGCCTGGTACCATATTTTGCATTTCTTCTCAGGGATGTATTCACTCTCTCCCTCTATCTCTCTGGGACCAGGAAGCTAGACTTTAAGTCCCCCCCCAATAGCCCATCTAACTACATAAATTTAATTATTTGCAAGCATTTACAATGAGAGCTGTTATGGCTGTGGAATACAAATCTAAAAATATATTTTCCAAAAGAATGACTTAGGTGAGAATAAAGTTAAATGATTAAATATAGATTCAGAACAGCAAGAAAAAAACAGTTCTTATCTAGAAACGTAATTATATATTTCCTCTGCGGAGCAGGAGACTGACATTTTAAATGTCTGCTGCCTGGCAGCGGTGGTCAGGCGTCTCTACGGGGTGAGCCTGCTCATTAGTGCCACATTAACCTTAACTTTGCCTCAGGCCATTAACTAGCGCACTGCACATTTGACCTTTGTTCTACAGATATTTTCAAACAGTGTGCTAGGCCCTGCTTTTAATTTGGGTTCTGTATTATGTGTAGACTGACTTTAGGGGTAGGAAAAAAAATCAATACATGTCATTAAATAAAGAAACGTAGCTTGAGACATTCCACAGAGGAAAGCTCTGTTTGAAAATAAGATTCCTCTCTAATGCTTTTCCAGATAATTAGCTTTGGTCAAAATTAGAAATAGCCTCTTCTGTATTGTGTTCAATGGAGAAAAAAAAAGACAGGAAGTACAATATGTGGCAATTTATAAATGTTTTAAATGAAACAAATTGCCTCGGGATGAGGGAATCAATTGGAGAGGTGTTCCTTTTGAACATAGCTCCGTTTCCAGCAATGTCTAATTAAATAAAATGCAAAATCAAATGTAGATAACAACCATATGTGCACGGGCAAGCAGCCCGCTGGGAGCCCAGCAAAGTTTGTAACTTCTGTAGTTGCCATTCTTCAAACCACGTGTGTAAGGAGTGCATGAGCTTCATCAACTAAACATACATTAGCCTAGTGAAATATTTTGTTAGAGTATGCCAGTGTTGCCGTATCCAGTTTATGAAATATCATACAGCTTTATAAAAATCAGTAAAACTTACTCTTCTGAAAGACTTTCATGATGTACTGTGAAGAAGGTTTCTGTTTCTCCCATGGATATAACCTAGTACCAACTTTGTAAATCCAAACCCTCTCTATGTGCCTGTCTGTCTTGCTGGTCTTGCTGTCTGCCTCTGTCAGATGGCTTGTCAACATGCACGCAGAAAAAGCTGAGCAAAGATGAACACCAGGCTGTCAACCCTGGTTCCTTCAGGAGGAAGGATGTAACACCATGAAAGCACAGATCCCGACTTGGTCTTCACATACCTTTGGATTATTTTACTACGTAGTAAAAGGTATATTACTGGGGCCAGGGATTTAGCTCAGTGGCATAGCGCCTGGCTGGCAAACGCGAGGTCGTGAGTTCGATCCCTGGTACTGCAAAAAAAAAAAAGTATATTACTTTTACAATTTAAAGTCAAGTCAGCTATTTAAAAAATCAGTGATAACAACAAAGTGAAGGTATTGCTCAGCTTTTCAGGGATAACTGTGCATTTTTATTGACAAGAGATGCAGACAGAAAAACCTTGAGGTGGGCTGTGTTTCCTTGTGTAGTTTTTTTTTTTTTTTTTTTTAACCACGTGACAGATCAGGAGACATACGGGTGCTTGGCCTCAAGGGCATGGGAAGCACTGAAGCGATAACTATGCTAGACCATGTTTCTCCCTTGCCTTCAGAGAGCTCAGGGCAAACAGGGCTGCAGGCCCTGAATGAGCAATTGTGCTCTGGACTTTTCCTTTTTTGCTGCGCTGGCACAGTGCACGGAGCTGGTCATTAGCCAGGGAGCAGCATTTACCCTGCTCCCTAACTCCCGCATTGGACATTTTAGCCTGGTCTAAATGTATGCATCACTTCCGCCTGCACATACTGCATGCTAAGTGAAATTTTTGGCAGGAACAAATGTTGTGTCCATATTTCCCACTATAACAATTTATGCATAAGCGTGTTTTGTTAAAAATTTGATGATTCCATAAAATTTTAAAAACAGGTGGAAACATTTTCCTATCTAAAACTTCTTTCAACTTTGATTTATCAGTCATTCAACACTGTCCTTATATTGCTGTCATGGAACTTTTAATTAATACATTAAATGATATGTTGAAATCTGTATTGACTCAGCACCTAAGTGATAATTGACTTTTAGTTAACTTTCATAAATCTGTCCACATTACTAGGTTTCGCCTTCCTTATTTATAAGATGAGAGAGTTGAACTGAATCACAGCTGTAGGAAGATTTCAGATAACCATCTCTATCCCAGATCAATCAATCTGAATGTCTGAGGGAGTATATCTAGCTGTACAACTTGAAATACATCCTTAGTGGTGATGACATGCAGATAGGAAACAGCACTGAAGGAATGGGTGATACCTGCAGGTTCTAACTCACCATGCAATATATTCGTATTTCATTATAGCAGCTATCTTATATGGTGGGGTGACTAAAGATTAATGTGTCACTTCATGTTAATTTCAATATGCTATACATAGGAACCATCCTAGCCTGAGTCTGGCAGAGCTTACAGTTCTGTTCTTTAGATATCTTCTTTTTTCTAATGCACTATGTCAGGAAGGTCCAATATTTCATCATAATTTGGACATAGGACATTCAATTTCAAATTTCCCAAGATATCTTTGCTCTTTAACATTGTCCCACTAGGATAAACCACCGGATGTACATGTATGACTGTCTCATGGGGTGGCTTGCACTATTGGTGGTACATGCATGACTACCATGCAATGGAACTGTCCCATGCTGTTGGACAGGACAGTCAGTCATGTGCCATTGGTAGTTTGGAGCCACCAGGCTGTGAGACTTATAAATTGTAGCCCTGTTGTGAATGTGTTAAGGACTTCAAATTCTCAGCATTTTAAAGAATATATATTCCAAGCCCTGAAAGAAAATAACCTCCAGCCCAGATTGATGTACCCTGCAAAACTGTCACTAGAAATTAATGGAGAAACAAGACGCTTCCATGACAGAGAGGAACTGGGGGAATTTGTGAACACCAATCCAACCCTACAGAGAATAATGAAGGACATTCTAGAGAGAGAGAAAAAAAAATACCAGGATTTTAGGAACAGTGGCAGAAAGGCCTAAATGAACAGGGCAGGCAGTAGAATGAAGGAGAAACATAGACAAACAATAGTGGAAAAATAGCATAGCAGAAATGAGGCAGAGAAGGTTGGCTATAATCTCTAACATAGATGGCCTTGATACACTAAAAAAAAAGGCAGAGTAGATCAGGAGGTAGGGTCCATTGAGATGCTCTGTATAGGAACTATAATCAACCTCAGAGAGGGTTTATGGACAGAAAATCAAATATTAGAAAACAATGCTCTATGTAACAGGGAGCCAGAGAGAAATAGGAGTAACTCAACCACCACCTGCAGATAGGTTGGAAAGACAGGATACTTATGTGCAGTAGAGAACTACTCAGATATAATGAAGGAAAGCCTTAAGGCTTTTGTAGGTAAAAGAATACAACATGTGATCAAGTCCAGGAGTGAGAAGGTTCTGAACCACTTAGATAAAAAGCAGGTTGTCCCCCCAATCTAAAAACTGAGGGAATTGGTGGAACACAAAATGTGCAGCACCCTGTGGGAGTGAAAGGGGAGGAATAGTCTAAATAAAGAAGGCAGAGGATATTGTTAATAGTGTATCAGGATTTAAAATCCACATTAGTCACACCACTCTGCTTAGATGGATTATATTCTGTTCCAGTTTGTCTACTTGTACTAGATTTGAGGGCACAGACAGTTATCCTGAAAATAGCAGGATAGAGTATAGTAATCATCCTTAATTTCCTATTAATTTAATCTGAAGCTCTGTATAACTTACACTGTTTTACCATGACTGATCTTAATTGAATCTGGTTAGATTGCTGTTTTATATTGACAGATTTTATTCAAAGCTGTTATGATTGATAGTATCAAGTCTGAGAGTATAGGCAACTACACTAAAGATGACAAGATTCACTAGGATGCCCACTCTGGTTTAATTATTACCTGCCCTTGAATTTTACACTGTCTACAATGTTTTATTTTTACTAATATTGTTATGTACTGCTATATTCAATTATACTGCTATATTCAATTATGCCTGATGATATAGACAATTCTATTGAAGATAACAAGAGACAACACAGTAACCATTGTAGATCACCCTGTACTATGGTTTTATATGACTTTTTGGTTTCATGTTTTTATAGGAATTTGTTTTGTTTTGTCTTACTATGTTTTGTTTTTCCCTCTAATACAGAAAGAATAGAAATACATGTAGAGGCTCATGCATGTGTAGCTGTTTACAGACTCACTGTTTGAATGTTTACTTTGTATGCTTTAATTTTGTAACTTGAATAACTATTTCTAAGAGGACAATATGTAATTTATCAACTAGTGATTTCTTACTGTTTATCATTTTTGTTTTGAAATTCTGTATTATTTCTACCCTTTTCCTGTTTTTTTCTCTCTTTAAATAAAAAAAAAAGAATATATGTCTTGCAGGCATTTCTAATTCTGGAAGCTATTAAAAGCTAAAAAGTATATATGGCATAATTTAATAAAAGTTTGAATACCTGTTGGGTATAAACTATGATCCAAGCCCTGGAGTAAGAAGAAGATGTGATTATTGATTTAGAACAAATACACAAAGAGAGGGGTTAGGATGTCAGGTAGCAAGGGCTGTAGTACAGACAAGCAGTAGTGCTGGAGGTGAAACAGGGATCAATATACAGAGAAGGAATTAGAGGCAGTAATGTTTAAGGGAGATCTTGCAAGAGAGAGTAAAATAGGTGTAGAAAGTAATTTTTTTTCACTTTCCTTATTTATAAAATAAGAGAGTTGAACTCAATCACAGTGTAGGAATATTTCAGATAACCATCTCTATCCCAGATCAATAAATGGAATGTTATGTCTGGAAACTTGTGTAAAAATCTTGATAAATGGGTGTGATCGAAATACATGATGAATGATTAAATTTTTTAAATTACAGTAAAAGATGCATTGCCATTAATGCTCCTCAAAATACATCCTCTCCTTTTAAACACACAGTCGCTACTCATGAAAGCACTTCTGGAAGCCTGCCTTAGAGTCTTTATGAGGCGTAATCAAAAATACAGCGTGTGTTGCCGTTGTTTACCATCTAATGTAAAAGCAAACTTGTGGAAACATTATGCTATGTCTTTATCCGTCTTATTCATTAGATGTCACACTGTGTGACTTCTGGTTCTTTCCCAAAGTCAGAATGACCATATGTTTAATTAATTCAGGACATGGAAGTAACCAGGACAGCACAACTAAGACACAAAAGAAAAGTTCTGCAAATGCTTATGCTCGCGAAAGTGGCAAGACCAGTGGGATAAGCGTGTTCAAAGAGGGGGAAATATTTTGAGGGAATCTTGTGGCAGTGTGTCTTTTGCTGCAGTGAATTTTAAAAAATCTAAACACCCTTTGTATTTTTCAATGATGATCCGTATTTTGAGTGATGTGGTGTGTGGTTTTTGCTGTAGAGTGAGGAGAAGGAAGGTGAACTCTCAGAATACAGGTAAGGGGTCAGGCAGGGGAAGCGAGGTTCTGTGCCATGGTGCGATGTTTTATCTCAGTGCTTCACAGAGGGGATGATGCTGTTTGATTTCTAATGCTGATACTGCTTGTACTTGGAAAATTCATAAAAGGGACAGTGAAAGGACAAAACCAGAGGCAAGGGGTCTATTTGGTAGCGTGTTGCAAGCCCAAATAAGAAATGTATTTGTACATTTTATCAACCTGATGTACAGCCTTTGAAGAAATACTGAGGGAAAAAAAAGAGATACTAAGACAAGGAAGACCATCCTTTCTTCTTTTAAACAGTTTCAATCTGTTATTCAGCATAATTATATTTGATTTCTATATTTTAGAGATGTTTCAAAGCCATATTAAAAGCTAACATACAGAATGTGGTTCTTGAGGGATAATTCGTGGGAAGGTCTATTTGTCTGCATTTATTATGCCCCTACTTTCACTAGAATGGTCTCAAGATTGTAGAAAAATAATTGTTTGTATGGGGATAACCACTGTTTCAGCAACTTAGATTTAGACTCAAACAAAGACTATAATGTTTTTATTGAGATATTTCATGGGTTAAAATGCTAAAGATTGAACTGGGAAAGAAGGTAAGAATTTTTCACAGCCCAGCATTAATTGGCTCTGTGGTAGTAGCCAAGTCTTTCTGACCTCAGTATGGTCCTGGGGCTTTTACTGTATTTCTCACAATTCAATTATTTCTTATCTATTTAATGTATAGTCCCTGGTCCTTCAGTTGAACCACAGGATATAGTTTCTGAAATTTTCTATCTTCGAATTTCTATCTTCACAAGTTAAATTTGACATTGCATTCACCTGGATTTTTTTTCTTTGTTTTGATCTGAGAGGAAATGTATCCAGAACTGTTTTCAGTAACCTCTTCTTTTCGCTTTTATTCAGAAGTGTGATTCATCAATTATTATTACTTTTTCATTATTATTTATTTTTCTGTCGCTGTGGCAATTAAGAGAAACTGAGCAAACTACCCGAGTGTACTATTAGACTGAGAACAATGAAATTCTGTGCCTGCTTGCAGTCCGTGCCCGTGTCACATCAGCTGGGATTTCACTTCCTGCATCCTATGCTTTAAGCCTCAGAGTAAAGAGTTGCTTCCATCTGAAGTATTTCTGGTCACAGCAGTTCTTAAAGTTTATACCTGGAAAAAATATATCACTTCTGCATGTAGCTCACAAACCCAAAGCAAGTTGCATTTCCAAAGCTAACTTCAAAAGGGCTATGTGCCCAGAAATTAGGGAATTGGAAACAAGCCAATGCCCTTGTTATGGTCTCCCCTGTGCACACAAATATTTTCAAGTCTCTTCCACATTCAAATTAATATTACACACAAACAAAACTGTTTTAAATTTTCATTTAGGGTCTCCTACGTCTACTTCATCAACCTCTTTAAGGCTCATGGTGGTTCTGCAAACCTGACCTCCATGACTCTCCATTACTTTCAGTGTTTTAATTGTATTCGTCTGCTACTGTGGCCACCACCAACCAGGAGGCTGAAGCAACAGAAGTTAGTTTTCTCACAGTTCTGGACAGTGAGTTTCAGAAACAAAATATCAGCAGGTTTCATTTTTCAGAGGCCTCTGAGGTTGTAGAAAGCTGTCTTCTTTCCCTGTTCTTACATGCCATTTCTACATGCATGGGCTTTTTGTACTTCTTTATCTTGAAAGAATAGCAGTTGTCTTGGATTATGACTTATCTATATGACCTCATTTACCTTCATTAGCTCTTTAAAGGTACCATCACAAGTAAGGTCATGTCAGGAGTTAAGAGTTTTAGCAAATGAATTTCAGGGAGACACAATTCATTCCATAACAGTTTATCATCACGTAGCAAGGACACTTTTAGTAGTTAATCAGCTTCTTACAATGGGACTTTACACTGTGGAGAACCTCTCTAACTTCACATAACTTCATTCCTTAGTTTTTGTACCTCAGTAACTTTGAAGTTTTTCTTCCTTCTCTCCTTGTTCTTTTGAATTCCTTTGACTTATTTTTGACACATATTGTCGTTTGAGAGATTTCATCCATATACATGGCTTCAGTCATTACCTCTACAAGTGATGAGTCCTGTATTATATGCTCAGTCTACTTAAATTCCCATATCTCAGATTTAAGAGCAAACTTTATAATATTCATGATTACTGCACCAGTAGCATCAGTAGCATCTGATATAGAATTTTGATTACTACCTTAGAATTATTAAATCTGAATCTGCATATTGGCAAGATTCCCAGATAGTGTTTATACATACTGAGTTTCAGAAGTAGTAGTCTACTTGATTTGTCTTCCAAAGAAATCTCAAGCAGAACATATTGAGAATAGGATGATTAATTCTTTACTTTGTATTCATTTATTTATTTGATCACTGTGTATTAGACCTGCTATATGCCACCCCATTACTCTAGGAGCCTTAGCAGTGAATGTTGACAAAAAAAAAATCCCCAAAATATCTTGTCTGCTTAAACATTTATTGTAGACTGAGGAGGCATGTGGGAATCAGGTAGGTAAAATCAGTACATGCATATCATATGGCAGGCAAGACAGTGATGTGCATCATAGAGAGATGTAAGAATTAACAGGACAATGATAATAGGAAGTGTAGTATGGGAAACCAAGAGGGGGATACCTGCCTTTATTTCCCTTACATTTTAAAATGTCTCAATGAGATAGTCATCTTAGTCACAATGAAGGCCAGTTCAATACATAGTAAGTTATTTTAAAGCTCTCATTTTCCCTTTATATGCTGGATTTCTAATTTTTTAAAAAAATATGTCACTGTTGGTCTCCCAGGTGGCCTGTTTTTCCATTTCCACATTGCTACCCTAATGATAGTGTCATTTGCTTGCTGGGAAAACTTTTTTTAATGGCTCCAGTTGCCTTCTCAATAAAACTGAATTCTTACAATCATCAATAAGGCTGAGTATAATTTTGCTTCTCCCTCCTTTTTTCCATGATTCTTCGCATGAGAACTCCTCCGAACTGCATAGTTTCCTTTTACTTTTCCCCATCTTGTGTTTTGCTTGTTTTGCAAAGAACACTGAAGTTTCCATTTATTTGCATACATTTCCTGGATCCTTTGCCATCTTCAACTACTGGCACATTAAATGTTGTTTGATTATTGTTGGTTTTCTCCTGCATTTATGTTTTTAGCAAGCAGGGAGTATCCTGTTTATACCTAGATCTCTGGTGTCGACACAGAGCTAGATACTCAACAGTGTTTAGGGCTCTGTGACTAAGAATGAGTAGCTGAGTATTCATAGAATGAGTAGAAATCTTTTGGGTTACACCTCTTTCAAACATGGGCAAAAGTACAAAGGTGTGTTTGGGAGACAGCAAATATCTAACTTTACCCAACAGTATGATTACTGCTAAAATTGAGGTCAGAAGGTATTTTATGTGTCTTTTCCGAGAAGCTTGGATTTATCCATTAGATAGTGGCCATTGGAGGATTTTAATTAAGCCACATGCTTTGTGCAATGTCAGATTTTAGAAGAGGGCTCTCACTGAAAATGGGAGATGGCTATTAAAGAAAGAGATTGAAGGTCCGCTAGCCTAGTGTAGTAAATATAGAGAAAGATGAGATAGGCTTGGACTAAAGCCATGAAAGTATGCACAGGGAAATGAAATGAAATGAAATGAGGGCACATTCACAAAGATTGGAGTAGACCTTTTGGGTTCCATAAAGATACTTATTCAGTTTTATATCATAAATATGGAGTTGGCAGTGTTCTCTTTTGTATCAATCTCTTAATTTCTAGAAAATTCTCAACTTCAAAAAGAGGATAATTTACAGTGAATAAAATTTAAGAGAGGAGTTACACATTCATTTATTGAAACTTACTTTCTAGAAAAGTACAAATTTCTTCTTTAATTATGTTTTAGTAGTTACAACATAAAACCTGGTATTAATTCGTGTAGTTTGTGTTCCTTGTATGACCATCAAGGAAGGACTTACTTTATAGTAGAGGAAACTGAGTAGAACATGTGAAATATAATGCTGTGATAACAAGAAAACAGACTTTTTGTTATTGATCCTAAGTTAGATGTGAGTCAGATTTATGTTTCTTGAAGTCATTTTGTGATCACTTGTCTGGTTAAATTTTGCAAAAATCAAATAGATGCCATGATACCTTCTGACCATGTGATAATATAATTTCTGATGTTAAATTTTTAAAAAGCATTTATTGATGATATAGATCAACTCTGACAATTTCTGCAAATAGTTTTTTAAAACCAGTAAGAGCATCATAAGATTATGCAATTGATCAATAATGCTGTCAAAATCAGATACAAATTTTAAAAGTTTCGAGACTCAAGCTATAATTTAATGTTGCCCTTTGATCTCCTTTTGAAACAATTACATATTTTTTTTTACTCCAGTAGAGGGTGTGATTTCAAAATTGCTACATTCCTATTACTCTTTCCACAAATTTATCAAATTTGTTTTCCTTCCAACATTCCAACTCTTATTTTTCTCTTCTACGCTAGAGAGAATCTCCTCTGCATCAGGCTAGGACGTGTCATTTCTTTTTCTTGAACATGTATGTAAAAAAAATTGAGAATCAATGCTTTTAATAACATAATATTTTGAAATGCTGAAGTGTATGTTATTAAAAGCCTCGATTTTAAAGCGCAAGTCTTGGCCCTCTACATTACAAGTACCCAAACTCACATTTTGATTGAATTTTGTCTCCCGTAATTAATGGGAGAGGAACAGTGAGGGAAGAGGAATGGCTGAGTTGATATTGTAAATATTCTTCCCTTTGATTACTTTTATTTTCAGCCTCAGAAATATCTACATATCTGAGGCTTGGATACATGGTTACTAAAGAAATAACAGTTATGTTTTTAGATACCGAAGAGAGAAGATAGGAAAATAACCCAAGTCTACTAAGCAGTAGTCATGTAATTAACATGTTATAAACCTCTGACATTTTCTATGTGGAAAGGACAGTCATTAGTATTAGTGAGACTTAGGTGCTAGCAACCAGTGAGGGGTTAGCCAGGCTAAACCAAGTGGTGTGAGTATGAGTGTGAGTGGGTGCTGTTCCATTCTATTCACCACCTCTTGCACTTGGGCTGATGTAAGATTCATACCCAGCGAAAACTTTTATTCAAGGTAATAAATCTGAAAAGTAGCATTTTAAAAATGATAGTGTATTGTTACTGTGAGAAAACTTTTCTAAAATACAGGAAAAGAAGTATAGAACACAAAAGTGTTTCATTTTAAGAATTATGCATAGCTCATGCCATTCATGTGAACCTTTATTATGGATTTCTGATGTTAATTGGTGTCTTTGTTCTTCCATGCAGAGATTTTATCAATAGCCTCCGACTGTACAGGTCGTTCTATGGTGGCCTGGCTGATCAGCTTTGCGTTAATGAACTGGCTGCTGCCTCCGGGCTGCCCTGCTGGAATGGGGAGGATCTGGTACAAAGGTATTCTGTCAGCCCTAATCCGTGCACACCCAATCACCACTTTTCATTCTTCCTTTCTTTTCCTGACTGTTGAATTGATTACTTCCCCTGCCTCCCCTCCCTTCTCCTCTGTCTTTCCCTTTCTCTCTTTCTCTCTTCTTAAATCTGATTGCATTCTCAAGTAATCTCTTAAGCTTGAAAAAGTCATAAATTCACCCTCTGTAGTCAATAAAAGTGACTGGCTATGCATTCCTTGACGTGCCATTACTGGTGATTATTATAGGATGTAGGATAGTGAGGCTTTCTGCTTGATTTTTAATTTTTTAAAGTATGCAGTACACTTTCTTGTTAAATTTTTGAATTTGAATTCATTGCAAAATACACCTAGTATATGAATCTGTTAAGCAATACAGCATATTTTGAACAGTCTGCTAAAAGGTAAAAGAAAATGTTATTTTTTTTGTAGCAAACACTGTTCCATACAGACAGTTTCGTTATCAAGACTGATGAGTTTCTTTAAAGTGTGACTTAGAAAATTTAATTTACTATGAAAAATATATACTGGAATACTTTTCATATACATTTTTTGATAAAAATATGTTTCAGTATTTCTGTGTGATTATATTCATTATAATTATAACCTTAATTATTAAAATTATTTTAGTTAATATACAATAATTCCTTGTAGATCATTATTATTTTTATTTAGAGATAAAAATCAAAACCAATAAAAGGGTAGAAATAATACAGAATTTCAAAAAAACACAGTGAGAAATCGCTAGTTGATAAATTACATATTGTTTTCCTAGAAGTAGTTGTTCAAGTCACAAAATCAGAGCATAAAAAGTGGACCGTCAAACAATGACAGTACAGATAGATAACCATACTACTAAGCTTTTGTTTATCAAACAGAATAGATTATTATTAAAGCTTACATAAAAAGATTATTGAAGACAAGGACTATAATTAAATTTAAAGAAAATTTTTGGTCAAATGGCTACTACTCTTTTCTCATTATATTTCTTGTATTATGCAATATAAGAATTTTGTAAATATTTCTCTTGTTTTAACCGAAAGCAGTCATAGCTTATGTGTCACTTAGATGTCTTAAAGTAGTTGTGTGAATTTCCTAAGATCTACTAGGTATTATCTTGGCTTAAACTTTTTCTTTGCATTTTGTTTAAACAAATTAAATTTTTTGTGTGTATTAGTGATTTTTCTACAAGGATTAATGAAAATCCCATGGTGATTAATGGAAAATTTAGCATACTATATAAGCATATTTAATACATTGCATTCTGCTATATCTTCTAAATCTGTAGTTGTAAAAGTCTTAGTTTCTATTTGTTCCATTCTTTGCTTGACTATTTTGGTCTGATTGTGTAATAGAAAATACTCTTGGAAAAATAATTTGAGACAGTTTTTAGAGAAATAGTACTTTAAACTCAAAGAGTATATATTCTTCTGCATACTGCATATATATTTTAAGAACTCATTCATGGCTTATGAATAAAGAAAGCACAACTTTAGCATGATAAGTATCTCCATTTCTGAGAAGGAAACTGAATGATTCATACAACTAGGCCTCTTACAGATTACTCACTTCCAAAGGCACAGAGATTCTAGTCTTGTTGGAAATTTCACTTTGCCTTTATCTGTTTTTAACTAATTTCTAATATCCTAACAGTATTGGACAGTTTGGCCTTCCTTCCGTGTATTTTCTCTTCATTCCTATCTTGTGGGTCCTCAACCTATTCCTGATCTCTGGTTTACAGGGCCAACAGATAATAAGCTCATATTCTTCACCTCCCTACCACCACTAGACTGCATCCAAATGGACATGGTTTAGCCCTAATTATTGTGTAACAGTGGGCTAAGTGTTCAGTCACTATTTTATTTCATTGTTCCAGACTTTATTAATGTGAAGTCAACTGGGCTTTATCTCTTTTCTATCTGATGTTAAAAATAAGTCTCATGTGTACCTTGACTCTTTAAAAATTTAATTTTAATTTTAATTCAATTTTGACTCAGTCAATTCTTGATGTGACCTTAGAATGTGCTCTGTTTTGCCAGTGCAAAGTCTATGTTATACTCTAAATATTTATGAAATATGATTGACTGATTATGCTGTATTCAACAGGCAGTACTATTTCCCAGTAAAAATCATATTTGCAACTTGTAATGTGGAAAGATTTCAAGTAATTGTTGAATGAAAATAGCTAGAACCAGAATAGTGTATACTTAACCTACAAATTTTAATAAATAAAATAGGTACTAAAGTTTATTCCAAAATATTTTGGAAGGTTACAGAGAAATTATTAATACCCCTAACTTTAAGAAAAAGTACTGGAAGGACAGCTTTTTATAAATTTGTACATCCTCACTTTTACTGAAAATACACTTATTTTTAATGAAAGAAGGTACTACTACAATTTGAGAATTATGGGAACCTTTATGCAAGCTATCATTGTTTTCCTTTTAAATAATGCTCTTTATGAAAAGTAATGACTCCTTTATAAAAAGTGTTGCCTATGGCTTTAATTTCTAATCAGATTTTCTAGTTATTTTGTGACATTTATTGTTAAACCATCAATGGATATGCCTCAGAACTGAGCTACTTACTGACTTTACCTAAAACCATTTCTACATAAAGTTGAGTCCAGATGATTGTTATTATCATATTAAGTCATTAAATCATGAGTTTCTTCTCCAGAAAAAATAAAGTGTCACAGTGATGAGTAATGAGAAGCTACCAGTGATCACCATGGAAGCTACTCAGGTGAGAGACTTACACTTAGTTAAGATGACAATGCCATTTAATTCGGAGAAGATGGATACCAAGTGTATGCATAGCATTTTTAGAGCCGAAGACTATATTCATTTTCATGGTAGGTTATAATGCTCATCTAGTTCGCCCTGAAGACATTTTGCCCAATGCATGTAATAGACTAAATTGGTTGCCAAGATTGCGTTTATACTCATTATAAGAATGCAGTGATTATTTTGGCAAAATTTCCTGCATTTTTAGGAAGTGATTGATAAGGTTATTTATGTGCACAGATGTGCTGCCTCAAAGAGTAGGAAATTCCTGGAGACTGTTTCAATATCATTAAAATCCTATAAAATTGAGTGACATCACTTATATGCTCATTAAAAGACATAGAATTTCTTTATACTTATGGATAAAAATGTCTCAAACACCTCTAGTGTGCAGGAAGAGTTTAATTTCCGAAACAACATTTAATTCATTGCTTTAATTCAACACTTTGATAGACTGTGTTCATACCATGTGCTGTCCTGTAACTGAGGTCAACAGTTCAGTCGTTTTTGATTTAAACTGAAAATGAGTTACTGAAATCCATGTTGTCGGGACAAAGTCCCTCTTTTCTACCCCTCCTTCCTCTTCATCATGAAACAAGATTGTTCCCTGAAAGACATGTCAGTCCCTACTCTGTTCTTCCTTCTCTGGGATTGCAAATTGATTGTTTGACGATTTGTACTCACCTTTCTGTGCATTAAAGTTCAGGTGACAGCTCCTTAATTACAAAGGCTTCCTCTTCCCTTTGATGAATAGACAGATCATGCAGTAACTCTTCCACAATATTTAGGAATTTATGGCCCCCACAATAACTTAATCTAGTCAGTAGCTCTTAAGTATCCAGGTAAAATTAAGCCACATATTCCTACTTCATTTTAATGTAGTTAGTGTTCCTCAGTGCATCTTTCAGAATCCAGTTGTTTTCTTAAGATGACCCTGTGTTTTTCTTCACCGACTATCTGAATTTTAAAAAGTCAAGTAAAATTAGAAAACTTTGGAACTGTCTGAAATTTTTCACTTTCATTCTACCCAGGCAATGACAATTTTCCTTTTACCCGGATGCTTTCCCCCTTTACCCATGATACCTGGAAAGCGATTTCACTTTCAGTCTTTCTTGTTTTCTTCCTGCTACAGCACTCAGTTTTACATATATATATATATATATATATATATATATATATATATATATATATATATATATAACTAATAGCCTAGTTTTCCAATGCTAGGTCCTTCCTTTTAAAAATCGTCAGGTCTCGGGATTGTTCTGAATTAGTTGCTTTTCCTATGCAAAAATGGTACGTTCTTCATGATGCCAACACCACTGCTTCGCCATTCACCTTCTGTGCTCAGGCCTGGGTGCCGAGCCTCCCTTCCCAGGAATCGCCACTGCTGTGCACCTGTCCTGTTTAGTCCGGAAGTGGAGGCTGCTCAAAATACATGACCTAGAGGAGGCATCTTCATCCTCACTCCAGAACTATAGAGCTAAAAATTCTCCTTAAGCAGGCCATTATTTCCAGAATAATTTTAAATAAATTATTTTCTCCATGTGACTGTATGTATAGTTATGTCAAATTTTCACTTTCATCCTGAGTCCAGCAAAATAAAACCCTTCAAATAATTTTTATTTTAACTCCTAAAAGCAACGTGATACCTACAATGTTTTATAAATTCATATATATATATATACATATATATATATTCCTTCTTCAGCTTTACTGTAACTTATTTTAAAATAGAAGTGCTATATTGTCTGAGGGGCTGAAAATGATTAGTGACATTCAACATCTATGAACACTTTTCTAACTATAACAGGACTCTGAGGAAATTGAATTTTATGAGTATTAGCAAGAACTAAGAATCTTGGGACTTAGGGAAGCAGCTTGATGAGAACACTTTGGTTGAGGATATGTGTGTGCAGAGTGAAGTAGAGTCCTGGAAGAAAGACTAGAGGGGAAGCCGGACATAGTGGTGCAAGCCTATAATCCTGGCACTCAGGAGGATGAGGCAGGAGGATCACTGTGAATTGGAGGCCAGCCCGGGTCACGTAAGTGAGTTTAAGGTAACCTGAACTGCATAGTGAGATGAGACCTTGTCTCAAAAAGAAAGAAAGAAAGAAAGAAAGAAAGAAAGAAAGAAAGAAAGAAAGAAAGAAAGACAGAAAGAAAGAAAGAAAGAAAAGAAAAAAAGAAAAAAAGGACAGAAAAAAGACTAGAAGGGAGATGAGTCAAAGTTCTTTTCTGACTTTGAGATCATGTTGGGCCTTGGTGTACATTTCTGTTAATATTTTTGTGAAATCAAAGTCTAAATAACTCCACTAATATACTTTAAGGTAGAATTGAATTATCTAGAACTGTGCCTATCCCCCTCACCAAACAAAAACTGATTCACCGGGATTGGGGAGGCAATAAATTGTGACGCCCTTCCCAAAGCAATGATTTTATAACTTTCAGGAAGGAAAGAACTGAAATATTTCCACTTTTATGCAACAAGAATGAGAAATTTTAGATACACTAGAAGAGATTTTAAGATTCATCGCATTGCAAATTCTACTCTCTAGGTCCAATAGGGTCCAGCTATACTTTCTCTGAGATTCCGAATGAAGGTAAAGTAAGCTTGAAAGATTCCTGGCTGCATGCTCTTCCCCCGGCACAGTAAGTCTCTGTCTGCCTTGCTTGTGGACACTTCCTTGACAGACAATTTGTATTTAAACAGTAGTGCCAGATATTCTTGTCCCTTTGGCAGGGTTTATAGCAAATGATGTGGGGCATGGTAGTAAGGTGATGCTCATTTTATCAACTTTCTTCCAAGTCCTAATAATGCTTATCTCCTGTTGGATGTGGAAGGATTAACCTTTCTTCTCATGTCAATGCACACAGTTTGGTTTTTGCTAAAAATGATCCCTTAATCTGGCTATAATTGCATGGTGTTTCATTTTCCACACCAAAATACATCCTTTTTAATTTTTCATTAAATTTTTATCTTTACTGGTATATTTTGCATTCATTGGTGATTACATTTCTTGTGGAGAGATGGTACGCAACATGTTAATTCTTTCATCTCCTTTCCCTCTCCCCTTTCCACTTTGTTCACATATTGGCCCTCTTCTCTTTTGCCAAATCTCTATTTCCTATTATCTGTCTTTTATTTTGGCCTTTAGATTTTGGATTTCTCATAAAAAGTGAAACTATGTGGTATATACCCATGTGTCAAGTTATTTCACTTCGTATTATGGTTTCAATTTGCATCTGCTTTCCTACAAATGACTCAAACTTATCCTCTAAGGCAGAGTAGTACACCACTGTGTGGAAACACCATTTTTTTTAAAAAAAACTATTCATCTGTTAATGGACATACAGGCCACTTCCAACATTTAGCTCTTATGAATTGTGCTGCTATAAACATGGGGTATACCTGTGTCACTCTAATATGATATCTTTAACTTTCAGAAAAATATCTAGAAGGGAAATATTTGGGTCAAATGGATTTCTAGATTCCATATTTTTATTTTATTTTTTAGGAATCTCTATACTGATTTCCATGGTGGTTATACAAGTTTACATTCTCACCAGCAACATGATGGGGTTCCATTTCTCTCCGCAGCCTTGCCAGCATTTGTTATTATTTGACTTCTTAATGATAGCCACTTTTTCTAGAGTAAAATGGAATCTCAGTGTTTTTTACTGGCTTCCTGGCCTAGTTATTACTAGACTTTTGTTCTGCATGAAATAATCACATCTAGAAGCTGGACTCAGAAAGGTGAGAAATAGAAATTATGACATTAAATCCGCTAGAGGATTGCTCTTACCTTGATACTAGGATGAATTTATGGCCAGTTCTCAGAATGTTTTTTGGTCACTGTACATTTCTGAAGGCTCTTTGGTTATCAGTTATTCTTGTAAACAATCTGAATTCTGTAATGAAAGCATCCAGACAAACTAAATAATCAAAAGTCTGAAATTCAACTGAAGTGTTTGTTTCTCTACCCTGCTTAGCATATAAGAAAATAGGGAGGTGTAGGGCTGTGTTTGTGTGTGCGTGCGTGCGTATACCCAATTTCCATTCCGAGTGCCAAACTTGAACCTTTCCTTCTAATCAATGTTTGTTGGTTCTCCATGTTTCAAATTGGGAAGATTTTAGCTGGAAAGTTTGGAACAGGAAAATAATGTATAAACAATGAGAAAGGATTTTATAGGTATTAAAATTTGCTCCTCTAGGGCTTTTGTGAACTCAAGACAATGTCATATGCTTTTCCATCTCAGAGGGCTTAAACATCTGGCCCTGTTATGCAGAATTGTTGGGCTGAGTTCTTTTTGTCACACTTGATCTACTGTAGGTAATAGGAACTGTACCCCCTCAGTGTGTTTTTGGTGTAAATACAGCATCAGCCTAATCAACTGCCTTTTGAAGTCTATCACTAGCCAGAACTTCTGTCCCAACTCTGGAATGCTTTTTTTCTGCATGAGTTAACTACAGCCCTTTTAATCTTTCCAGCTCTAGGGATCCCTCAAAGTCTCTTTCACTTAAGATAAATGAATGAAGGAATGCTGTAGCACTCCAACCAGCTTTCTTCAAAGAAAGTCTCTCCTTTGGCCTTTTCAGCATCTATCATGTTCTACGGTTAAGGGGATATCAAGCTGTGGGATTCAAAACCATGCTTTGGACATTTGCTTTTCATGTCTAGTATCTTACTTTGGAGGCTGAGGGAGTTTGTGCTATTTACTGTATTGTTCTCAGCTAAAATGGAAGCAGACCAAATACTGTTTTAGTATCCTTTATGTGCCTCCCGAAGTGGTGGGGAGCAGACAGAAAGGTACATTCCATGTTCAGTGTACTCTGATAAACCTTGAATGAAATCCAAAGTTATGTCAGATACAGTCCCAAGTTTTGAGATACTTGGAATCCAAAAATGGATAGAAAACATATTCACCATGTGCACAAGGAAAAGTATACTTCAAAATAAGTAAAGGGTAAAATCCCGAAGGTTTTCAAATAAGAGGGATACCCCATTTGTTTGAGGGGATTTGAAACTATTTAATGAAAAAGGTGAATGAGATATGGATCTCCATTCATTCATTCATTCATTCTTTCATTTGAAGTAATCTTCTCTGAAATATTTATGGATAAGATGAGATGTTGTCTGGGAGGCCTTTAAATAATTCAGTGAATAGGGAAAAGGATTCATATTGTATGGGAAGCAAAATTTTATGTGTAGGTAATCATTGAAGCTGTATAATGAGAGAGGGGTGTTTGACCCTTTTTTGTGGGTATTTGTTATATCTCTGAAGACTCTAATGAAACATAAAGTAAGTTCAAAAGTAAAGTGATACCTTCACTTTGTTAAGTGTGTACTCTGTCACATACATTGTTCTAGACACTGGCATTACCGTGATGGAAAAGGTAAGCCTGAGCTCATCTCCTATGTAGAACAGGATTTAGAGGAGGCATAGGCTGAACAAATGTAAGGGTAAATAGTTTAGCATCTTCAAAATTGGATGGAAATGGAATTTGAATCAACACTCTTGAAAGCAAGAAAAAGAATGGAAGTAAATATGTTCTTGAATGAAATGTTCCAAGTTTGGTGTTTCTTAACTGCATTATTTTGATTTTGTATAGCCTTTCAGATTATGTTTTCTCCTTCTCACTGTCTCTTTCATTTCAGCTGCATGTGGAGGTTCTGAAGATTTCTTATTAAGATGCCTTTCATTCATGATAGTGCACCCTCTCATTCTAAAAACTGGTAATATTCAGTGGTTAGGAACACATTCAAGAACCAAGCTACCAAGCTTCTCAATTAGGAACTAGTCACTTCCTAATGTTCATTCAGGTATATTTATTAATCTTTTGTTTTCAGCTTTTTTATTAACAAATATTTGTACAAACATTTTACAATCATCCTGGGAAGTGGGTACATGCACATTATGCAGTTTATTTCTCTTTTTAATCCCCTTCTTTCCATCCACCTCCTCTAATTCCCTTTTCCCATTTTTCATCCTTGTTGAGATTGTTACACTTAGTTTATGTTTATGGCATATAATGTTTACATTCATTGAGGTTATTAACTAGAATCCTGTACATGATTTATCTTTGTTCTCTTTATTTCCCTATTGCCTTCCCCCACCCCTTGGCCTTAGTCCACTAGATACCTTCCCATTTACAAGACATCATCCTCTGTTTCCTATTCTTCATTTATTATTCCATTTGTTTGTACTTTGTCTAAGTCAAATGAAAAATACCATAC
The DNA here is from genome assembly GCA_004027455.1 of Hydrochoerus hydrochaeris. NCBI lineage: Eukaryota > Metazoa > Chordata > Mammalia > Rodentia > Hydrochaeridae > Hydrochoerus > Hydrochoerus hydrochaeris. The sequence continues at coordinate 163,424 of PVLA01001782.1, read as the reverse complement.
AGTATTGTGTGTCTAACCTTTAAGTGTTTCTCTTTCCTTATATTTACAATATAGCTGAAAGAAATACCTACCTGGAATTTGAAAATTAAATGAATTGTTCACGTGAACAATTTAGAATACTAGCTATCGCACAGCAAACATTTAGCAACTAAGTTGTATTGTGATTAAACAAGATATGCTCCCTGACTTCACTAAGAACTAAAGTCTCATTGTATTGATCCTCTTTCTTGATAGATGGGTTCAATCTTGGATCAGAAGATTTCCATTTCTAAAACAATGATATAAGTAAAAGTTAGTTCATGAGATAACATAAATAGATATTAGGATTTGGAGATAGAAGTAAGAAATAATATCTTGCTGATAATATAAAGTTTATTTCATGGAGACTCGAAGTAGAGAAAATATATGTTAGTATGATGTTCACCAAATACCTCTGTGGTGAGGGACATTATGTCTTCTACTCATGCAGTATATCAAGGAAGAACTAAAAGTTAAAATACAAAAAAAAAAAAAAAAGCATTCCAAAGATAAAAGTAAAATGTTCTATTTCTGAGCAGTAATTAGGTCACTTCCTGGTCTTAGAGTTGGTCATAGTGAGCTATCAATTGACTGGAAATAAACTCTGAGGCCATGTTAAATTTCCATATGTCATATACCAGTTTGTTTTGGATTGACATGATCACTCTAAGGCTGCTATCTCCATTTACAATCATTTCCTTTCGTCCACTGAATTCTCAAAGGAAATATATATTGAAAACATAATACTCTGAGCAATATGGTGTTGTATGTCAGACATCACAGTGTATATACTGTTCAGTGCCAGGCCGTACTGACAAGGCACAAGTAGACTGTTTTAGTAAATACTTCCATCAGAAGTTCTGGTAGAGGAAGATGAAAAGCTCCAAGATAAAAGTTCAGTGAAGTGGAAACTTGAACACCTTTCCTCATGTGTTTAGGAGAGCAGTTGTTATCTCTGGAGTTACAGATTTTATCATGGTTCCATAGATTTGTGGGTTTCTGATTGTGTTATTGGCAAACAGCAACAACCATAAACCATAAAGGACTGCAGGAGGCCAGTTCTTACTGCAGCTAAGAAGCTTCTCATGTAGCCTTCACTTTCTTATTGGGCTTACATTTTAAAAGCTGATGTCTTTCAGTAAAATAGCTATAAATAGTTTTGTCAGTCTAGTTTCTATATTTCCACAAATAGTACAAATTTATCAATAAACAGTTAATTACATTTTAGAGTAAAAATTCTAGAAAAGAACTAGAAAGGAGACAGTCTCTTATTTATATATTATAGTTCAAATAGGCTTCATTGTAGTCTTCTTTAATATATATGAACAGTTCATCAAGTATCAGCATATTTTTTGGCAAAATACCAAAATTCCATTTTTCTGATGCATTCTTTAAAACAGATAAACTTCATTAGATATTTTTAAAAGAGTTTTAAATTTTTGATTTGAGATTACTTGAACATGAATAAATTCAATATAGTATATTGACCTTCATATTTTGGCTTGCCTAATTAATACAGTTAAATATTTCATATATATATAGCATAAACTCATATGTAGTATTAGTGTGATGTCAAACTTACATACAACATGCCTGGAAGATTGGTTAGCACAGTTTTGGGTGTGCCTTGATGACTGGCTTAGTGAAGAGGGAAGACCTACACTGGGTGTGAGTAGCACCAACACATAGGCTTGTTGGCTGGATGGAATAAAAAAGGGAAAAAGGAAGTCTTCGTTCTGCATCTTTGTGGGTGCTCTTGTCTTCACCATTGCCTTTGCATGTCTGTTTCCAAGCTTCCTGGGCAGACCTGTAGCCTTTCCATGAAGACCTTTCAGCTTCCAGTATGAATTCCCTTCGACTTTCTACAGTGGACTCATAGAAGGCTGCAGGGAGCTCCAGGGCTTTGACTTTTGACTGGATCCTCTGGATCATGACTCTGCAGGAAGCCATTGTAAAACTACTTTGCAAACCCTTTGTGTATCATTTATACATTAAATCTGTTCTAGTAATAAACCCTAATAGGCACAATCAGCTTTCTGTCACTAACAAATGCCTAAGATAAATCAGCATCAGGATATAAACAGAAAAGCTTTGTCTTGGCTCACAGTTTTGGTCATTTCTGTTCACCATTAATTGGGCCCATTGCTTTGAGCCTGTGCCAAGACAGCACATTATGATGGGAGCTGTGGTGGAGTAAAATTGTTCATGTCTTACTGGGAAGTGAAAGAGAAAAAGGAAGGGGACTGAACTCACACTGTCCACCTCAAGGGTGTGCCCCTGATGACCTGAAGATCTCCCACTAGTTCCTACCTCTCCAAAGTTCTACTCATCCATAAAAGCATTGTATGAGGGACTAAAATGTTACTTTAGGGACCTAAGGGGACACTTAAGATCCAAGTATGCATATCTACATTTACATCTATCTCTACACACACAGACACATGTTATCTAAATGAACAAAATCTACATCACATGTATGTATAATTATATAAAGGGATTTATTACATAGTTTTCATGATCAAAAGTGGAAGATGTCTGTGAAGTGAGAGGTGGAAGAATCTAAAACGGCCCTCTACATGCTGGAGGGTCAGAGGATTCAGTAGCAAAGCTGAAGAGCCAAAGCACACTGTAAAGTCGCTAACGTGAATTTTATCAGCAGGCCAAAGAGACTGCATTGGAAGGCTGAAGAATCTCTTCTGGAAGGTGGAAGAAACTGGAGACTAATTTTCCAAAGGCAGTAGAAAAGATGGGGATCTTCAAAAATGGCACACTTTTTTTTCCACATTTTTATTCTGTCCAGGTTATAAGACTATTGGTTGGTGCCACCTATATCCGGGGTGATCTTCCTCCCTCACTTTGTTGGCCTCTATCTATGTCTGTCATCTATACACACACCCTAACCTTTACTGATCTGCTAGGTGGCTTTTATTCAAGTAGACATATCACAATATAAAGATCCTAGGTATTTACTCCAAAATCGTCTAGGAAGGTTTGTAAGTTTGAGATTTCATTCTGAGTTCAAGATGCAGTTTTAGAGCTATGAAGATAGTTTGGAGATAGAATTTCATTTTCTTGGGATTTTAGTCTTTTTTTTATAGCTGAAATAATTCATTTTGTAGTTTGGATCAAAGCTTGCTTCCGATGGATTCCTTCTTAGACTGTTTATCCATTTCTCAAGGTTTCTAAACTCGGCGGGAATACATATAAAAGTAAAACAAAAATCATTTTTTCCTCTTAAGACCTTCAATTCGATTGGATGAGGACCACCCACACAGTGGAGGGCAATATGTGTACTCCAGACTTATTAATTTAAATATTAATAAAAACTAAAAATAAATCTTCACAGCAGCACAAATTAGTGTCTGCTAGAATACTGAGTCCTATAGTTTTGCTTGGTTGCCAAATAAAGGTAACTGACTCAAATTGTGTTCTAGATAACAAATGAAAAGGCAGATGTGCGCTCCTGGGGCTGAGATTCTAGAGCTAGTTGTGAATGAGGCCATGTTAAGCATGCAATGAAAATGTCTTTCAAGTCACATCTAAACCGAACATGTGGAAAGAGCTGGTTTTTCCAAGGAGAGCAAATACCAGGCTTTGTGTGTCCAAAGAACAGAAGGAAAATCAGTGTGTGAGGAGCTGGAGGATGCAGACAATGTGAGAAGATTGTCTTGAATGAGACTATAGATGGGGAAACTTTCAGAACAGAGAATCTGGGAACAAGTCTGTATTTTGTTCTAAGTACTTTGAGAACTTATGGGAAGTTTGCAGCTGTATGATAGGAAACAAACAAAAATAACCCCAAACAAACAAACAAAAAAAACCAGTCTGCTTTTCTTCACACTCACAATACAAAACACATTTTTGACCAAAAGTGTAAGGGTTTCCAGCTAAGATATTCTCTTCAGACACCAAGGGCATAACCTTCAACTTGACTCAATTTTACACAAACCAGAAATGGTTGAGACACCCTCGGGTTAAGGACGGGGTCCCTCAAGACTGCCACCCACTGCAAATGCCAGTTTTAAGTAGTAGACACAACTTTGATGTGATTTAACAAAAAAGTGGTAGTTCTTGCAATCTACTTCTTGAATTCAGTCATTTGCAAAAGTTGCTCAGAGAGCTCAGAGACTGTTTACTTTTATCCATTTATTTCAGAAGATCCAAGTCCCAGCCAAATGGATGAGACATGTAAAGCAAGATGGAGGGAGGAGAATAACTGAGAATGGGTAATTTATAAAGAAGAGAGGCTGAGAAGCCCAAGTTTAGGATGTTGATATTCAGTGAGGTCCTTTTTGCTCTGTCATCACACAGCAGTGGCCTCCACATAGCAGAAAGGCAAAGAGAGAGAAGGGGACCAAGCTTGCCCTTTTATTATGGCAGCAGCCCTAATCAAGAGGAGACAGATCCCTCTTACAGGCTTGCCTCTTAACACTGGCTCAACAGCAATGAAATTACAGCAGGAGTTTGGAGAAGTCAAACATTCTTACAATAGCGACCTTTACTTACAGGAGTTAAAAAAATATCTCTGCGGGGAGGAATTAATCAGAGAGGAATAGGCTGACACTGTAGGAAAAAGAAAAAGACTGAAATCTGTCCATATACCTGGACAGACATTGTCACACCCCGTTGTCTTCTATTTAGTTTGCATTCTCCAAAGAGAATCAGTTATAAACTATTGTTTGTTCTGCAGACCAAATAAACTTTGTTCAGGCCAGTGTGATTTCTCCAAGCCCACTGAATTTCCCTAAAAATTATTTACAGTGTCCTGCTTTATAGATGAAAGGCTGTAGAAGTTGCTGACTCACATTGGGCTAGTGGTTAGTTAACTGTAGCATTGCCTCTGTGTGCAGAGCAAGTTGGTGTGTCCTGTTCTCCAATTAAAACTGTCTTTGTCAACTTCTTCCAGTGAAAATTCAAAGGGCAGAGAAGAGATGTCTCTTTGCTCCTACACAATCAAATTATAGAATTTCTAACACAAATAAAGTAAATGTAACTTGAATAAAAAGCCCAGTATTTGTCACTTATTATAATAGGAAAATTGTCATATTTGATAATTCACAGTATTATCCACTGTATGAAGAAAAACATATGTCAGTGACCCAACAGGAAAAAAAAAATTATTCTTGTGGGCAAGGGAACAGTGTATCTCAGTGTTTCCAAGGCACTTAGTCTTCAAAAAACCTACTACACACAGAAGAATTCATTCTTGAATATAATAACACAGCAAAATGTGCACTTTACACATGGTTTGTAGTAGAGTATGATAGAAATACCACAAAATGCTTACATTACACGTATTAATATACTTTTGATGTTTAAAAAGACCAAATTGGCCTTCTAGGTAATGATATGGAGATAGCTATAAAGGAAGGGACCTAGACTGTATGCGTAGGAGGAATAGTGGATACATCGTATTTCTTTGTGGTTTTTTTTTTGCCACATGCTTTTAGTTATTTGTAAGATTAATTTTCCCTTGTTATTATATGTTTGTCATCACATAATAAATGTATTCATCATGGGGAGTTGGTACATATACTTATTACATCATGATCCTTTTTACTACCTCCTGCTTTCCTTTATCTCCCCTCATCCTTAGATCCCTGATGAAACAATTCATACAATGTTAGAGAAAATTAAAATTTATTTTTATGAAATGCAGAAAAAATGTTTTGCTTAGGGACAATATACCACAAATAGTATTCTGTTATATATCGTCTCAGTGTCAGGTTCATAATTATTTGATAAACAAATGGCACAAAACAAAAAATGTGGGTGCTGTACTGAGAGCCAGATTAGTGATTTGGTTTTGTAATTAAAAGAAGGAGATTCACTAGGACTGAATGATCACTGCTCAGCAGACCTCTGTGATTAGAACCAAAACCAATCTCACACTTCACATCCTAGTTAAAGGAATGGCTAAGGGTAAGAAGAAAAGTTTGTCATTGGCAGTGACAGGTTTTCTTGTCTATTTACTGTATTTTATTATAGTTCCTAGAGTTATAGTTTGGAGTACATAGGTCTATCGGTTTATGATTTATTATGTTTCAGAGCAAAATATATCATCTTAGAAATTCATTACTACTGGACTCTAAAAAATTAAGAGTAACATAGTTAAAGAAAGGAGTTAATCCCTGATATTGAATAGATATGCTATGACCTTTAGAAATCAGGTAGTAATCATTACTTCATATATGAATTTCTTTATACAAAACCATGTGTTCAGGAATACAGTTATCCAGAACATAGTTGATTATACATTTGTCTTTTTCATTTCCATCTAAACACTTTTCCTTTAATTTTTTGTTATCTAAGTAATTAGTACAAGGTAGATATTTTTATGTCATCAAATTTATTAGTGAAGAGAGATGTTTCAAGGAAATAACAATCATTTACGTAAGCATCTCAAGGAGAAATGCAATGTGATACTCCCTGAGACAAAGGAAAACTTACAAGAACATATGCTTTTTAAATACGTTTCTTTTTATTCCCCAAATTTTAATTGTAGTGGTTCTCATTGTGTGTTTCCCTGTACCCTCACCCCAACCCAAATTGCTAGGGGATCAGAAACCTTTGGTACTCTGCGTTTTACAAGCCCTCCAGAAAGGGCCTGATGGCTGTGCAGGTCTGAGGAACATTCCTTCAAGGCACCATGATTCCTTTTTTTGAGTAACTATGCTTTTCCCCTAAAATTGTAGACTTTTTAAATAATAGGAGAGAGTACATTTTAATTATGGGAAGTTCAGATTTCGTGAGATGATAGATCTTACTTTAGAAATGATATGTGATTCTTGTTTAGATGAAGATTCCAGAGCTGTTTTGATCTCTAACAGGATTCATTTTGATATACAGAGTAGCTTCTACATAATGAATTTTGCATTTCAAATGGTGAAGTCTTTATCACAGACAGAATTTTAAGTATTGCATGTTTCTAGAAGAAAACCATTGATCATGTCCTACTTAGTTTTTAGCATCACCCATGGAAATGAATTATTTAAGCCAATTTGAATCTGTAATAGCACTCAAGAGGTAAAGTATCTTAAAATCACCATTTTTGTACACATACTTAAAATACAGTAGATAGGGTTTTATATAATAATATTATGGGATTTTTAAATGCCGATCATAGTAGATGGCTGAGTAACTAAAAATAAATGTAAAGTGAAGATCAATCCTGCTTGTACGTACTATATAGCAGGTCATGAAAAGTAAAACTGCACTGAAGGAAAATTCCGTTTTATCAATGATAGTATTTCATTTAAAAGAAATGTTAGGATAGCAATAAAGATGGTCTCTTAGGAAGGTCAAGTGTTTAATTTTCAGTGGAAGTATTTCCAATAGAGATTTCTATTTTGAACACAAATGTTTTCAATATTATTTGGTTCTACAGTTTGAAAATATTCTTTGGCCAAAAGTTTCTTGTCTAGTCCAGACTAGCAAATACAGCTATTTGTAGAATTTAAAAGCTTCAACACTGGGCAGCTAATTAGAAATTTATTCATGCAGACTTGAAAATCAGCTTTTCTTTGGGACTGGCTCCAAGTCAACCCAGAAAGCAAGATGTAGATTTGAACCATCAGTACTTATATTGACTCAGTTTATCATGCTTTCTCATAGTATCTTTTAGGGACTATTCACCTACAAGCATTACTTTTTATTATTATTTACTTATCTTAAAAAAATTTTAGTGCTGTTCCTGGCAGAACACATTATTGTTTTGGGATTCCTAATTAGCAGTTTCCTGTTCATTTTACTTGCAAATGCATTGCTTTCCTCTCTAGAAATTTCCTTACAGCCTACATGACAAGGTATCAAGCTCCATGAAGGTTTCACCAACTACACAATTGTTTAGTTCTAATTCCAAAGATACTGAAGAGCAATTTATGGATAAAACAAGTGCGAACAAACCACACCTGCCCAGGAGGTTTTTATTAAAAGCCCACATGTGTCAAGAGTCTTTCTCTTCTCCAACTCTGCAAAGCAGATGACTTTTAACTGCACACAAACAAGCACAAATTCTGTGACATTTTGCAGAATGTAAATTACTTCAGAATGAATGTCCTATTGAAGAGCTTGCTGTGGGGTATTAGTTTTCTTTGGTTTGATTATTAAGCAGCCTTTATTGGCAGAGGCACTAGAATAAGGCATGAATCATGCACAGCCACGACCATTGGCCACGAGGATCTGAGCACATGTGACAATTGGAGCACAGTATATTGGAGAGGGTGTATACTGAAGAGGCTTCTGAAAGTCACAGTCAGCAAGGAAGTATGCGGACACTGTTAGTTCCTCCCTCCCTGCTTCCCCATGGATCTGTAGTGGCAAACCCGTCACCCTGGAAGTGTGGTTTGACAACTGCACGTAATCTGTACCTTCTTCCCAGGATGGCCGTCTACCTGTCAGAGTCCTTGGACCCAGTTGTCAAGCAATAACTAGGGTTCACAACAGCAGTCCCCCTGCCTGTGGGATCAGATCCACAATGCACTTCATGTTTAAGGGCATTTTGGTGAAATCAGAGAGCTTTGGGTTCCAGCCAAGACCCCCTTTCTCTGCATAGCTTCTACTTTTTGCTCTATCTTGCTTCTGTCACTGTGGGACTTTAGCTGTCACCTGAGAAACTGAGAATATTTCCCCCAGTAAATCTCTCTAACAGCCATATACTTCTAGGGAATGTGATTTAACAGAATGACTTTCACAGAGACCTGCAGGTGAAGTAGGAACTAGCTAAAAGAAAAGGGGTAGGGGAAGAAAGAACATTCCACATGAAATGAGCAGCTGTAACAGGAAATACCAGCAATAGGGAAAAAAGAGTTCTCATTAAGAAGAGAGCCATGTGAGTACAGGGCAAGGTTTGAGGGCCTGGTAAAAGATGAGGACAAAGGAGCATATGAAACAGAGAGATGAATCTGTAGAAGTCAAAAAGCTTCATAAACCCAGCTGTATCTCCACTGACCTAATAACAAAAAACTGCAAAACATCCAAATTATTACTCATATTTTAGTCTGTATAACAAAATATGGCATTTGAAATTGCTGACCTATTTAAGGTGCTTCACAACGGTATTCTAAAAGTAACTGCTTAGTATACGCTTCAGGAAAGGGCTACTCTCATGGACTTACTCCCAACCTTCCTCCTGTGCTCAGCTGATCTCAGCATTCAGGGTTACAGATACACAGCAACCCTATGGTGCACAGTGTTGCCGAGCTAATGATCTTCTCATTCTCTATCTTAAAATGTGACATGAAGAACCTGCTATAAGTATTTAAAACATAATTTTAAGTCATATGCAAAAACATGTACTTAGTATAATGTCTTCCATGTGTATTACTATAATAAAAGTTTTAAGCATACTTATTCTGGTATGTTCTATAACCTGAAAGTAACTTATGAAAATGACTCTAAAAGAGCTGTGGATTTTATTACTATACTAATTTGTAAGCACAGGTGTGGTAGCTTCAGTGAAACAAAATTTGAAATCTATATAAATTACAGAGAAAATTATGCATTAACATCTGGTAGCCAAATATGGGACTAAATTAAAGATTTTCCTTTTTTTTTTTGCTCAGACTCAGTGTTTCTCTATCATTTGGATTATAACTAAAATTTCTTCTGTCTCATTTGGGTTATAATTTCTATCTGTCTAGATTGCAAATTGCCAAAAAAATGTAGCTTTCCACAAGTACATGGGGCTGAACATGTATACAGAGGCACAGAGCATGGACTAAGAGTTTAACTTACAGCTATGTCCTTCCTTTTTTCTTGGGCTTTTGTCTCCTTTCTGCCACTCCTGTTGCCTGTAGGTCCTCATTTCTCAGTTGCTCTGGATTTTAGAAATAGAGTTCCATTGCAACCACCAGCCACCTTCCTTGCAAATTATTTCCCCCCACAGGCAATTGCTATTTAAAAAATGAACACTGCAATCCAGTGCTTATAAATCCCTTCATAGTGTGAACTTCTGTGCCTCCAGACCTACCTCTTTCTGCTCTCTCCCACACATCTCTGGTGCAGACATACCAATGTCCTTTCATATTACTGTGGGCTGAAACAAGCATTTCAGTCTTATGGAGACATTCTTTTCTGAATTCTTTAAAAACCAAAACTGAGCTGAGGATTTAGCTCAGTGTCTTAAATGCCTGCCTGGCAAGCTCGAAGTCGTGAGTTTAATCCCTGGTACAAAAAACAAAAACAAAAAAAAAAACAACCAACAAAAAACCAAGACTGAATATCACATTTCTGTGAGACTTGATCAACATACCATTTCCTTCCCTGGGATCCCATAAACTTGGTATATGCCCCTGTGATAACATTCCCCTAAGACATACTTTAGTCCCTAGCTCAGATATCTGCCTCTTTTTCCAGATTATTTCATGATTAAAAATCTCAGGCCTCATCTAAGCGAGATTCATATATGTTTGTCAAAATTATATTGGCACCATGGGTGGCTAGAATCCTACTTGTAGGTGGTATGGTCTTAGATACAAGATGAAGCAGGTGTAATCAGCTGTAAATTATGCTATTGTGGCTTCGTTTGTTTATTCAACTTTGTTAGGTCTAAGGAAACAGTCTACATCAATATTAGGATTATGTCTATTTAATTAGAGAACATTACTGCTTACGCAAAGCCTAGCTATACCTAAACTACTTTGTATTATCTCCTTAGAACAGCCCAATTGAAGGGGTATTATAGTCTCTATTTTCAGAAAAAAGAAAGCAAGTTTGGAGATGTAAGTCACTAGCTCAAAATTCTATCAGCAGCAGAGCTAAAACTGGAAATCTGACGCCCTAGCTGTTATTTCCATTACTGCACTGTTGTGCTGGTCGCTAATAAATTATGTGTCAGTGGTGAGCTACTCAATGAATGGATATGGAAATAGCTAGTATATTTTTTCACTCCAAGAAATAACAGATACTTCCAGTATTAAGTGCGAATATTTTTCAAATATTGGTGGAATGGCTCATGTAAGTAATAAGACAGTGTTTTTGAGGTCAAGTTTACTGTTCAAACACCAACCTAGTGCCAAACACCATGAAACCATCAGAAAATAATTAAACCTCTCTCCATCTTCAGAAGCCCCTACCAACATATGCTTGCTTTTCTACTGTAATGAGTAGCTGTCCAATAAAATTGCTTTTAAAAATTTTCCTGCTAACCTTTGACTTTGAGGACAGTGTAAAATTTACTGTCATTTAAACAAATCCTTTCATTTCTTAATTTTAGAATATTTCCTTTTCTATGGACATTATTGAATCAAGGCATTTCTATTCATTTTCACCTTCATTGGAAAGGTATGTTTTCTATTCTGATTTAGCATTCAGTAGGTTGTTAGCTGCAACACAAAATTGTTATTTTCCCTTGTGTCATTTATTGAGCTTTCTCTTTTTTTTTTTTTTTTTGAACTAGTGCTCTTTATAGGAAAATTACCTTGCCTTCTATCTTAGTTATGCTGTTGTGTTTTGGGAGTGTTGTGATCTAAAGTAATATACCATTAATTCTCACCTTCAGGTGTGGATACAGATGAACCGCTGTGAAAGTTGAATGAGTGCATGACCCATGTCATTTGAAATGACAGATTATCAGATATCACTGCCTAATTCCAGAACTCATTACTTAGATATATAGGGACAATGATGTTCTATGAAGTCCCTGTAAAGTTGTTCATGTTCTTAAATTTCCAGGTTTTATACAAAATTTCTTGTCTATTAGATTAAAAAAAATTATCTTGATTTGAGATGGATTTTGAGTAACTAAAGGAAGCTGCTGAGTCTATTTGCTTTCATGCCATTTCTGGACTTACACTACTTCTCCCCTTACGTAAAACCACTTCCTAAAAACATCACTTTCTTCAAGATAACTTGAGTATGGCCTGGCGGCTTCTTCAAATAAGACTGCAGTGTGTAACTGTTGGAGGTGCAGAGGATACACTTGACTCCACACCCACAGAATGCCCTTTCCGAACCCCTGTGACAATCAGTGGAAGCTCAGTTCCCGAGTGTTTGAGGAAGTTCACCCTCATACAGATTATCCAAGCGCTCCTCACATCCTGAAAACAGCTTAAAGGATCTCAAGTGTTCACCTCTTTGCATCAGAGTCCACAAACTCTTACACTCATACTTTTCATAGAAGATTTTCAGAATTCTTAAAAATAAATAAAATGTGCATTGCTATGAAAATGCTAGGTGACCAAATTGGTGCTCTTGTTTTGTAATATTTTGTAAGGAAAACTAAAGAAAAATTTTCAGGGTTGTCCTGTGTTAGTAGATTGAACTGAATAACCAATGTGAGGAAATATACAATGCAAACATTCAGCCGAACAATCAGACCAGAGATTCTGTAGTTGGTTTCCATCTTCTGTATTTAAGTAAGATGCAGGCCACTTCTTCTTCCTCGCTCTCCATTCTTTCTGCATTAGAATGCAATCTTTCTCATCTTTGGGCTTCTGACCACTAATTTATTTTACTAACCTGGCACACCATACACTATGGTTTTCCAAAAACATAAAACAATCATTGAACTCTTCCCATTATTAAATTTTTGATATTCCCATTGTCTTCTAATGAAATTTAAAGGTCTAAAAGATCTAGAGTCTCTCTACCTGAATCTCCAACCTCACTGCCTGCACTTTATATTTAATTAGCACTTAACTAGTTATGCTTTTCCATACAAACCATTTGATTTCACACTCTATGAATTTGAGCTTGATCTTCTCTTTGTAAAAGCATGGTCTTTATCTTTTTTCTTCTACCTTAACCTCTTTCATCTTCAGCGCCTACCTTATAATTGCTTACTCCAGAGAATCTTTTCAAATTCCTTTTCTATTAGTTGTGCAACTTGTTTGGAACTTTTCATTGTATTTTTAAAATTTATTTTCCCTGCCTTTCTTCTTTCTTTTTACTTTTTATTTTTTATTTCCTTTTTATTCTTACCTCCACCTTATTTTTTAAATACTAGGTCTTACCTTATTATTTTAGAAACTATATTACCCATCATTATTTCCCTGACACATAGTTTGGGGCTTTAAACTATATGCATGTTTTGGAGATTTGTTAAGATGTCAAAATTGTTACTGTTATTTTGGGACATTTCTAATAAAGTTCAATTATGGGTTAAATAACAATAAAAAAGTGAACAGTTTCTCTTCTAGTATGATTTTTACATGTTCAGTTGTGCATAATTTTATTATTTAACTTTATTTTTCAGTTTTAATTCAATATTATATTTTAAAAGGCTATGGCACAAATAGAATGTGTTAGGAAAAAAAGCCTTCATTTTTCTTGAGCTAAAAGATACATATTCTTTCTTATTCTGAGTCCATATTTAGTCCCCCACCCCACAATATTATACCAGTTCTTCATTTAAGAGCAAGGATTTTTCTTTTCAAAACTGGAAAAGTACAGGAAGAAAAGTGTTAGGAGGCTAAATAATAAAGCCCATTTCTAATACTGGAGATACGTTCTCTCTCTCTCTCTCTCTCTCTCTCTCTCTCTCTCTCTCTTTCTCTCTCTCTCTCTCTGTCTCTCTGATTTTCTGAGGCATATAGGCTTGGGTGCTTGGCCATCAGCTTATTGAAGGTTAAATTTTCATAGTCATTGTTGACCTGATCTTGTTTGAATTTTAGCCTGATCTGCCACTGACTTGCATAAGAATGCATGCTTATCAAAAAAGATGCTTATTGTAATTTTGAAATTGCATTTGCTTATCAACCCTGATTTCCAGTTTAAAGGAAGAGCACCTAAAAATTAATTCAAGAAAATCCTTGCTATCCAGTGACTATATATATATATATATATATATATATATGCATAGACAATTGTTCAATTTAACATGTATTCAACATGTCTACAATTTGATTATAAGATGTTCTTTAGGGAAATATTACAGAGTTAAGTAAAAGATAACGTATAGATTTTGCCTGCAGTTAATCATTTATAAACATAATTATTCCATATCATAGAATAGCTTTTTGTCTTTTATATGTCAAACAAAAAACAATTGACACTTTTGCCTGAATTACTTCAGTTTTTCCTTTTTATTAACCCTATACAATAGATCTGTTTCCTCAGACCTTATATATCAGGAACCTGGATCACAGGTAAGTAAAAGAATCCATTCCAGTTCATAGAATTATTGAGCTTATAGCCTGAGGGTTAAAATACTCTGAGTCTTTCCAAAGGCATGATTTTTAACCTTGACAATGTCCGATTCGGTAACCTACTGTAAACAATACTCTCCTACAGTTTCTCACAGCTACTTCCTTAATGAAGGTTGCATCAAAGCGATACCTTGGAAGCTGAAGTTTAAAAAATTTATTACACTTTGAGCTAGTCCTGATGAAGAAGAATCAGGCTAGCACTAATTTAGAAGATTTTTCTTAAAATATAATTTGTTAAAAAATCATATATTTTAACTAAAAAATTGTCATTCCATTCATCGGCTATAATTACCCATATATACATATATATTTTACATACAGGATGTATGTTCTTTTTCAAAAAGTAAGAGCCTTTCTAATTCCTTTTGAAATGCAAGTGTCTGTGTTTTTCAATCTTCCTGCTGTTTCTGCAGCTTTGGTTGCCATCCAGTGGCAATAGCCGTATACTTCATTTATGTGATCCAAGAGAGATGAGAATGAGAGCTCTGTATTTTCTCAACATACTGTCTTTTATAATTCAAAGGCAAATGGTAGATATTAATATTGTGTAACTAATCTACAAAACCTCAGCGCTGGCTTCTACTGAATCCAGTAATGATAAAATTTATATCTAGATATAGGCCAATGACCACTGGTGACTTCTACTTAAAGATGCAAAATAGTTCATTTATCTTCTCAGAAAATTCATGACTCATGCCTCTCTTCCTTTAGAATCATTAGAAATGAAGCATTTGTGATAAAATTCCTACCAGTGTCAATCATTTATAAGTCTATGTACCTGTGATTAACGAAGTTAAACTGATTGCCGGTTTTCTCAGGTTTTTCTCAAATGTAAAATCTCGCCAAGAGGAATAGCAGTAGAAAACTCTGAATAAACAATTTGAGATGATAAAATACAGGTTGGTCATTTCTGCCCAGTAGGCAAATTGTTATCTGTCATGTGGATATAGCTTATCAGAATAACTTTACAGCAACAGCCTCTAGAATCATCTTAGAAGATCTGTGTGTGAATAGAGATGAAGAATATGTGTGGCCATTAAACCAAAAAGGATTTATTTAAGACACTAAAAGAAAGGAAATAAAACGAGCACTTCTGCTAGTTTACGGTGTTATCTCTTCCTAATGCAGAATAGTTTTATTTAAGATGGTCTTTGTTTGAAGTTGAGGATAAGAAAATTTGATATCAAATAATTATTTGATAGATATTCTTCCTCAGTATAAAGACATGTATGTCTCCCAGAAGGTATTCATTATATTCTGCTTGATTTAACAAGTGGTAGATTGGGAAGTGGGATGAATAAAGCCGAAGAAAGTTATCTCATTTAAAATTACAGGGACACCTCGGTTGTTGAATCCAAATTTGTGTTCAAACACAAAAATTCAAGAACTGAATGTATTTTTTTCTCATAAGACATAATGGAAAACCAAATAATTGGTTCTAAGGCCCAAGAATTATAATTTTAAATTCATTTTTTCAGGATGTTAACTAATTTTGTACCCGCTTCTTTCTTTAACTACAGGGATCCTTAGTTTTCCTCTTGGCTTTACTGGTGATAGCACTTTCTTTGGAGCTGTGGTTATGATAATTTATGCAAATAAAGCACAACCCCCTCTGCCTCAATGGTGACTGTTGTAACTTCTGATAGGAGTACTCTATGTTATCTCTATGTTATCTAGGCTGTCCTTGGCCAGATGTGACTCACTCTTGTCCTGTACAGTTCTTTTGAAGTCAGAGTTTTGGTTTAACTATTGAACCAAGTTCTGAAATACCATTCAAGTAGTGAGTTAGAGCTTGGCATTGTTTGTTAACCAAGGTATCACTATTTATTGGATTAATAAGGTCAGACAGTAGTGGATTAACTATGGTATGGTTATAACCATATATGACTTTTAATGCAATTTTATTTTTTAAAAATTGATGGGTATATTTTAGATGCACTTCATATTAATCATAGGGAATCTATACCTGTACATAATACATCCTGAGTCACTGTTTATTAGTAACCAGAATAGAAAATGTGTGCATAGTCATTAAGATACAGCATTCACCTCCCACCACTCTATCAAAACTACTCTCTTACTACCACTGATGACTTTTAGTCAGTGGTATTAAGAATCCCATGAATTAATGAATCCCGTGGTCATTTCTCAGCACCATCTTACTGGCCTCGCAGGAGGGCTGGACACATTCAACTGTTCCTTGGACATCCTCCCTTGTCTGTACAGAGCCCACATTCTCTTCTTGTTGTTTGATCGCGCAGGTCATTGCTTCTTCACTAATACCTCCTTTTATTCCTGCCCCTTTAAATTGGCAGTTTCTGAGGTCTCAGGCCTCCTCCAATCTTCTATCCTCTCCACTTGCATCAGCCTTTCTTTTTTTTTATTTTAAAGAGAATAAAACAAAAGAGGACAGATCTAAGCAGATCAGAACAGAACAATGTAAGCAACAGAGCACTTCACAACAAGACAATTGGACATTAACAGTAGCTATCATAATGTCTCTTTCTTTGAAATAGTTGAGCTTAGCTTTATACACAATAATGTCAAACATAACAAAGTAGAATAAAACAACTCAAGAGAATGGAAGTATTGCAAGACATTCTGAACCAAATAACCGAAGATGAACAATGGCTGTTATCTCATTTTCCATAAAAATTTTGTTTTTACTATCATACATATTAAAATCCAATAAGACACAAACATGATAGAACCAATGGTAATAGAAAAACAAAAGCACGGTAGGACTTCCGAGCAAGATGATATTAAATCAACACTGGCTGCCATATTGTCTTGTCTTCAAAGTAACTATTCATATGATCACATATATTAAGGTCAAACAAAACAGAATAAAACCATTCTAACCAGTGAATGAAAACATAAAATGTCAAAGCAGTATAATGATGAACCATGATTTCCATAAAATCTTCTGTACTCTTACCATTTCTTATACTAGGGAGACTATACGGTATTTATACATGTGAGTTTGATTTATTTCACTTATGAGCATATATTCAAGTTGCATCCATTTATTTATAAATATCTCCATGTGATCATTCTTTATAGCTGAGTAGTACTCCATTGTATAAAAGTACCACAATTTTTTTATCCATTCCTCAGTTGATGGGCACTTAGGTTGTTTCCAAGATCTGGCTATTACAAATTGTGCCTCTATAAACATGGGTGCACATATATCACTGTGGTAAGATATTTTCAGATCTTCTGGGAATATGCCTAAGAGTGAAATAGCTGGGTCAAATGGGACCTTCAACCCCAGGTTTTTGAGGAATCTCCAGATTGACCTCTACAGTGGTTGCACCAGTCTACACTCCCACCAACAGTGCAGAAGAGTTCCTTTTTCCCTACGACCTCTCCAGCATTTGTTGTTGGTAGTTTTGTTGATCCTGGCCATTCTTGTTGGAGTCAGATGGTATCTCAGTGTGGTTTTAATTTGCATTTCTCTAATGACCAATGATGATGAACATTTTTTCATGTATTTATTTGCCATTCATATTTCTTCATCTGAGAACTGTGTGTTCATCTCGGATGCCCATTTTTAGATTGGGTCTTTGAATTTCGGGGGTCTGATATTTTTTAATTCTTTGTAAGTTCTAGACAGAAGTCCTTTGTCTGAGGGACAGTTCACTAAGATTTTTTCCCAGTTTGTAGGTTTTCCTTTCACTCTGCTGGAGATTTCTATGGATATGCAGAAACTCTTTAATAAGATGTGATCCCAGTTATTGATTCTGGGAAGTATTTCCTGTGCAGTTTGGTTCTTGTTCATGAATTCTCTACCTACCCCTATGTCTTCAAGAATTTTACCTACTTTGTCTTGCAACAGATTTAGTGTTTCTGTTTTAATATTTAGATCTTTGATCCATTTGGATTTTAGTTTAGTACATGGTGATAGGCATGGGTATAATTTTAGTTTTCAGCATATGGATAGCCAGTTCTTCCAGCACCATTTATTAAAGAGACTGTTGTTCTTCCAGTGAACATGCTTGGCCCCTTTATCAAAGATAAGGTGGTTGAGTGTGTTTTTAGTTGTATTTTCTAGTCTATTCCATTGATCTTCAGGTCTGTTTTTATTCCAGTATCATGTTGA
The DNA here is from genome assembly GCA_004027455.1 of Hydrochoerus hydrochaeris. NCBI lineage: Eukaryota > Metazoa > Chordata > Mammalia > Rodentia > Hydrochaeridae > Hydrochoerus > Hydrochoerus hydrochaeris. The sequence continues at coordinate 145,157 of PVLA01001782.1, read as the reverse complement.
TTTTATTATAGTAGCTTTGTAGTACTTCAAGTCATGGATTATGGTGCCTCCTGCCTTGGCTTTGCTGCTTAGAATTGCCTTTGCTATTCTAGGTCTCTTCTGGCTCCAGATGAATTTTAGGAGTGATCTCTCTAGATCTATGAGGTATGTTAGTGGTATTTTCATTGAGATTGCATTGAATGTGTATAACAATTTTGGGAGAATGGCCATTTGTACAATATTTATTCTTCCTATCCATGAACAAGGGATGTCTTTCCATTTTCTGAGGTCCTCTTATATTTCTTTTTTCAGGGTATTATAATTTTCCCTGTACAACTCTTTTACATCTTTCATTAGATTAATTCCCAAGTATTTCATTTTTTTGTATGCTAGTGTGAAGGGTGTGGCTTCTTTTATTTCTCTCTTGGTGATTTTGTTGTTAGTGTATAAGAATGCTATTGATTTTTGAGTATTGACTTTGTATCCAGCTACTTTGCTGAATTTATTTCTTATATCTAGGAGACTTTCAATGGAGTTTTGGGGGTCTTCTGTGTAGTACTAGGTCATCTGCAAATAATGATAATTTAACTTCTTCTTTTCCTATCTTTACTCCTTTTATTTCTCTCTCTTGGCTAGTATTTCCAGTACTATATTGAATAGGAGTGGTGATAAGTGACATCCTTGTCTTGTACCTGATTTCAAGGTGAAGGCTTTCAGTTTTTGGCCATTTAATATGACACTGGCTGTTGGTTTGTTGTAGATGGCCTTTATCATATTGAGGTAAAGGCCATCTATTCCAATTCTCTGTAAGGTTCTTATCATGAATGGGTGTTGGGTTTTATCAAAGGCTTTTTCTGCATCTATAGAAATGATCATGTGATTCTTGCTTTTGGCTCTATTGATATGGTGGATTACATTTATTGATTTAGGTATGTTGAACCATCCCTACATGCCTGGGATGAATCCCACTTGGTCATAGTGTATAATCTTCTTGATGATTTGCTGCATCCTGTTTGCCAATATTTTATTGAGAATTTTTGCATCTATGTTCATTAGGGAGATTGGCCTGTAGTTCTCTTTTTTAGTTGGGTCTTTCTCAGGTTTTGGTACTAGAGTGATATTTGCTTCCAGGAATGACTTAGGGAGAATTGCTTCCCTTTCGATTTCATTGAAGAGTTTGAGGAGTGTTGGCATTAAGTCTTCTTTGTATTTCTTATAGAATTCCGCAGTGAATCCATCTGGGCCTGGGCTCTTCTTTGTTGGTAGGGACTTGATTACATTTTCAATTTCATTAATAGAAATTGGGTGATTCAGCAGTTTTACATCTTCTTGATCCACTTTTGGTGGTTTGTATGTTTCTAGGAATCTGTCCATTTCTTCTGTGTTATTGAACCTATAAGAGTAGAGGTTTTCAAAATAGTTGTTGATGATCTTCTGTATTTCCACAGGGTTGGTAGTGATTTCTCCTTTTTCATTCTGTATTGCATGAATTTGAGTCTTTTCTTTCTTTTTTTTAATTAGGTTGGCTAGGGGCTTGTCAATTTTATTTATTGTTTCAAAGAACCAACTCTTTGATTCATTGATTCTTTGAATTGTTTTCTTAGTCTCTATTGCATTACTTTCTGCTCTGATCTTTATAATTTCCTCCCTTCTTTTGGCTTTGGGCTTGGCTTGCTCTTCTTTTTCTAGATGTTTCAGGTGTAATATCAGGTTGCTTATTTGTGTTCATTCTGTTTTCCTACTGTGGAAACTCAGTGCAATAAATTTTCCTCTAAGGACTACTTTCATTGCATCCCACAGGTTCAGGTAAGTTGTATTTGTATTTTTGTTTGCTTGTAGATATTGTTTAATTACTTCTTTAATTTCCTCTGTGACCCACTGATTGCTCGAGTGTATTATTTAATTTCCATGTGTTTGTGGGGTTTTTGCAGTTACTTTTATCATTAATTTCCAGTTTCATGGCACTATGATCCAAAAACATGCATGGGATAATTTCGTTCTTTTTCATTTACTTAAATATGTTCTGTGAGTTAGTATATGGTCTATTTTAGAGAATGTCCCATGTACTGCTGAGAAGAATATATATTCTGATGTTGCTGGATGGAACACTCTGTATACGTCTATCAAATCCATTTGTTCACAGTTGTGATTCAGTTCTGTTATTTCTTTGCTGATTTTCTGTCTGATTGATCTATCCCTTTGTGTCAATGGTGTGTTAAGGTCTCCTGTTATAATTGTACTACTGCCTATTTGATTTTTCATTTCTGTTAATACTTGCTTCGTGTAGTTGGGAGCTCTGGAATTTGGTGCATATATATTTAAGATTGTTATCTCTTCCTCTTGCAATTTTCCCCCTAACTAGTATGTAGTGACCTTCTTTATCTCTTTGGACCATTCTTGGTTTGAAGTTCACATGGTTTGCAAACAGAATAGCTACCCCCACTTTTTTTTGAGTTCCTGTTGCATGGAGTATTGTTTTCCATCCTTTGACTTTCAGTCTTTGAATTTCCTTTTGGGTTAGATGGGTTTCTTGTAGACAGCATATGGTTAGACATTGTTTCTTGATCCATTCTGCCAGTCTGTTTCTTTTAATTGGTGAACTGAGGTCATTTACATTAATGGTTATAACTGTCATATATTGGTTTATTGTTGACATGTTATCTTTCTGATGTTGTATCTTAGCTTTCCATTCTGTTTAATTGTCTGTCTTGCTTAGTGGTTTTTTCCTATGTGTATCTAGAATGTCTTTCAGTATTCTTTGTAAGTTTGGTTTGGTGATCATGAAGTTCTTCAGCTGTTCTTCGTCATGGAAGTATCTTATTTCTCCATCCATTTTGAAGGAAAGTTTTGCAGGGTACATCAATCTGGGTTGGAAGTCATTTTCTTTAAGGATCTGAAAAACTTCACTCCATGCTCTTCTTGACTTCATTGTTTGTGTTGAGAAGTCTGCTATGATTCTGATAGGTTTTTCTTTATAGGTGACCTGTCTTTTCTCTCTAAAAGCTTTTAATATTCTGTTCTTATGTTGGATTTCTGGGATGGTGATTATTATATGTCTGGGTGTAGTTTTGTTTTGGTTATAGCTATTTGGAGTTCTATATGCCTCACTAATCCATATGTCAGTTTCCATATTCATGTTTGGGAAGTTTTCTGCTATTATTTCTGTAAATAGCCTCTTGATATCATTTGTGTTTTCCCCTTCTTTTTCTTTTATCCCTATTAATCTTATATGGTTTTTCTTTGCATCATCTTGCAGCTGTTGAATTGTTATTTCCTGATTTCTTGTTATTGTTAGAATGTCTTTCCTTTCTTGTTCACTAGCTGCAGTCTTATCTTTGATGTCTAAGATTCTATCTTCACTTTCATTGAGGTGGTTTTTGCAACTTTCGTTAGAGTTTTTGATTTCCTGTATATCTCCTTGAATCTGCTTAATACATTCTGTTTGTTTCTTAAACTATTCATTCAAGGATTCTATCATTTTGCTTTGTTCCTCTAATTTTTTAGCTGTGTCTTTGTTGGATGCATTCAGTATTTCTTTCACTACTTTTATCATTTCTTCTTTTACCTGGGAGAATATTTCTGATTTGAGTTCCCTCATAGCTTCCCGTACTTGCTTCTTTATTTCAGTTGATATCATTTCATGCACTTCAGGTGTTTGTGTAGTATTTTCTTCTATGTACATGGCTGCTAGGTTTTCTTGGGACAGGCTGGAGGTTTGAGAGTGCATTTAGGTCTTTCATTTTGTCATTTTCCTTTATTTCCATGTTTCAGGTGATTTTCCAAAGCTTTCCTTTGTGGCGTGGTACTGGATTAGCTTCCCCTTCGGCGGGCCTGGCTCCCCTGGTTGAATGAAGGTCTCTGGGTGAAGTCCACTCAAGCCCGCGGAACCTCTGGAGCCTAGTCCAGTGAGCTAAGGGGGCTGGGCAGGCACCCAGCCTCCGGGATCGATGGTCCTAAACTTTTCCGAACTTGCCCAGGTGAGCTGCAACTCGCCTCGTGGTGCCGTGCTGGCTTCACATCAGCCTTTCTAAACCGCTCTATTGCTGACTCTTTTGCAGATGTAAGAAAACCCACAGACAGTAGGGGACTGTCCCGAGCATTGTAGGATGTTTGGCAGTGTCTCTGGCCTACTAGGTGCTACAATCACCTCATGTCCCCTATTTATGGCTGAAAATGTGACCAGATATTGCCAAATGTACCCTGATAAGAAATTGGCTCCAGCTCAAAACCATCTAATTTGTACTCTGTATGATCTTGATGATCTCAGTCTTTTATATCTAAATACGTCAATATGTGTACATAAGTACAACATTATGCTATTGGTGAACACAATAGTCTTCTTTTGTCTCTGGGTATCTGATAATTAAGCTGCTCTCTCCTAAGTAGATCTCTCCTAAATCTCAGCTGTCTCCAGCTTTGATGCTAATACAAGCCTTCAATTTTGCAGGCTCCAGATTTTGGATTTGTCTTTGGCTTTTCTCCTTGTTTTATAATCCATGTACATTCCACCTCGATGGACCTTTGGAATATGCTCCCAAAGGGGTCACTTACCACCCTGGTTTGGTACACTGTTGTCTCTCACTGAAATTCTGTTCTCTCCTAACTGGGTTTTATACTTCCTCCTTGGTCTTCCTTTTTTTCTTTCACCCCATGCCTCAATATAGTATAATCTGTTCTTAACAAAACCGAAATTAATGTTAGCTCCATCACCCTTGATTTCAACTGTTTACAATTTTTCCATTTCTCACAACAAGCCCAGTGGCCTAGTCTCACTCTGCATCCTTGGCCTAGGTGGCTTCCCAACCTGGTTTAACCACTGCTCTGTTCTTCCAGCATATTCTGCTTATTTTTTTATTCACACATGCAATTGGCTGAAGTGACTATTCAATATTATTTCCATTTAAAAAAAACAGTGAGTATTAACAAATTTTTACATGCATTAAATACATGTTTTTAAAAACATTTTATGTTAGTAGTTTACTTTTTTATGGTTGTGTGTTGTACTTATCTTCATAATTTTGTGATTAAGACAATTTTTGGCTAAAGGGCACAAATACTTCTCTTGGATCTTTTTCTAGGTGCTTCATACTTTAAACTCTTAATTTTTTTATTTAGAGATACAGATATTATATCTATATATATATACATATATATATAGAGAGAGAGGGAGAGGGTGAGAGAGAGAGAGTTGTGTATAACCCTATATATAAAGAGCTAAGGGCTGAAGTCCATACTTTTTGTGATTATTCTGCATTTGAAGGAGGATTGATTTCTTAACAATATTTCATATTTCAATCCATAACTACCTCTTTATGTTTTGGTTCTTTATTTTCTCATAGGAGCCTTTTTTTGTTTTCACTATGCAGGTTTTGCATATCTTTCATTAAATTTATCCTTTAATGTTCTCTCCCCCTGCCAAGTAACTGCAAATGTGGTTGTTTTCATTTAAATTTCCAGTTTTTCACTGGTAATATATATAAATGTTTTTATAGTATCTATAAGTATGATTTTTTAAATTTTAATCCTATGAAGTTGTTGTTTCTGTTAATGTCCTTTTATAGATTATGTGGAGGAATCATTTTCCTGTGAATAAAGACAGTTTGGCATTTTCCATTTATTAATTTTTGAATCTGAATGTCATTTATTAATTTTTCTTGCCATTTTTTAGTGGTTAGAAGGTCTGCTAAGTGTTGAACAGAAGTTCTTAGAGTGGACATTTTGTCCTGTTCCTCGATTTTATAGGGAAATCATTCAGTCTTTAACTGCCAAATATACTACCATCAGTGTGGTTTCATATAAACTCTTTCTTAGATACCTGGTTTGCTTCCAGTTTTAATTATAATTAGATGTTGGATTTTGTTAACTTTTTTTTTTCTTCATTTGAGGTAATTATATATTTTCTTTTAGAATCTGGTAATTGGGTAAATTACATTGATTGGTTTATGAATGAGTCAATTTTTTGTTTTTGAGTTAAACACCACTTAATTTTGATATATTGTAACCAGTGCTGAAAAAAAATGGGGTAGAAATTATAGGGTGGCAAACATTTTTGTAAAACAGTCCTCTCTGTATCAAATGCTCAGTCACACTTGTATCATTTCATCCAGTAATGTATGTGAAATTTTAATAGAAAATATTAGGTGTGTGGATAAATATTTGTATACATATAAAAATTAAAATAACAATAAACAGCTTTAAAGCCATGTATATAATACAATTATCTTTACATATTAAACATGTATATGTATCTGCGTAAAAGAAACTGTGAAGAATCTACTGGGTTGTATTGACTATTTTATTTCTGTGAAGTGAGAGTTATCTTTTAAATTCTATCTATTAATTTGTACTTTTTGTCTGTGTCAAATCTTTCCAATGAATATATGCCATAGTCCGTTCAGGTGACTGTTACAAAATACCCTTGACTGGGTCATTTTAAAATTTATTTCTCATAGGTGTTAAGCAGAGGATCTCAGGTTACAGAAGAGGGATATTCAGTGTTTGTTGAAGGCCTCTTTCTGGTTTTCAAAAGATGGACTTCCATCTGTTTCCTTAAGTGGGAGAAAGAGATACTCACTTTCCTTAGAAGGGCATTAATCTCATCATGCAGACCTCATTTTCAAGCCTAATCTAAGTGTAATTACTTTCCAAAAGTCCCACATTCACAAAACCCACATGGGGATAAAGATCCCAAGGTAATAATTTGGTGTAGGAGTAGGGTGGTGACATTTAGTTCATACCAATGCTTCTCTTTTACAATGGAAAATAATTATAGACTGAAAGAAACTTTTCCTAAGTATAGCTAATTTTAATCAATTCATTTGCAATTTTGATAACCAACTGTCTTGCTGCATAATCTTTTGAGGGAAGTTCACAGTTACTTTTACTATACTTTGTCAGGCTGCTTCTTAAAACACTAATTATAATATGTACATAGTTTATCTGTTATCCAAAATATTTGGATAATGTTGGGGAAATTTTGGAATATTTGGACATACACAATAAGATATCTTGGAAATTAGGCCCAAACGTAAACATGAAATTGATTTATATTTCATGTACACCTTGTACACAGCCAGAGATATTTTTACACAATAGTTTTAATGTGCTGTGTTTTTACTGAATTTTACCACATGAGATCAGATGTGGAATTTTCTATTTGTGCATTATGGAAACACTAAAAAGCTTTCAGATTTTGGAGCATTTTGGACTTTGAATTTTCAAATTAAGTGGTTCAACCTGTATTATTCAAAAGATAATCATTTTTGAGGGCTTTTTGAATTTTTTAAAAGCTTTCATGTCTTGCAGGGTAGAATTTCTAAAAAAATATTGAAATTCAAAAAACTATGACATTATTGTAGGTAGAAGTAGCATGACCATGCATGCCATAATTCAATATTTTGCACCAGTGGAAAACCTTACATATTTGAGACAATACATTGCAATAATAAAAGGAATACTGTGTTATGTGGTATGTTGTGACTTGTAAATAATTTTTTTCTAAATTTCATGTTTAAATTTTTCTTTTAAGTGAATTTAGAGATAATTAGTTCATTAACTATTCGTAACTAATATGAAAGTTAATGTGTTTAGGAGTACTTTTTAAATTATCTAAATGGAACTGCACATTTATTCAAAATACCCTTTACTATTATTGGTCTTAAGAATACAATATTTGTATTTTTAAATAGTTCTTAGAATGAATCAAGTGAATGAGAAAATGAAAATAGTCTCCCTAAATAATTGGAACTAAAAATGAGCTGTTATTTAACATTAAGTATTTGTATTATCTACACAAAAATTTGTGTACACATTTATAGCAGTATTATTCATAACACCAAAAGTGGATAATATTAACCCAAATGAGTGGATAACATTATTAAGAGGGAATATTATTCAACAATGGGAAGGAATGTATATGAAGCAACATATATAAACCTTGGAAACATTATTATAGGTGAAATTTGATGCCAGACATGGCATGCCACATATTGTGTAACTCATTATATTAAATTCTTAGCACAGGAAAATATATGAAGACAGAGCGGTTCTGTATTTGCCTAGTTTTTCTCAGAGAGCGATTGAGAGATGATAGCTATTGGGTAGAGTGTTTTGTCTTGGGATAACAAAATGATCTAAAGTTTGATTGTGGTCATAGTTGTATAACTCGGTCAGTTTGCTGAAATCTACTGAATCATACATTTTAAATCTGTAAATTGTATAGTATGGAAATTTTAGTTCAATAAAGCTATTATTTTAGAAAAAACAAAAAGGAAAGTGGTGGATGAGTGGTACATTAGGTAGGATTTTTACTAATTTTATTTTAAAAAGGGAGAATCAATATTTTTCTGTGATAAGTTCATAGTGTTTTGTATTTTCTCAAATAAATAAAAAGAATAATAGAACAGGAAAAATCTGGTAAATTGTAATCACCTTTTCTCATCCTAAATATTTAATATATGTCAAAGTAGGATATGCTTTGGGGAGAGAGAGCCTTCTTGAAATACAAATATATGTTAACGTATTTTAAATAGCTATTCATTTCCCCTCTGCACATTTCCTGTAATGAATGGTCCTGGTAATGGCAAAATAATTTGAGACAACATTATTTGAAGTATTGATGTCCTTCATATGTATAATTCTCCTCATTTTGTGCTGCTTGCATGACCTCAAGTAAATTTCCCATGGATGCAAATGTCTTTGACAGATGTTAGAAAAGGGTGATGATCTGGTTACCAGAGTTTTAACAAAGCCCAAATTATTGTTTTCTATCCTCAAAATGTCAAACAAAAGGTACTCACTGTGGACTGATTCTAAAAATAAAAGCCTCATGAACCAGAATAAATGTGGTTCGCAAAGACAAGGGAGTTTCTATTGCACTAATGCTTTTGTTTCTCTGATGATAGCGACAGAGGAACAGAGAGAGTAAGTGGAGTTAGCAGAGCCCAAGGGCTGCCAGGTAGAAGTCAGGAGAGAGCCTTTCAACCAGCAGCCGGTCTGCTTGAGCCATGGAGAAGACACAGCCTCTACCTAGATGACCCCAGAAGGAGTGGAAAATTCACCCATCTTGACGTTGCACAGGCTATAGCACTAGAATCATCTCACTGACTCTCACTGGGCATAACTACCTGGAAGCCAGTTTTCAAAGAAGCCTGGAAAATGTAGCTCACAGAGTGAATGATTGAGTATGAGCATTGTTTCTGAGAGCAAGGCTTTAAAACACTTGTGCAACCAAATCCTCTTGTACCTAAGCCTCCATCCTCATCCTTTGACCTACGTTAAATTCCTTCACAACAACAATGATGATGACTCTATGAAACAACTCTCCATTGTAAAATCAAAAATCCTCTCTTCCTTTGGCTACCTAATGGGAGATCTGTTACCACGTCTTGCACCATGTGCAAATCAATGTCCAGAATCTCTGCTAGATGCTATCTTGGGTTTAGAAGTTATTTCTTGGGTCTAGGGACTTATCAACCTGATGTAAAAGAGAGTACTATGAAATAGAAAAATGACAAAGGGCAAAAGCAGGTGATTAGTGAAAAATATGCAGCTATATCCATAACTCTATTATGTGACTATAGTTCTTATTTCTGTGATTGGAGACAGAGTCATACTGATAACGTTCACTTCATTCTCTCATCTATCCCATGCTCTCCTGGATTCAGGAAATACCAAAGAGACTAAGGTTTTTAGCTTGATTGGTTGGTTCAAACTGTTATTCCTAAAGGTTCATGTGTTTATACTTTCATCGTGTTATATTAGTAGTGTTCTGTTGCCTTTACCTGTTGAACATAGAAACAAGAAGGAAAGTCTTCTGGGAAAATGGAGTGGTGAGCAGTCAAGAAAGAACCTCTTCAAGTTTTCATGTCCAGCCCCTGGGATATAGCAACATGAGGAAGAGAAAGAGGAGAGAGGAGGGTCCACAGACACAGGAAGGATCTGAACTGAGAGTTTAAGCCAATGGAGAGAGATAATTCAGGAATTCCACAAAAATAAGAGAACTAAAGGCATTGGCTCTGCAGGATGGGGAGAAACAGCAAGAAAGCCCCACCCTGCTTCACCCCAACCCCCCCTGGTGGGAACACAGGCTGAGATGACAATAACTGAAGCAGGGAAGCAGTCTGACATTTATTTTGTTTGACTGATTTTGCAAACCTGAGGCCGGTAGTCTGAGCAACTCTTTAGAGGATAACAGTATGCAATATTTACAGTAACAAATGTGGATTTCCTTCTTGTTTTGTTTTGTTTTACTGTTTGTTTTACTCCCTTTAAAATAAAAAAAAAGGAAGAGAGGCCCAGTGAAACCCCTATTTCAGTCTTTTCTACCCCACTGTGTAACAATAACCTGGTCCTCTCTTGACAGCCAGGATTTATCACCACATTTAATATAGAGACATAGTTACCATAATTCATTCCTATTCATTCAATAGCATGAGAGGGACACTACCAAATAACGAGGTGAAGAGTCTACTTGAAGTTGATAAACATTTTCATGTCTTATGGTAGAAGCATTTCTCCCTTAAGGATCCTTATACCAGAAGAGCCCATTATGGTATTTGGAAGCCAAACTTCTGCCTTCTGAAGAAGAGTTTAGGATCAGGAAAAATGGCCACTTTTACTTTAACCTTTGGTTTTTGTTCTTCTGCGTGGAACAGCATGTAATGTTGGTAGCTCTGTGAGTGGTTCCCAGCCTAGCTGCATATTGTTTTCACTGTTCATGTGCAGAAGCTGTTTCTAAGTGATGTCATTCATGGTATACCCAGAAAATTCTAGTGGACATGAATATTCTTATCTCTAATCACTTGGATGCCCTTTCCCTACCTTCCTTTTTCCCACACTTCTCCAGACTTCGTGACCATCTTTAGAATTTTACCTCCCCATTTGCTATCATCTCTCCTTTATTTTGTTCTTTAAATTATGTATATTTTGGGTTTCTCATAAGAGAAACTATGTGGTATTTAACATTATGTGTCTGATTATTTCTCTTAAAATTAAAGTCTCATGATCTCTCTATTTTTCCATAAATAACTCTAGTTTTTCCTTCTTTCCAACTGAATAATATTCCATTGTATATGCATTTCCTTTATTACTTCATTTGTTGATGGGCAGGTAGGCTATTTCCATAGCTATCTATTGTGAATTATGCTACTGTAAACATATCTGTGCATATATCACTAACATATGATCATTTTAACTCTTTCAGGAAGATATCCAAGAGAAATGTAGAAGGTATCAAATGAAATGTCCTATTTTAGTCTTTTGAGGAATCTCCATACTGATTTCCACAGCAGATGTACTAGTTCAAATTCTCACCCACAGTGAGGCAGGGATTCTTTTCCCCTTGTGTCCTCACCAGCATTTATTGTGTTCCGAGTCCTTGATGGTGGCCATTCTTCATGGAGTAGCATAGAATCTGTGTTGTTTTGAAGTTTCTTTGGCTTTGAACAAATTCTTCACTCAGGCGATTTCATATAGCTTGAGGTTGTTGTAAATTTGCCTGAGGAACAGCACTGCATTAAAGATTCTGCTATAGACAAGTGACCCTCCACAGTAATGGTATCTAGGAGAGTTTTGGGGAAAAAAAAAAACTGAAAACTTAATTTTCTTCCTTCTTTTCTTTCCCTGCTTCTATTTTTCTTTCCTTTTCTTTTATTCCTATTTCATTGCTTTTATTTTATTGATATATTAATTCATTTCTGGTCCTGAAGATCGAAGTTGACATCCACCCAGGAAAGTTTAGTATTGTCCAGAGAAATATTCTTTCTTAAGTTCTCCATCCTCTGAAACTCCTTAATAACTTGCACATGTATGAGATGTAGCAAATAAATCTTCCTCATATTTTTCATTTTTTATCCCCACACACAAGATAGCTGTTATATCTATTTTATCTATTCAAGACTTTCTTCAAAATTATCAGAAGTTTTGCTCTTGAGTCTGGCACCTTCATTAGGGAGGTGATAGTTATTGTTTCAGTGTTTCAGTTAAATTCCACCGTAGTCAACCCTTGCTACCTTCAGAAGATTGGTTCCGGGGCTTGCACAGGTATCAAGAGCCCTGAATGCTTTCATCCTTTAGTATTTTGCACAGTGTAGTATTTGCCTAGGATATATGTACATATTCTTGCATGCTTTAATCATCTATAGAGTTCTTCTGATGTCTAATACAATGGAAATGCTGTGTAAATAGTGATTGCTGGGTGGTTTAGAAACTAATGACAAGGTAAATGTCTGTACTTGCTCAGTATAGATGCAAAAACTATACTTTCAAGAATCATTTCTATAGTTAATACAGAGACAATATTTTGAATATTTTGTATCTGTGGAGTAAATATGTCTGAGTATCTTGAATCTGTGCAATTTTTACATAGAGAGGGCCAACTGAGTATAAAATTATAAGTAATAACAGTGCTTTAATATATCCCTCTTTCCCCTCCTTCACCCCCTGACTTCCCATCTTTACCCAGAACAACTTCCCTGAAATGGAAATCTCTCATCCAAAGCCTTCTTTTTCTTAACATCACCCACAATTTTTACCAGAGATCAGATAGAGCACTAGACTTATTTCCTGAGTTAAGAAATGTAAAAACTTTATCCAAAGTGGTAAAGCTGTCACTGTCTTTGGTTTTAAGAAGTCTTCACTATATTCCATGATCAACCCTGGGGTCCCTAGGCAGGGACTTTCTCAGTCTGTCAGACTGTTCTTTGCCTGTAAACCTCAAAAAAGGGGCAGGTTTGGAATCAGCACAGCCCTGGAAGCTCTCCCTCCTCTTCCAGGATCTGTTAGGGCTCTTCCAGGATCTGTTAGGGATCTGTTAGGGTTGTCTCACTTCTAAAGATCTTACTCTCTTCATGCTAGGGTATTTCAGCAGAGATAGCCCTTGTGTTGTTAGTCTGGAAAAATATCCTGTGCTACCAATTTGCTAGTCATTAAATGACTACTTGGTAAGATAAATATTTAAATACCCAAGACAAATTGAGTCTAGCAAATGAATTATCCCTTTACCTATGAGCTCTGCTTCAAGGTTAATTCCTAGTTCTTCTCAAACAGAGAACTTGACCATAGTGAAATATAAATTAAAAAAATTTTTTTCTAATCAGGCACCTTGGTACATGAGCATAACAGTATTTGGCTGTCTAACAGAGTCATTATTAATGTTTGTTTAAAGCTATGCCCTCCCAACTATCAAGTGAGATATTTGGAGTAGTTTGTGTTATAATCTTTATATTCTAGAACTTAATGTAAAGGGTAGCTCATGAATACAAGATAAGTTAACCAACAAATGCATGTAATCATAAAGGAAGGGAAGGAAGAGAAGCAAACAGAGGGGGAAGGAGAGAGTTTCTTTTATTAAGGAGATTCAGCAGTGCCTAAAATCACTCTCTCATTATGGGTGAAACGCAGATCGTTGCTTAGATTAAGTTGGCAGGAGAATATTTTATGAAGGTTCTGCCAGTGTGAACATTCTGTGTGCTGAGCACACATGAGCCCTCCTAGGCTGAGATCCTTGCCATGGTGTTCCAGGCTTTCTCTGCTGTGTTCTTGGGCACTACATTTTCCTATGCTGCCTTTTAAAGCTGTGCTGAAATGTTGTTTTTTGCTCTTAGTGATTTCTTATTTCTGTGCTTGTGGGTTTAAACCACAATATTAATAGCTACAGAGAGTGGTTTGAATGTTCCCACCACAAAAAATGATAAACATAAAAGCTAAAGGAAATGCTAAACTCTGAGTGTATCATTGTTCAAAGTATATGCGTATCAAAACATCACATGCTACCTGTGGATATATATGTATATATATAGTTATTATGTGTCAATTAAAAAATAAGATTTTAAGTCCTTGTAAAACAGCAACTAACAAGGTTTACACTGTCAAATTTGTTCCATTCAGTTGATAGTTAACAGCATGTGTATAAAGACCAAAATATATTCTCTACACCTAGATAGCTATGTTTTTGATTAAAGAGTAGACTTCTGGAAATCAAAAAAACACATTACATCTTTATTTAACCTTGTAAGAAAGTACCAAAGAAGTAAATGTCTTTATTTGACCTGATTAATGACAAGCTTTTTATTTCCTTTGACTTTTGTTTAATTTTTGTTTGTTTTGTTCTTTTATCCACTTCTCTGTTTTCTGTTTTGATTTTAATGGTAACATTTGATACTTTGGGAGTTGGGGTGGAGAGGATAGAGCTCAGGACCCTGTACATGCTTGGCAAGTGCTCTACCAGTGAGCTGTACCCCTAGCCCTGTCTGACTTGATTTTTATCTGCTTTCAAGCATAAGAAGGCTTACAATTATTTTCAGGGTCATAGCAAGTCAAAATTATCTGTCATTGAATCTGCCACCTGTGTTTGATGAACTTTACTTTCAGCTCATGCTTCATGGTATTATTATACTTTATCTCATATATCGAGCTGTCCTATTTGTAAGAATAATAGTAATTTTCAGTTTTGTATAGTAGGTCATAGTTGAAAGCACAGGTTCATAAAATTTGTCCTACTTTTAGAAAGTTAATTTTGCTATTTTCCTAAAGGAAACTGCATTTTTATCCTTTTTTCACCTAAAATGAAGGTTGCTTATAGAGATATAATTGATCTCCAGTCCTTGTTTCTAGATTAGTTTCTTTGCTTGTGCACTCTCCTTTTTAACACTACATTATTCAGAGAGAACTTGTTTGAGTGAAGATGTTTGATGAAATACTGTGTTAAAGATAATGTGTGTTATTGCTACAAACTGATAGCAGTTTAATCACTACTGAATTTTTCACTTTTAAAAGTTCAAAGGAAAAGGGAAATAGAAAAAAATATTACTGTTGAGGAGATGCCTCCTTATCCTATATGCTTTATTAATAAACAAGTGAAAGAAAAATCCCTCGTTTGGACTTTTCCTCTCCAGATGATCCATCCAAAGTCATTTCAGCAGAATCTTGCTTTTAGGGAATTTTTCGGTTAATATTTAACATCCAATTCATACAACGGAAACCGGATTCCTCGATGGCAAAATTAAGAACTCTGCATTTGCCTCTAATAATCAGAACCAAACGTCCGAATGTCTCAGCCTCATTTGCTGTAGACAGAGTGTTTTTTTTTTTCCCCTGCTGGGAGAGAATCACAAAACACAAGGAAAACTGTGACAGTGAGGCAAAGCAGGTGGAGTGCTGACAGCGGGGCCGCCTGTGATGCCTCGGCTGGCCCTGCACTCTGGTTATTTGGGTTGATATCAAAAAAGAGCCAGCTCCAGCTTCAGTGGATTGATGGCTGGGTTGACACACAGCTACAGCTTCTGTAAATATTTACAGGAGGCCTCTGGGAGCCTGCTGGTGTGCGCTGTGGGTGCCGGGGAAACAGGAAGGTGTGTCATGGGGATTCTCTAGTGTTCTAAGTAACCAGGAAAGGATTGTTGTAAAACCAAAAACTGATTTCAAAAGGATAGGATAATCTGCACAGTGAGATGAGCAGATTTGGTCAGGAATGTAAGCATGTTGTATTTTAATATTTTGCTTTATATCTACCTCTGCTCCATCGAAAATTTTCCATTTGTTTCACTTTTTCAACTTTCAGTTTCTAAAATTTGTATGTATTTATGTATCCCCTCCCCCAGGATCAATATGGAAAGCTTGGGCTTATCACAGGTCTTACACTAATTATGGCTCTTCATGTTTAGCTCACTATAAAATTTATTTTTTATTGCCTGTTTGCAGTACAAAATGATTAAATTTGTCCCAGGGATTTGGTCGATATGCTTAACACATGTTGATTAGTTTTTTCCCCCTAACCCTGCCATCCTTCCCTGGTCCTTCTAACTTCCCATCTATAAAAGTTCTACTTCCATTTCTTTCTTAAATTCTTTTTTTCTGTCTCCCCTTTCCCTTCCTTCCATTGCTCTTATCTACATATATAGTAGTTTAAAGCTTTCAACATTATAGGCTTAAATATTATAGGTTTTGTAGTTTTCCCCCAAGATATTTGTTGAATAGGTTTATTGAAGACAATAGATTTTTTTTCCAAGGAGAGCAACGTGATTGTAGTTTAAATTAAATCCAAATGACCTCATATCTTTTAGTGAGAGTTTTAGTGACTACAAAACACACAAGTGCACACTCTTGCTACTAAAAGCATCAACGTCTTTTTAAAAATATTTAATGATTTATTTTGAACTGTTAAAAGAAATACAGGAAAATGTTAGTACCGGGAATATAATTCCTTCACCTGTATTTTCTATTAATTATTATATGACATCATGGCCCTGTATGTTTTCCACATCAAAAGAATTAAGATTATTTCACAATAAACTTAATTTATTATATAAGTCATGTCTTGGAAATTCTTGTTAACTGACATTTTCGGTTGTGTTTTTACTGCAAATGATATTAATAGTAGTAATCTAATGATTTTTATATTGATGAAAAAGTTCTACTAGAGAATCCTTGAGACATTTGTATCTTTATGGTACATGTGTAAAAATAACATGTAACATTCATATGTGAATCTGGACGTGATGGTTGTTTTGGATGGACAAAGGGTGAGCTTAGCTCATGTGATCTGCTGTGTCAGTGTTTCCCTCCACTAGCATTCCATTGCCCGTTCTTTTCATGTAAGGAAACCAGCACTCAACTCCAAAAGGTCAAAAGTTTAAAATAGTAAACATATGTCACTCAAGGGCATGACACACAGCTGAGACGGAAAGAAAGGAATTGGTAGGAACCCTATAGACCATCCTCTCTCAGGCTTCTTCATTACCTCATAGCAATCCAATTTCCTCTATGGTGACCTCACTGCTTCTATTTCCTATCTTCCCATGATGAAAGTGCTTATTTTTATGTGGCGCCTAAAGTACGCTTAATCTCATTTTTTAATACAGGTTTTTAAAAAGTCTACTTGCTTTCACTGAGGGAGAAGAAGGTGAGTGATTCAAATGTTAAACATTCTGGCAAAAGAAATTTTAGACCCAGGGATGTATTTAAAAGTAGGTAATAAAATTTATTTGCCTATATATTTTAAAATAAGTTCTCATCTTATTGTTTCAAATGATTTGGGTGTGGACTAGCAGATTTCTGGATTTGTAAATATAAAGCTGTATTTAGATTTGTTTTTTATGAGAAATATATGTACATAAATATGAATATATGAATATGTGTATATATATAATTGTTGCACATTTCTGTGCTATAAACTCATCTGCCCTTATAATGTGTTTGTAGGATACAATAAGTGGGCTAGCATATTTTGAGCTCTTAACTATAAGCTAAATATTTGTCCTTTAAAAAATTATTTTTCATCTTACTGTATTTTTATTATACAACTCTGAGAGAATCTACATACCTGTTAGGTTTTAGCCCACAGGCTAATCATTCTGCCATTTTTTCTCTTAGATTTGCAATTTTCTTACAATAATGAGGGAAGATTTTGATAGTCATTGCATAAAATGGCAAGATTATTGTTAGTAAGAAACAGTTGTTTAATCTCGTCTGCACTCTTTATCTAAAACCAAATCAGGTGTTGAGCTGAACTGAATGCCTACTTCTCATGCCTACATGACATATGTTTGCATTTGTGTCTGTTTTATTCAGAATTCAGAATGTGTTGCTTGTTTCTGAAACCTCAGCCATCCCACACCGAGAACACAGTTTAGAGTTTCCAGTTGTTTGCTAAACTGAAGCACAATTTACACAGCATTCATAACTATCCTTGACACACTTCTTTCCTATGTCTCTTGCCAATGTTGTTTTCCCTCTGATAAAATTATCTGTCTGTCCCAAAGAAATATGTCTTTGAAGTTATGGTCTGTACCATGTAGTTGAAGGCAAAATCAAATGGATGGTCCACAAACAGTAGAAATAAAGTGTTAATGACAGTAAATCACCAAGTGATTATTTTTAAATATGCCATTGGTGCACTTCAGCTGTGGAAATATTTCTTATGAATAACACTTATTGAATGTTTTCTATATATTGAACAGCGTAACATTTTGTGGTGGGGAATATTCTTTTTATGACTACTGTAATGCTTCTTGCAAAGATAACATGTATAAAATCACATATCTCAAAATTTGTTGCCAAAGATTTGAGTCCAGACAATCCCAACCCAGTGCCCACATTCCAAATTACTGCATGTGAACAAGAACTTCTTAATCAAGAAGATTCTGTCTGTAGGTGTATTTTCTGTATCGACTCCAAGGGCATGGATTGAGGAGAGGATTCTATGCACTAAAAATGTAAATTTGTGTATTTGCATGTAAGTTTACATGTAAATGTAAATTTGTATATTTGTATACTTGCATGCCAGGTTTTATACAGCACTGTTGATGTTATCAGAAGATGGTAATACTATTAGTATAATATCAAAAATTGAACCCAGGATTTGGAAGACATGCACTCATGTCTTCCACCTGATAAATAATTTAGACAGTCACTTGAACATCAAGTCTCAGTGTCCTCATTCATAAATAGGAAGTAAAAATACTTTTCTTAGATGGTTTTGTTGTGGAGATTAATGAAACTAAGTATTGTAAAACTAAGAGTAGAAAATAAATACAGGATAATAGTTTGTATTTCTTTCTTACAAAGCAGATGGTTTAAAAATCCTTAACACATTTGTTTAAAATATCCACTGAAGTATTTGACAGTAGGCTACTTAACTTGTGGTGATTACAATGAAATCCCAAATTCATCAGTAATCTTTAAACAAATTTTCATCAGAATTAGTGCTAATAAACAATTTTAGAATGAAAGGATTTTACATCCTAGCTTAAATGATTTTTAAGCCATAACATTTTAAAAAGGAAGACATGTTAAAATTTTTACAAAAGGTGAAGTTGTGGCCCCTTAGAGAGTAATAAAATCTCCATAGAGAACATCTTCCTTTTTAACACATAAACACACATTAGCGAGAACATCACTAATGTAAATGTAAATATTACTTGTGTGAAATTTGTATTACTCTTGCACACATGCCAACACACATGCACATGTTCTTGGGCATGTATGTCTTGGTTGACTTTTGGTATAGTTGTGACTGTTACATCTTGCCATGAATATCAGTATTTATAAGGCCACAGTTTTAAGGGCCTGTTAATTTTTGAATGCTGTTTGTCTTGCTTGTTCCTCAGAGGGATGCAGTAGTAATGCTGTGGGTTTTGTGCTCACACTTGTGGCTTTGCTCCCCTACTGCCATTCCAAATGTCAACATATTCTCTACAGTTATAACACTGATTTTTACCCCAGTGGTCACCAATTTACTCTCATGACAAATAATTTAGGGAATTTCTTGACATGTCTTGCTTAAGGCTAATGTTTTATTTAATTAATGCATGCTTTTTGCTACTCATTACCATTAGCCATCAAAAAAGAAGCTTGATGAATTAGAAAAAAATACTGAGAGATGATTTTTCTCTCTCTATAATATATATATATATATATATATATATATATATATATATGCTTTTTTCCTGATAGTTTTTGCTAATTTCAATGGATTTGAATATGCTAAAGTGATCTCATGAGATCAGCCTGCTAATTACACAGCAGTTGAGGTTGACATGTCATTATGGCATCTTGAGTCTGTAAGAGAAGCAGGCTTTTCAGGGCAAAAGTGCAAGAAAGATCTACCTGCTACAGTGAGATTTTAAGAGGTGCACATGAGAACCCACACGCAGGGTCAGAAAGGCTGTTGATACAGCCTAGCAGGCCAGAAGGTCATCTGCTGCTTTTCACAGATGTCCGATAGTGGAAGGAGCACGGTGAAGCACTGTCTTACTAACTTCCTTGTGGCCAGGACAAAATATCTGCCTGACACCTGAAACTTACAGGAGGAGAGACTAGTTTGGCTTAAGTTTTAAAAGTTTCAGTCCTTGCATGGTCCCTGTCTCCAGGCAGATGTGGCATTGTAGAAAGACATGGGCAGAGGACAACCGCTCCTCTTTCAGCAGCCCGGAAGCAGACACAGTCAAGGGAGGAGGAGGGGAGGAAAATGATCCTTTGTGAGGCCCGCCCCAGCAACCCGCCCCTGTGGCCAGATCCCACCTCCTAACAGCCTTCAGTTGTGCTGCTCCCACAGCAGTTACTTCCCAGACACGTGAGGCTTTGGGTCTAAACCATTCAATCATGCTGCTTAGCTCCATGTCTTTGGGGTTGTTGGAGAGCTGGCTGGGAATCCTGAACCTCTGACAGTTGGGCCTTCACCTATCTCTTCTGCCTGGAGAAACTGGCATCGGAGTAGGTGGCTCAAACATTTAAAAAAAAAAAGAAAAAAAAAAAGTAGGCCAAGAAGTAATGATGCATTTGAAGTTTTATTTTTGAACACATTTTCAAAGTACAGCTTTACAAACTGTTCCACTGCCAAACTCTAAATTTCACTGACCACCCCATAAAATTGAACTCAGAGCAGTGGAAACTAAAGCTAAGAAAAGTAAAGTGGGGAAGATTTTGCATGTAAAATCTGGTTTAAGAAATGTTACTTTTTCTTTTAGTCCATTGACATTTACTTTTATGCCTATTTATACAGTATTTTATTTTCCAAATTAAAGAGTTGTATTTGCTTCCATTAAGATACCCTGGGTTTTGCTTTATTGTTATTAATTAGCACTTGAATGGTCAAAGGGACTTATTCAGTAAGCATGTGTCCTGCAACACACAAGAGGCAAATATTAATGAAAAGCTAAAACATACCCAGGAGTCTTTTACTGCCATATTAAAACATTTATAAATGGGACTTTAATTTAAAGTGCTACTAAAATGAAAATGAAATGTTATATTGATCTCAGGCCAGATACTCTTTAGAAAATGCAGTGTGCGTGTATTATTGCCACTTCAAATTATAACTTCAAATCTGACCTGGACATGCTCAAGCATAATTCTCTGAAGAGCAGATGCAGTATGTTAAGGCAATTAAACTTAAGTCATTCAGATTCTCTGGGATGACATTTGTACACTAGGTGGCAGAGGTTTCTAAGAATATTTCTTTTGTATCAAGTACCATAGTTTTGTTTATCTTTTCCAATTGAAAATAAAAGTTCATCAAAAATTTTTCCTTAGTAATTGACTGAGTCTCCTGCTAACTCACATAAGAAAGTTTTTACTGTATGTCTTGTGTGAATCTTCAACAAATGCAAAGAACTTTTTCTTTAGTGAATTTATTTTTCCATATAATACAGAAATATGGTTTTGTTATTGTTGCTATTTTTAATTTAACTTTAGTTTGACTAATATCCTTTAGGTTAAATTTAATTTTATAGTTTAGCACAGTGTGAAGCGTCATGCTTACATATCATGTTTTAAATAAGCACATGATAAGGTGTAATGCTGCATTTTTTTCATCCTTGAAATAATACTTAGGTATATTATACCAGCCTTATAGGATGGGAGACTGATTTCAGACAAAGGAATTTCCAAGATTGACTACTGTAAGGGCTGGAAGTTTTTTTATTAATTTCTAACAATACTATTTTTTGTCTCAATTTCTGCCTCAGCACAAGAAAATTCAATGTAAGCACATTAAATGGTGAGGATAGAAGTATATTTTTTAAAAGAAGACACATGTACAATATAATTCAGGAAAAAGGGGAAAAAAACCAAACAAATTAACTGACTTTAAAAAAAATCTGTATTACTTTGAAAATAATCAGAATTTTGTAGCAACATTTGTATTTGAACTTTTTTTCAGACAGTATTTGTATTAGGTTTCATTGCATGTGGTTTTTTTCAGGTGTTCAAAGGGGAGTGTACTTTATACAAAGACCAATGCTTCTTCAAGCCTGCATCTCAGACTGGGTCGTATTAGATTCACCTAGATTTTATTAAAATGCAGACTTATAAGTCCAATGCAAAATCTAATGAATCATAGTTTAAGACATGAGCATTTGTGAGACTTTGCTACTGTGTAGGAAATCCATGGATTCCCTACTTATTTATTTACTATTTTGTTATGATGTAGATCACCATCGCCTAGGACATGCGACTGTACGATCCAGTGGCCTTTTAAATAACCTAACAACACACCACTGTCAACCCTTTTGTTTATTTTCTTGTGTGACATGATTTGTTACTACTGATAATAGTAATGATATTGAGAGACCACAATTTGTTACACAGTTCAGTGAAGAATTATAAGAGCACTAGACAAATGAGGTGATTGGACAAAGAGGAGAGGCAAAAAAAAAAAAAAAATGAAAATACAGGTCAATCAAATGGAAAATAAATCATAAAAAGTAGTGTTTATCAGTGTTTCCTGTAGGAGCTGTTAAGATGAATAAAAAGGAAGGTAAGTTTTAAATAATCTGATGATATCTTGTTTTAAAAAGAAGTGTACTTTGTTTTTAACTTTAACATTTCTGAAACCAATTAATAGGCTAATATGCAGTGAAATGCTTGGAGATAAATGATATAGTTCACTGTTTCCTGAACATATTTTGCAACCAAATATTTTCTAAGAAATATGGGACTGGTTTAGTGCGATAAAGCTTAGAAAATGTGATTTTAAGAGTGTACAGCTCCCATGAAACACATAATTTATTATTTCCAGCCTACTTAAGATTGGTCTTGCCAAAGAATAAATGAATTGTGGATGGTTTTAGTATGGATTGTAAGAATTTTGAAACCTCTCCATCCTTCTTTCTTCTGAAGGCATATCTTTTTTGCTTTAAGCATGAGTAATGTTTTTTCATGACTTCAATGTGCTTAAGGTGCAAATACAGTAGGAAAGAAAGAAGACAGCACCATTTCATTGGTTATTGACTACAGGTCTGGTGGTTTTCTGCCTCCTTATTTTTGCTACTATCTTTGATTCCGATGTATCTCAACTATCGAGCACCCAAAGCTTGGTTAATGTCTTCAGACTGACACTGATTATGTGAATCCTGACTTGTTCCTTTGCAGTTTCCTGGTCTACACTCTCATCTTTCTATCTGGAGTCTCATGGCTTCATGACAACTCTTCACTCTCTAGTTTGCTCTGCATTGTTCAGTGACGAAGATTAATGGGAAGTTTAGATCAACTAACTCATACTGTGAAAGGAAATTCCATGTTATTTTCTGTGTATTGCTGGGTGCCCATGAAACTTTGCATTTTAAAAGTCCTTCTTCAGTGGTGTGGGTTTGTAATTCCAATATTCTTGGAGGCTGACAAGAGGATTCCAATTTTCAGCTCAGCCCGGGCAAGTTACTGACACCCTTTCTTAAAACAATGAATGCAAGAATGAATGAATGAATGAATGAATGAATAAACAAATGAAGATTGAAATCAGTGCAAGGCCACTGGCTTATTTGGTTTACTACAAAACCAAACCAAACCAACAAAAAACCAAAAAGTGTTCCTTAAAATCTGCCTGATTTCCAATGTGCCCCCAAAACTAAATTCTCCAGGGTGGTACCATCATACTCTCGGGGGACCCTGAGAAGGCCCCCACACCATACAAACATTCATAGTAACAGGAACGTGCTGAAGATTCTGTGAGTTGTTGTACTACTTGAGCAATAGTACCATTGTCTCATACACCTGTTTTCTTGTATTTCTCTTTCCAGCTCTTTCTTAACACATAGATAGTCCATTTTTTGGTGTTACTAGAATGATTAAAAAATAGATAAATAAGTTGAAAATAATGGTAACAGTAAGTTTTATCATCAGGGCCAACTGTGAACAATGTAAACTACATGTTTTGAAGGACATGTCCTAGGATTTAAATTTTTTGTCTAAGCATTTGTCATCTTTATATCTGAAGAATATGATTAAATCCTCATTAGTTTCTTTACCTGTTTAATGTGCTTTAGCATATTTGTATATCAAAAGATATTTTACACCATCAATAATTAGCTGGTAGTTTTACACTTCTCCTCTGGCACTTTGTCATCAATATTCAACAGCTATTCCAGCCAGTACTGAAATATTTTAAATCAACTGCTGTTTGATCACAGCAATTATTCTGTCTGCAGAAATTTTCAGTGACAGAGAATGACCCTTTGACTGACAGCCAGTGATGAAGAAAGTTTCTGCTGACATTAGGTTTGGCTAGCAAGTAAGTGGGAGTGCTTTCTGCTTTGCTTTGCTTTGCTTTGCTTTGCTTTGCTTTGCTTTGCTTTGCTTTGCTTTGCTAGGTGTCAAAACCGTGAGTAATTTATCCATTAGCTGACATTTGATTTGGTGAAAGGATAATTGCCTTGTTGGTTGTGGCTCTGTTAGAGAATAAAAAAATATCTCTCTCTCTCTATATATATATATGAAAGAAGGGTGAAAGGAATAGAGGGAAATGGGAAAAAAGAATTGGGATATATACTGTATAGGTACAAATTCCTTATGATGAATGAGATCAGTATGAGCAACAAATATATACTAATAAAAGAAAGTTAAAAATATAAAAATATATATATCATGCAACAGAATGTCACCTTATATGCATTTCTCAGATTTTATGGAATCAACTGGAAATGAACTACCATTTTTATTTATTGTAGGCTATTTGACAATAATCAGGTTTATTACTCAGACATAGTACTTCTATTTTCTACTTGCATAGAGAATTTTTTAGCACTATAGCCTAAAGATATAGTGAAACATACTGAATAAGACTTTTTTGAAATGGGGCAGGGGAGAAAAACAGAAAAGGAGAAGAAGGTAATGTTGGGGGAATAGAAATTAAAAATGATCAAGATGTTAGGTAAATAGATCTAGGCATATAGTATATAAGTAAATATATATTCCCCAAATGAATATAATTACATATTGAAAATATGAACCAATAAAATATGTTTAAAGGAACATAGAGACAAATTTACATCAAAAATTCTTTTGAATATGTGACATAAAATTGGAAAATAACTTTATATTATCACTTGGCCTCTGTTAAGAAGTGGGCACCCGGAAGTAGTTCTCTAGTTTTTTGAATACATGTATCAGTGAGCCTTTGGGAAGGTTGTGCTGTGAAATCCAAGATTTAGGAATTCACAATTTTTAGGGAATTCTGTGCAATTAAATGTGAGTGGTGATATATAAGTGCCCTAAATTATTTTATTCCTAGGAGAAAAAATTATTACTTCTCACACCAAAACTAGAAGTGTAGTAAGAATTCATAATATACTCAAACAAATTAGTTTCAGGGAGTCCACTGTTGTAAAAGCAGAATACTAAATCTGAGCTTATGAATTTATTATATATTATGACTAAGCCCTGTAACAACCTTTTATTCATCTGTTAGTAAGATGGCAAATAACAGTACAGGATTCTTTATTGTGTTCTAGAATGTCTATTAAATAAGTAATACAAATTGTATTACTTAATTGTTCCTATTAAGTCCAAGAGATATTTATTTTAATTGTTATTTTGCACACAATTTGAAGGCAGTCATAATGTCTAATAGTATCTATGGTCAATGAATGCGTGGATTTAGATTTAAAGTCAAATTTGGATACAAAGCCATAGTTTTATTCTACAATCACTATAATTGTATAGTTTTCTGTAAGAAAACTTTTTTCAACGAAAGGGACAGTCAATATATTTAATAGAGTAAAACCAAATAATTTCTCGAAGACTCTGGCTTAAGAAGATTATAAATTCAGGTAGAGTAAAAATTTTTTGAAAAAATTATGATATGCCTTAAAAGATAGCAAAATAACAGAAAGACTGACTCTGTGTCCCACAGAAGATGATTAAATGAATTATTCTAGAGCCATATAATTTGTTATACATACTTTAAATCATCTTTCAATATATTTGATGACATATGGAAATACATATATTATACAAGTAAAAGGAAGATAGTACTTAGGAGGGAGGTCTTAATAACCTAATAATTACTTTATCATTTAATTATTATTAAGATTATTAAGAATATTCTCTTACTTTTTTGCTTTTTATGTACTATCATAGATATCTAATCAGTAAGAAAAGCAAAATCAAGAAAGACTTCACATATCATTGAATGTGTAACATTTTCAGCATCATTCAGAAGACCAATAAAAAGGATCAGTATTACCCAAATTACTGTTTGCTTCCACTAAATTTCAAAATCTAGAAATTTCTTTGAGGTAAAATCGGTTATTTTGGACGTTTTAATACTTTGGGTTTGTTGAACCTAGAATAAAAAAACTTGAATCTTTTAATGGCTTGAATCTTAAAATAATTTTATTTCATCACACTGGTTAGAATTTACCTTGAAAATGTATATGCAGACTATCCAAAGTTTAAGTATTCAAAAAGCTCTAACTAATTGTAGCCTCCTAACGTGAAAGACAGTGAGATCCTCCTTCTGTGTGAGGGACTTCTCTGATTTTGATAATTTCTTTATAATCAAATGGACATTTTAGGTTTGTGTTCCTTTAATATTATTCCTAATTATTGTATGGTAATAAACAATTTATTTTAACAAGTAAACATAAATGTTACCCTAGAA
Source organism: Hydrochoerus hydrochaeris (assembly GCA_004027455.1). Classification (NCBI taxonomy): domain Eukaryota; kingdom Metazoa; phylum Chordata; class Mammalia; order Rodentia; family Hydrochaeridae; genus Hydrochoerus; species Hydrochoerus hydrochaeris. The sequence continues at coordinate 118,804 of PVLA01001782.1, read as the reverse complement.
ATAGAGGAATAAGCTATGAATTTTACTGGCGTAATTTTTTAACTGGTGCAAAGTATCTTTTTATATTCGGCTTCTGTTCAGTTAATTTTATAACTTAATATCATAAGCTTAAAGGAATTTTATCCTTAAATTACTCTTGAGCAATCATTTCTTTTCAAAACTGCAATGATAAAACATATATTTTTCTTTAATTTTTAGGGGGGTACTGAGAATCGAACTAAGGACCTTGCACTTGCCAGGCAGATGCTTAAGCTGCTGAGCTATATCCCCGGCCCAGACATATTTTTTCTGATACAGAGTACCACGTATTAAACGCTGTGGTGGACAACACAGAATCATGATTATTATCCACAATAACATGACTTATGTAACATAATCATACTCTAAGCCCCCAAAGTGGTGACCTCTGCTATGATTCCATATAGAAGAATCAGTCACACACTCATAACACGTCTTATCTAAATGTTAATACTACATCACAGATACACACTGAAACACTTTAACATTCCGAACATTTTCTCAGGACCACCACAGTGTGGCGCTGTGATGTAAATGAGTGAGGCCCCACTCTCTGAGACCGTTTGCGGAGTCTAATAAAACAAAACAGGGTAGGCAGACAAATGAAGTAAAGGGCAGTACTTGAAACCTTGCTTTAGGCTGAATTCGAAAGACCTGCAGTTTCAATAAGGGAAGTATTTATAAATTTTTACCTAAGATGAAATTAACCGGCATCAACTCAGACTAGCTCTTGTAGAAGGTCAGGTTGTGAATGTAAAAACGCTTTGATTTCAAGTCTATTAAATCTTGCTGTTCTATTTCTTAGGATTGTTGAATTATGCCCCCTTTTAAAAAAATGTGCAAAGCTTTTGCTTTTAAATGGTAGAATAAAGGAACACTTCTAGGAAAATGAATAAAGAAGGAAACCCAAAATATGATTTATAAGGAAAATGTTTAAGCATATCAGGTAATTCATACTATTGAACAAACTTGCAATAAAACTATGATATTATCTGATCAATTTTTCATGGCTATATCTTGTAAACTGAGCAACTACTTTGAAGATAACAAGACTCAATATATTAACCATTGTTAATCTCTTATTATCTTGTTTTGAAATTCTGTAACATTATTTTTATTGTTTTTTCTTTTTAAAATAAAAAAAAATAAAAACTGTGACAGGTTATTCCCCAAATTTTTCAAAAGGGCAAATACTCAAAAAAACTTAAATAACTTTTGCAAATTTAAATCTCTTGGTGGAACTGATCTTAAAGTCTAATTTACTCCCTATGAATTCCAGTGTTTCTTGCAGTACCTGTTCACAGGAGTGTTTGCTTTGCTGTGGTGGTGGCTGGTTTGTTAGTGTTTTCTGTCAATTACCTGATATTACACAATTTTCTGTGTTGTGTTCCTGTTTTGTACTTATTCCCTCCCTTTAGCATTAACGTCTTGTTCACCAGCAGATAGAACTTTCTCACTTTCTTTTAACCTCGAATGACCAGTGTTATGGATTAAAGACTGATGGTCAACTTAACACCAGCTAAAATAAATCAGCATGGTGCTGAGCATAGAGGTTCCACCTGAGGAAAGTTGCCAGGATAAATAGAGACGTGGAGAAGAAGGTGAGTGAGGCGTTGTGGGTGTGTCTAAGTGTTGCTGTTTGAGCTGTTGGTTCTCCTGGATGAGCTCATGATGACCAGATTCCCGAGTAAGTTTGATCATTGTCACTGGAGGAGCTCAGGACCTTGTTGGTGAGAGTGGCTGTGGGGTACTTTGGGGGAGCTCTGGTCCTTACATTGTGTATGGCTTCCTGGCTCCAGAGGGGAATATGTGTGCCACTTAATCTCCAGGAGAAACTCATCATGCTGGCTTCCTGGCATGTACTTGACTGTTCTTATTGTCGGAGGAGCTCAGGACTTCCGTGTCGCTGAGGATGGCTGTGGTGCTTTTCAGGACAGCCCCAGTCTTTATTATGAGGATGACTAGTTGGCTCCAGTGTAGAACCTCAACCTACCAGCACAGCTCCTTCACCCCTCTGGCATAGACTTTCTAGCTTCCACAGCTGACCTTCAAGCCTTTCTAGCATAGATCCGTGAAAGAGACTGGTGTGAGTCCTTCTTGTGGGCTCTAGACCTCCATTTGGACTTGTGGGAGGCATTGTCATGGGCTCTAGGTTTTCATCTGGACTCATGAGGGACATTGCTGTGGGATCCAGGCCTTTGGCTGAATATTCCGGGTCTTTAGTGTTGTGGACAGATTTCCTGCACTTTCTTGTATTAAACTCTGGGTGACCATCATAAAATAATAGTATAAATTCTGTCCTGATTCTAATTGTTCTCCCCATAACCCTTTACTACAACAACCAACCACCTAATTGTAGGACTAATGTCAGTCTCAACAGCAAAAATAAAGACAATGATTGCAAAGTCAGAAATGTCTTCTTTTAATCTTGCCTAGCTCAGTTTTCATATTGCAAAACAAATACAAAAACAAAAACAGTTTTTAAAAAAACCTCTTTGGATTGCCATCTAGAAATACAAAATCTGTATTGATTGTCTCTCATATGTTGTGTCTGTTAAAGTTTTATTTGTGCAGTTTAAACCAGAGTGTGGTATAGCCAAACATATGCATACATATTTTCCTTTAGACCCAAAAATATTCTCTTCAACTTGTGATCTTGGTCATATGTGCATGCCTACTCTGTTTGTCCTGCAGTTGCTTGTTAAATATTGAAAGGGACTTTTTGACACATATACAACAGTGTTGATATGTGCATGTTTTATTTTATGTTATCTTTTTGCTGGGTCCAAGCAGCCTTGTTTTTTCCTTTGGATTACTTAGATGCACCTGTGAAGATCCAGCTGCAAGTGCTCTTGCTTCTCTGAGCTCTGAGAGGAGCTTTGTACCTTTGAAATTTTCATCAGCTCTTGACTGGCTGCCAGGATTTCGGCTGCTGTGGTGCAGTACAGAGGTGGCCATACATAGTGCTGCCAAGACTCATTGTTTTGCAGGACAGCAGGAGCCCCAGACTGCACAAAAGCAAGTGCATTCACAGAAGAGAACGGTCTTCATTCACTGGGTGGCAGGGTCCAGGGTCCAGTTCATGTTAATGTTGGTTAAAGCAGAAGCCAGTAAATTCAATACCAGATGTGTCCTTCCAAGGGGGTTTCAGGTGTGGGTAGGTAGGGGCCAGGTTTGTCCATTATTGGCTATGGCGGTGGATATTTAACAAGGCACCAGGCACTGATCCTATTGAAATTTCTCAAAGTAGCTGTGAAAGACAGAGATGTTGAATTGAAAATAATTATTTTAGAAGATAAAGTAAATGAAAAATAAGTAGAAGTTTTTTTTTTTTTTTTAAAGGCAGCTAATGTAGCATTTAAAATATCTTCTTTCCCCAAAGTTAAATTCTACCCATGCATACACTGGTTTTGATAAGATGATCACAGTTTAGGTTGGTGTTGTTACATTATCTTAGCTGAAAAATTTCAATATAACTTCCATGGATAACTGCAAGTCCTCTTGAAATTCTGTCAGATAGGTCTATATTTACTTATACGGATATTTTTCTATGTCTCTCTGTGTATGTGTGTGTGTACACGCTCACAGTTATATAACCAGGTACCTAGGTAATACATAAGCTTTATAAATTGTTTACATTATAAATGGGACAAGGGAGCCTGGCACCATAATAATTAGGTAGTTTTTATGAAAATATTATTAAAATGCATTCTCACCTTCTTGGGGTGCAATACTTTTTATTGCTTTTGACTTGTTACTTTGTCAAATGCCACAGTTCATGAAGATGGCAGCCACCCGGGTCCGGTTTTTCTCTATAGAAGACATGAGGATGATTTCAGGAATATTAAAGGTATCACTTGCACTCTGATAGTGTAAGAGACTATTTAAAGCTGTGTTTGGAAATCAATCATAGTTTTCAATGCTGATTCTAAAAGCATAAATAAACTCGCGCAGAGAGGCTACCGCCCTTGTTAAAGGTGACGGCAGCCCACTGACCTCGGTAGGTGTGTGAGACAGGCAAAGCCACCTCACTTTATTTCCTCCTGTCTTTCCTTCTTTTTACCTGAATTCTTCTCATACTTGTATTTTATAGCACTGTGCCCACACAGAGCTGCTGCAGATGGTGTCCTGAGGAGTGTGTTTTTCCCACAGACATGTAATACAGGAGCAAAGTAATGGCTGTCTGGACATCAGGCTTCCCCGTGAGCTCGTGGGATGTGGCCTCCAGCTGACTGTGAGAGGCTGGCTCTGGCTGTGCCCCTGTGTCCTGCAGGAGGCGGAGCTGCTCCCTGGGGCCTGAACTGCCTCCATCCAGTGTCTCCCCCTCCTTTCCACTTCATTTCCCTGTGCACATACTGATTCTCCTCCTGTGCCAAAAAGATTTGCTTTATCCTAAAGACAAAAGGGACTCTCTCTCTCTCTCTCTTCCTTTCCTTTTATTGTTTTTCATCATCCACTCCACCTACCCACTTCCTCTACCTCCACCAGCACAGCATGAAGTCTTGTTCAATACTTGATTGTGTCAATACAGCAAAGGAGAATAACACATTGCCCATTTCTGGGGAGGCTGACTTAGCTGAATAACGTCACAAAATGGAAGTGCTCTGCTCCTCAGATCAGAGGGAGAGATCGATAAGGGTTAAATTAGCCACAGCAGGCTCCATTAATAAATATTTAATCATGATTTACTATTTCAAATTCATTTGCTGATTGACTGCGCTGACTCCCAGAGTGTACCTGTCTGCTACTGTAAGCTCTTCTTGGGCAACGACTTTTTCTTGTTCAAATCTGTATGTGCTCTGCTCATTGAGTGAATTTGTAAATGTACCTGTTTGTTGAATGAATATATAAATCGATAGTAATCAGAGAAATGAGATGCCTCTTTCTTTCAATGAGATGATACTCTAAGAGCAATGGTAGCCAACCTATGGCACGCGTGCTGCAGTGGGCTGTTTATTATCACTGAAAACTCTAAAAGGTTTGCTGGTGTTGCTATAGAGGGAAGGCACCATGTGCAGGTCCTCATGGACTTAGTTTCAGAGTGGGGAAGATATACACCTCACTCATTGTTGGTTCCTGTTCTGCCTAGGTTACTAAAGGGCGAATTTGTGCAGCATTGAAATCAAGGGAAAGTAATTACCTACTTAGTCATTTATCTGCCCAGCAGCCAGATATTTCCCAGATCATTCTTTATTACAGGTTTTATTTATTGTATATCATCCCAAGAAAAACATCCCACACAGCAGAGCTCAGCAGTTAGTGTGTGGGCAGTGCACATTTTAAAGTTACATAGGAGGTACTTTCCATGAGTTACCCTACAAAACAAAGTATCTGTTCCTCTCACTGCTTTCATAGAGCTAAGGGGCATATCCTCTGGAATTTTCAGTCTCAGCAGAAAGGAAAGAGGTTATCCTTGAGGTTATTGATCTAGGTATGAATCTCTGCCCATTCACAACAGTGTGGCAGGGCAAATGAATTACCCTGTGTGTGGCTCAGTTCAAACATACTTTGTATGGTGAGGTGTCATGAAATTAAAGGAGAGAATGATGGGAAGTAGCAGTACTCAGGAAATATATTTTCCTTTCTCCATCTCTGCGATCTGAAGAAATTTTTTGATTTTGAATGCCTATCATGAGTAATTCAATTGGAATTATTTTATGGATATTAATTCTAAATTTTAGCTTGTTTATAAATTTGTAGGAAGATGTATATTACGTCCATATACCATTTTACTTTGTGGTTTCTCCAGTCACCAAAATATAATGCCAGATCTCAATTTAGCATGCTATCTTTAGGCACAGGGATTGAAATCCCTTGGATTGTAAGTAAATGATTGTGTAGAGCATTGTTATGATATCTAATTGCAGTGGATTGTTTTTATAAAGTATTGGAGTTAGAGCTAATGTTTCAAAATTTAAAGACGCAGGCTGTATTCTACAGATACTGAAATCATTCTAACAGCATTTTTATCTTGGATTTAGAGAAGGTGGTGGAAATGCGCTGTTGTGTCTGTAGATGGCGCTCTTGCACCAGACGGAGCGAGAGTCATTAAGGATGCAAGATCCTTCTCAGCGCTTTCAACCTGCAGTTTCAAACGCTTGCTTAGGAGTCTGTGATACTGGATTTTGGAATTGAGAAATTATATTTGCAAAGTTGTTACTTATTTTGTGGAAAATTTTTGAAAAATGCATAACCTGCTGGGCTAATTGTATTAAATTAAAAAAAATAGGAAGGAAAAAAGAAGTTGGAAAAGAATCCAGAGAAAAGGTTTCCCCTTCATTTTCTAGACATTTAATAAGAGGAGACCACAAGGAATTTCGCTTAGACAGATCAATGTCAATAATACCCCCAAATAAAATTTTCATTTTCAACATGTCATAGTCACAAAGAACTTTCACCCCCCCCCCACACACATTCTGTCTAGGTAGCAATACATTATTGTGTAAACTGCACACTTATTTTTTCTTTTAAAAATATCTATACTTAAATTTTGAATTTCTAATCCTGACCAGGATACAAATATGTAATTATTCACATGTATTTTTATGGTATAAATAATTATGAGAACTCTCACCAATAGGGTGTTTTTATAATCTGATAATTGGAATAAATTATTGGATGAATTATAGAATTTTGTAGTAGAACTGAAAATTGCCTAACACAATTACTCTATGAAGTGTGCAACTTTTTTTGTTCTAGATTACAGTTAATGGAGAGAGGATCAGAGAAAAACACCATGTTATTTCCTCCTAAGAACTATGAATTCTTTATTCATTGTTGTTTAAGGGCACAACTGCTAGCCAGTATCCACGTTCACCAAATGATACTGGAACAAACAGTGTATCTGCCTTCATGGCCAGTAGCAAATTATACTCAACTTTTTATCTTTCTATTTATTAAGAATAATGATATTTTACACACATAACATCATTAAAGTGACTATAATAAAATAATGATCTCAATATATAAATATTATAGTTCTCAGATTAAGTTTAGTTTTCATGTAAAGAAACAATCTTTGAGTAGTTTAGCTTCAGTTTATGTAGTTCATTGTGCTTGTGAACTTTCCATTATTGTAGCAAAATGCCTGAGATAATTGACTTGTGAAGAGAGAAGATTCATTTTGTCTCACAGTTTTGGAGATTCCTCTGTCCTGTGTCCCTGTGCCTTTGAGTCTTGGAGGCTGGGCAATATGGTGTCCACTCGTTAGGCCAGGAAGTAAGGAAGCAAGACACAATCCCATTCAAGAGCACACCCACCATGATCTGAAGACTTTGCATTAAGCACCATCATCCAAACACTTCCTAGTCACTTTGGGGACCAAGCCTTTAACACATGGATCTTCTGGAAACACTGAAGATCCAACCAATGGCAGATGCTCAGTGGAGAAAAATATGATGTGGAAACTAATTGCAGTGCTGTGTCCCGTCAGACTGGTTGAGAAAACTGGTAAAGTCAAGCAAGCATTGATTAAAAACATTTAGCATTAGCAAATACTAAGTGCTATGGCAAGCTCTGTAGATACAAAATTGGGAAAGATGTAATCCCTGCCCTTGAGTGGCAATGGTTCTGTCTAGTAGCAATAACATATAAGCACATAATAAGATGAAGTTAGGAATATAAAATATATAAGATGTTATAGAGAAAAATAGGACAAGGCTAAGTTTGCTTGAATGAACTGGGTCAGACTTCAAATGTTGTAGCTAAGTATTGATGACAGCCATGAGAAGATTTTTTAATTTGCACTTTTCAATTATTAAATTTATGTCATATATTGGAAAGCATACACTGAAGTTTAATGAATGTATTTAAAGTGAACATCATGTAAAATTTATCAAGTTAAAAGACAAGATTACTTAAATATTCCTGCTTAGAAGCATGAAATGGGCTTCCTACCAGACTGCAAAGCTGTTTCCTCCTTGATATTGCTAATATTCAAAGTTAACTTAGAGCCACTTGTTTGCATTAAAAATATATAATAACATATTAGATATACAACCTCTACTATATGTAACCTGTGTATAAAAAAGTTTTGCATAGTTTTGTGTTATGCTGTGCATAGTATTTTGCTTCTGATATCTGATGTTCAATATTTTGTTGAAAAATCCTTTTATGATTTTGTATGTAGCTGTGTTATTTATTTGGCTTACTAAATATTTTGTGTATATAACATAACTTATTGATCTGATCTGTTCTTTAAGGGCATTTGGATATGTTTATGTTGACTCTGTTTGGAACGATATTGCTTCTGAAAGCTTCTTGTTTATATATGTTTTTGCAAATGTGTATGCTTCCTACTGTGCGTCCTGAGGAGTAAAACTACAGGATCACTAGTTTAGCATACTCTCAGACTTCAATAGGCACTACTGCACTGCCTTGCAGTACAGTTTATACTCCTGCTAACTTAATGAGACCTCTATTCACATCCTTAGTAGCTCACAATGTTAGCAGACTCTCACATTTTTACTCGGTAAATTTGTAGTTATATTTTACTTGTCTTATTTTGTATTTCCATTATTATTAATGTTAATAGCCACTTGTATTCCCTCTTTTATTCAAGTATTTTGCTTATTTTTCATGTAGGAATCTTATCTTTTTTTAATACTCAGTTTTAGAATTTTCTATTATTGGTGGTTGTGGTGGTATTTTTTGTTATTTCTCATCTCTGTTTAGTTAAATTTAAAAAAAAATATCTTTCGCCATACTATGATTCACTGTTTCATTACCTTCTTAATAATTTGTGCTGCATAGATATTCTCAATAGTCCTTTAGTATAATTTATCATTTACTTCATGATTAGTATTTTTTATGCTTGAAAACTTGGTTCTTACCCCAAGAAATAAAGGTTTTCTCTTAAACAAATTTTCAGAATATATTGGGATACATTTCACATATTGCCGCTAAACCATGGTCATGTAAATGGTAAACATTGGTTATTGAAGGAAAAAAGTATAATAGAATTATCAAACCAGCAATGCTCCAACACTCTATTAAAATTACTTAAGTAGGTAGCTTTCAGCTTTTTATTATGAAGTTTTGCAAGTTTAATGTGAGGAAACAGGTATCAAATCAAAGAACTTTTTCAATTTAATGTGCATTAGTTTTCAGTACCTATAAAGTTTGCTTACTGTCATTAACATTTTCAAACACTTGAGTTGTTTATATTAATCCAAATAAAATGTCTTAAATATTTATGTTCTGACATTACAGAGTAGTGGAGTCAATATTGTAGAAGGCTGAGAAAACTGTGAAAGAAGAGGCTTATCTGACAACCTGTATATTACAGGGCATTAAATAGAAGAACTATGAAGAAATAAGACCTAAGAAAATGTGTTCTATCATCCAGTGCTTTTAGTGAGCATAGCTGCAAGCTTTGTGTTTTTCCATTATCTCTCAAACTGCCAATATATGGAAAAGATCTGTCATGCAGAGATTCCAGACAATTAGAAGTCCTTTTGCAAAAACTTGTGTCTGAAAATAAATAAAAAATTTATTTTTTTAACTAAATATACACTATTACTTGTTTGACAGTAACAAGATATGCACTGAGGCACAGCATACTTCTAAAACACTCATAAATTAGAGTAAAAGTACTAAAAAAAAGCAAAAGCGATTAAATTGATGTACAACTACAACTCATCATGGATTGTTCAGGAATGTCCTAGGTAAGCTTCAGATGTCTGAGGCAGAATACAAAGCAGAACTAATTTGTTGTCATTCTTCATCTATATATCTTTTATTTTATTTAACTTAAACTGGGTAGATCATTGTTATTCTTAGTATTTCATTAATCTCTTAAAATTTTTAAATGTATCTTAAATTACATACAACCAATTTCTACTATAAAGGAATGAATATTTTGAGTAAAATTCTAAGTTATAATCCCTCTTTTTTCCATTGTTATTATATAAGGATCAAGAACTAAATGAATGCTTAAACTTAAAAATTATAGTAAAAAATATTACCATTAATAATTTACCATATTCTCCCTCACATCAAACATTATTGCCACATTCTGAACAATTCATGAAGTCTTCTTTCATGAGTATCTGTAGTTTCCCTGTTGTGATTATTTTAGTGTCCTGAATTGATTTCAAATGTTTGTATTTCACATTCGGTCACTTTGATTTTGGAGGAGAGTCAGAGGTTCTATGGTGCATATCCTGTGAAGGAGGTGGATGAGAAACACCATGACGTTTGTAGGACACTGCTTTTCCCATTGGCTGGGACTCAGCAGCATTTTTACTGTTTCTGATCATACCCTAATGCTAACCCTAACCCTAACCCTAATCCTAACGACCCTCAGAAACAGGACTTCTAGAACTACTTCAGAAAGTGGCAGGAATAAGGGGTAAGCATGTTGGAAATGATTTGGAGTATTTCAAGGGGGATTAATGGCATTGTGTCATTTACTGTAATACTTTTTAAAAGGTTAAATAGTCATCATGTACTTTAACATCTTGTATTTAATGTTGTCTCCACCCCATCCTGGATTGCTGTTCCATTTCTTTTTAATCAGAACTTCCAGTATTTCTAAAATTAGTGTTTAGAATCTTACATTTAATATCTGACATTTGTAATTCCAAGACCATTTTCCTAGCAAGTGAATCACTCTCCAATACCAGTATGGTTGGTTTTGTGCAATCTGTTCTAGTGGGGACCATTCTTCAGGACTGCCCAGAGTCATGGGCTAGCACAGAATGCATTTGCTAGGTAAAATGGTAAGTGGTCAAATGCTTATGATTTAATGAAACCAATGCAGTTAAAGCCTTTAAGAAAGGGCTAAGATTGCATCAGTTAAGTTCCCCTTCTCAGTGCCTAAAGCAGTATAGTAAGTAATTATGCGCCATATGAAAGGGTTTTGCAGCATTGTAAAAGTAAATTTTGGAACCAATCCAATAAAAATGAAATAATGTGTAAAGAAGAAGACAAACACATCAGGTCATAATTGGATTATGGTAGCATGTGATTTTTCAAGGAAAGATATTAGAGCACTAAATTGAGGGGTATCGGAGGAGAGAGACGGAGGGAAGAAAGTCCAGAAGGCATTTAAACTCCAGATAGTGTTTTGGTAATGAGTTTTCAATGACTTAGCACTCACTATAGATTCCTAGTAATCCAGTTTTGCAATGTGGGAAAGTGAAATGTATGAGGCAGACTGAGATTCTGCTACTGACTGAGATACTTAATGGCTTATAATGTTAGATATGAGCCTTTAAGTTTTCTAATATTCATCTTCTTTGCCTGTAAAAATGGAGGTCATATGCCTTGCAGAATGTTGTCAGCGGAATACTACCACATATTAAAATGTCTAACTCAGTGTTGTTACATAGCACACTTGCGATAAACATTTTTTCTTTTTCTTTTTTCCTTTTCATATTATTGAGGTTGTTTGCTCAGCTTCGGTCTGATTAAGACAAATGAATGTATCATGAGACAATTTTCTTATTTTTTTGCAAGGTGATTAAATCCATACTATCTAGGGAAAAAGTTTTCTTTTACAGATACTGGAAAGTCTAACCTTTCTGGGGCACTTTGTATGTACATCAGGAATTCTATTTGAGACAGCACACTTAATTCTCATAGTAACTGTATGTGTTGTCACTGCCGTGCTCTGTTGTGGAACTGATCATTATACACAGGGCGTGACAATCAGGACTAAAAGTTAAGTATGACTCACTGAAGTGCACAACCTTAACCACTAAATAATATTTGATGTTTTGATAATACTCATCAGTATGTTCACATTTGCAGATTTAAATGTTTTTATTGGTACATGTTTATGATACATAATGAATACCTTCATGGTGAGAAGTCGGTATATATACATATCACATCTTAACCTCTTTCATTTCTCCTTTCCTTTCTCTCCTGTTTTCCTTAGCTCTCTCCCTACCATCTGTATAAGGTCTACCTCTCTGTTTCCTGTCATCTGTCTTTCATTTTGCTCTAAATTATTGATACTTTGGGTTGCTCATATAAGAGAAACCATGCTATATTTAAGATTTAAGGTATGTTTATTTTCCAGAAAGAAGCAAGAAATACTGAGAATATTTTAGAGGATGAAATGATTCTGATTGATTTTTATTTCTTTCTAAAATTTTTATCTTGTCCAAGCAGCAATATCTCTCTGCTTTACTTTTTGCAGTGTGAAACTGAATAAATGTGATTATCTGCGATGTTCTGGGGTGGTGTCTAAGCATGTTTGTATGTGTAGTGTACAGCATATCACTATTCTTGGCAGAGGAAGAAAATGAGCTGCCAGTTTTTATAGATTGAAAATATTTGAATCATAATGCTTCATGATGACTGAAATAAAAAGCAAACTACTTTATTCCAATTCCAATAATAGCAGTAGAGTTGGAACTAAGAATTATAAACTCTGGGGAAAATATAAAAGCAGCTATTTGAAGACACAGGAGACTCACCAAATGAGAACAGATCGTGGAAGGTGTTTGACTCCAAAAAAGGGAACTGTAGCTGATTGAGATTCATGCTTATATGACTCTGTCAGAAGGGAGTTTCCAGCTCAGAGGATACCAGGTAGCTGGAATTCAAGACAAAAACCACAGACTCTGTGGCTTGAATCACATCATGAGGTTTCAGTCCACAAGGGTGGCTGGAAAATGTGAAGGAAATGCAATAAAGAAGGTGACACAGAGGGAGAAGACACCTCAGCTCTGCAGAGGAATGTGTCATGAAACTTTAGGTCGCTCCTCAACAGTACTTACATGAAGTAAGCAACAAATATCCTAAAACAGTGGATAGTTAAAAAAACAACTGTATAAGCTTAGCAGCTGTCCACCACCAGGAGACAGACCAAGAGTCAATCCAGGCAAGTTAACTGGGAAATAAAAAATGACATTTTCAGAAGAAAATCACAGGAATCATACTTTATTATATATTCATAGAGCTCAGTTTAAAATAAATGTATACATACATGCAAAGAATTATAAAAAATTGGGTCCAGAGTCAAAAGGAAATGTAGTTACTACTTGAAGTGCCTTCAGGGGCTGGGGATACAGCTCAGCAGCACAGGCCCTGCCTGGAGGGGCTGTAAGTCACAATTAGCAAATGAAGATTAAGAATAATCATGTTAAATATGTTCAAGTACTTGAAAGAAATGATGTTTATACTGAAAGAATACATATAGAATATCAATATCAATCTATAGATTTAGAGTACCAAATAGAAACTATAGAATCGAAAAATAAAATACTTAAAATTAACTTTTTATTAAATTGATTTTAGCATGGTATTTGAGAAAGGAACAGAAAGGTAATTTGAATTCACACCAACAGAAAGTATCCTAACCAAAGAAAGGAGAATAATGATTTAAAAAAAAAAAAACAAATCCATGAACTAGGAATATGGAGGAATGTGGTTTGCCATATATGTATTTGGAAATATAGAAAGATAGCTGAAAAACACGGGGCGTGACATATATTTGAAGAATGTATAAAGATTTACAAATTCAGTGAAAAAAGCATCCTAAGTAATGTAGCAGATAAGCAAACTTGAAGCAGATTGTACACACAGAAAAACGAACTAAATGTATCTGAGTAAAGTTGTCAAAAAGCATAGGTGACTAGATAAATTTGAAACTAACTTGGGTTTTAAAAAGATCATTTCATACTGAGAAAAATAATTACTTTTATTCAGACAGATACAAGACAAAAAACAGTGGAAAGATATGGTTAAAAAGTCTTATATTGTAACTATTGTAAGAAAAATTGTACCTACAAAAATTTAAATAACTAATGAAATATATCTAAACAGTTGAAGATATAGACAGTTTCTCTGGATTGAAATGCTCAATATTTAAAAAAAAATTTCTTTCTGAAATAGTGTGTGAATTTAGTGAAATATCAATTAGAATCTCAACATGTTATGTAAAATGACAAAATCTATATGAAAATATAGAAAGCATGGAATACCAAACAATTTTAAAAATGTTGCCACTATTTTATATCAAAATTAAAAACATAATATTTGATACAAATTAGAACTGACAGTAGAACACACAAATAGATCCCTGAAGCAGAAGAGTAAGTTCAATTATATTTTTTAGGAGAGTTGCTAAAGCAATTGAATTGGTAAAGTATTGTTAATAGTTTTTAAGTATTTTTAAATGTTTTGAATACACACACAAAAAAGAAATCTGCTCACATATTACATCAGCTAAATAGTTTCATTTCCTAGAAAAATTTGGCAAATTGCTTTGCTAAATTGAATCATTTAAAGATTTTTGAAAAAAATCATATCAGAGGTTTTAAAAAATTATATCAGAAATTAAAACCAAGATCTATAATTGCATATATGTGTATATACATATATATTTTTATTATTCCTGAAGCAAACTGACAGTTTTTAAATTGTTCATATCTGCCAATAACTTTTTGAGAAACCAAGTAAATGTCTAAATTACTATTCATTAGAAACTTTTTGTATTAGTTTTTTCCCACATTTTGTATTAGTGCATATTGTTTATATGTGATTAATGAAATTCATGTTGACAAATTTATACATACAAACAACATAACTTAATCATCCCTCATCACTCCCTGCCACACTCACCCCCTTGTTTAACCCTCATTTTTGGTGTGGGGGGGCATTCAAGGTATATAATATATTTTGATATTTAGAAACTCCTGTGTCAAAAAAGTTTTGTGAAAATCTCATACCACAAAAACACAAAACTCCCCAAAACTTTTTGATCTGATCGCCTTTCCCGTGTGAAACTCAATTATGGTTCTGTTTTTGGGAACCAAGAGTATATTCCCTCAGTGACCATGAGGGTCAAGATCACCTTTATGCTGGCTAGAGAAAATGCTCGTCCAGAGACCTTTAACTTAATGACCCAGCTTCTTCTGCATCAGTTACAGTCTGGGACCATGGAAGGAACTTTTGAAGCCTCATTAGCCTTTTAGCCCACAAGGGAAACATTAAATTAACAAAATAGGAAAGAAAGAAACAAAATCTAAAAATAATTTCAAAGAGTCCCTGGGGTGTTGGCTCTAAGGTGTTCTTTAGCTGTGAAACCCTATATGGAGTCATCGTTTGGTACATTTTGCATAACCTCTGCTGTCATTTAACTTTTGGATATGTCTACATCTGTGAAGGAGTATTTCATGGTAATAACTTTGTGGAGTTAGACAATTATTGTGTCATACATATCATGCTCTGAACTAAAAATGGCTTTCTGCAAAATGGAGGCTGGCTCTGAGAAAATTTGACAAGGTAACTGGGGATTAAATGCCTGAATCTCAGGAGAGAGATGAGACATAAAGCCATAAATTTGGATGTCACTGTGATTAGGAAAAACTGAAATGAATGTGGTCACCCAGGTGAAGTGTTTAGCATCAGAAATCTAAGCTGGTGAAGAAAAGATTTTGGAATCTCCAAAGCAGAGCAGTAAGAATGTAGCAGATGGACCTGGATAGAGTAATGGACAGAAACTGAGGACACAAATTCAATATTCAAGGGGAAAATGGTGAGCAGGACCAACTACCAGACCTACTTACTTAAAGCTGTAGTTTAGTCTCAGGAGTTGCAAAATCACTGGATACTTCAAAAGATAAACACATCTGTGGTAAAACATGGGTTAAGCTAGAGAGTCATTAGCTCAGTGACAAATTGGAAACTTTAACAGATAACTGAAATTATCAACTGGTGGAATTTGGTATCAAGACTTGTTTTTTGTAAGAGAAGAGTCAAGGTACACTGGGAACTATGGCTAGATAGGACTAATACAAGCAGGGTTATCTGTTGTCAAAATATTGAAGTTTTAATTTTCGAATTTTGAGGTTAATCAGAATAGTAAATGAACTAGCTAGACGCTGCCTCAAGCTATCCTGATGCTTGCTGTCATCTGAACTGCCCCGGCCACGCCTCAAGGACAAAGTGACATCCCCAGGACCGGTTAACTAGAAGGAAAAAAGCACTTTATTCAGTGCTAGCGACCTCAGGACTAGACTTTGCCTTCTAGGTGATGAATCGCACACTTATTATTTAGTCATTTAATATCACCCCAAAAGGGGAACACAAAATGAAAAAAGGTTTTATTTTGGCCTTCTTTTTAAAGAAGAGAGAGATTATGCATGTTTACAAAAAAGAAGACAGGACTGGATAGAAATGTCAGTGTCGTAGTCAAGAGGACAGGGAAAAAGACCTTTCTAGTGGGCACAGAAATAGACCTTGCCCTTGGGTGGGAGGAGGCAGTCATTCTTCTGAACTGCATCAAAAGATGTGGAATGAGTAAGGACAATGTTTCAAATTGGGGAATAGGAAGATAATACATTTGCTAGACAGAGCCTTCATTATTCTGCCCTTTATTAAGACATGCGTCATCCCTGCAGTATGGCAAAGGGTTGGGAAACAGAGAGAATGGCAAATGTTGTCTAGAAGTAATGTGATCCGGCTGCTCTTTCTGGGACCTATGGAAAAGGTTTTAAGCTATGGGTGAAATGCTTGAATATGGTTTTTACTTGACTTTATATTAAAAAAAACTATCACAAGGAAGTTTAGGTTAGTGAAAGAACTTTAAAAATGTGATTATTTTACATATTCAGTAGAGTTCTCAAAAGGAGCAAAATTAATAGGATGTATATAAACTTATGCAGGGAGATTTATTAAATAGGTATAAAGGAAAAGGCAGGATATTCCATGTTAGCTGTCTCTATTCTTAAGAACCAGAGGATTTAGGGACTGCTCGGTCTAGCAGCTGGAAACCTCAGGATAAGAGGGAAAAAAACACAGTGCTGGTCTCAGACTGAAGGGCCAAAGGCTGCTTGAGAGCTGCTGATATGTCTGTTGAAAGGACCAAGTAGCTGGAGTCCGATGTCTGCAGGCCACGGCAGTAGCAAAGGTGTATCCTATGTGCTCTAGCAGAATGGAGATCTTTGAACAGAGACCAACTTCCTACTTTGGTTTTTCATTCTATCCCAGCTGTAAGCCTATTGAATGGTGCCATTCTGAATCAGTGCAGGTATTTCCCCCACAGTGTGCTGGCCTCTGCCAATCATCTTTGGAAACATCCCACAGATACATGCAAAAGTGTACTCTACATTTCGATCCAGTCAAATTGACAATCAATATTAACCAACATACTTACATGGTACTTGAATTAAAGGCTAATTTTTATCAGTCATCCATGTGTAATAATCTTAGAAGGCTAATGTATAAATACCCAAGTCACGTTTTCAAATAATGGCATGGTATTCAATATACTTCTAAATCAATTCAGCCATTTCTCTCTTAATGAGCATTTATGTTATTTTTTCCTCACTGTAATGTATAACAAATATCATATATCTTTGTAAACATTATTAGGATTTCTGTAAGGATTGCTCAGATTTATATGTATATGTTGGTGTTGCAGTATTTTAATTGATATTTTCTAGTGAGTCCTACAAGTTTTTGTCTCACAGGCAAACCATGAAAACCCACTTCTCTTCATCCATATCAGCACTAAATATTACTTTCTGGCAGCTTTGAAGTAGAGGGTAGAAATGTAGGTAGAAATCTGTTTCTCTTTACATATGATTGAAAGTTGATCATATGTAAGTAATACAAAATACTTAAATATAACAAAATGAATTGTGTGGAAAGGAGTTTCTGTAGAAAAAATAAGCTGATTTTAACAGTCTTTCATATTGCAGTGCTTTGAGAGCATATCTCCATTTTCCTGTTTAGAAACTGTTTAATACACAGTAGTATTCTTAATGGTCAGGGCTGAAATAAGAGTTTCACAAATGTATGAAGATATAATTACATGAAATAATTATGAGGATATTATTATTTCAAGTAATAGGAATTTTAAGTCATCATGAGAGGTGTGAGGATGATTCCTTTGAGACAGTATGCATTAAGTATATTGGAGATATCAGAATTTGTAAAGTTCATACAAAATTCAAAGAGTGACTAAAGAGATGATAGAAATGAAGACCATCTTCTGCAGTGTGGAACTTTCTTTATATAATTACTCTCCTTCCACACACTCTGTTCCTTCCATGCTAACAATATGAATTATTCACGATTTTTGAGATATGCCTTGTATGTACGTATCTTTTTGTAAAAGCTGAAGCCATTGGATTTGAATTAATTCCTCTCTTCTCTGCCTGGAAAGATCATATTCAACTTAGGGCCCATCTGAATGGTAGCTGTTGTCTGATAGTTACAGACATTTTTTCCCTTTATTTTCACCCTTTTCAATGAGATATCATATTTTGCTATTACTATCTTCTTACAAGATTTTAGAAATTTTAAGATGAGGGGCTTTATCTTTCTCACATTTCTGTTTAGCAACCATTTGTATTATCTGACACCTAGCTTAATGCCTCCCACAGAAGAGATACTCAGTTAGAGGCGCATGAATGAGAGCTTGTGGGGATGATGGAGTGGGCTGGCTAAATCAGGCTGGGGAAGCTTCAGCTGTCAATGTCCACCTCTGGTCATAAATCCTGGGAAAACTGTATTAAGGGTTTCAGGAAATAATGAAGCTCTCAGTCAGCCAGAATGCCCTTCCATAAAACCTTCTGGGACAAAAATAGGCCAATAGATTACACAAATAAATTGTGAAACTACAATAAAAACTGGCCTGTTTGTTCGCCTTCCAGAGAAGTTAACCACATTTTAGCGTGTGGTTTTGTATGGATGACACGCTGCCTATTCACACCATCCTAAATATGCAATTGAAAGATTTTAGTTAAATTTTGCAGTTTCTATTGCTAGACCTAAGGATTTATAGATTCTTATGTTTATGCTTTCCAGATTATACTTAGATGCTTTTAAATATTAACTAATATTCAATTATAAATTTTAACTACTTGGGATATAATCCTGAATTAAAAGTATGTTGATTAGAAAAATGTATTTTGGTAACTGTATCATATGATTCCACAATAATAATAATTTTTATTTTGAAAACTGGAGTAGTGCTCCATCTTAGAAATTTGTTCATTTCCTAACTGTAGACATTTCCCTGAGATCCAGAGAGAAGCCATAAAAGTTTGAACCGATTATTATCTACTCATTCTGGAATTGTAAAATACACATATTTTTATTTTTAAAGGAATGTGAAAGCCAGACTCTTTGCAGATGCTCATACATACAGAAAAATCCTTATATATGAATTCTGAAGGAGCCTTGAGGGAAGAGATTCTGCACATAGACAGATGAATTAGGATACTTAGCTGACAGGGTCATCACTACACTTCTTATCTGAAAAATGGATTTCTACTGCAGGGCTAGAAAATATTTTAAGAAATCCTCAAGTAGGCTGTAGCATTCAATGAATCATGTCATAAATTGAATGGGAAGAGAATCTGAGCATGTCTTGCAGAATATGGAGTGAGAAGGACTCCTGCAACACCAGGCAGGCCAGATAAAGAAAATACCTTGTGCCAGCAAAGAGAGCTTTCAGGCTTGAGGTACAAAATTGAATGGTTACATTTAAGTGAATTCTTTAGTATCCTTTTAAGTAAATTTTCACCTGTTTTTTCAAAGTAATATACTGTGGTAAATGGTATTTCTATCTTTCAAATTGTTTTGCTTAACCTAAGGATTGTGGATAGAAATTCAATGACCACAGAAGTAGTTAGTTTTAACAAGGTGGCCAATGAATAATACTAATGATGCTTATTCTTTTTAGAAACTTTTAAAGAGGGACTGGGATTATATCAGCAGTTTAGAATCATTTAGAAATCCAACTGAAGTGAATAACAAAAGGGTAAAGAGAGAAGGGAAAAAGAGAGGAAGGAAGGAAAAAAGGAGGGAAAGGGAGGGGGAAGAGTGGGCTATCTAAGATAGGATGAACACCGAGGACAATGACAAACTTGAAGGAAGCTGTGACATTTGGGCCGCCTGCAGTACTCTGTAAATTCGCATGATGTGCTATGTTCCACAGATCTTGTCGTGGCGGATGGACTTAGTAGTTCATACTCTCCACAGCATAACAAAAATTTCAGTTGGTGTCACAGCAGGCACACATTTCCAGGAACCATACTGAAGGAATCACTGGAATTGTATTCTACTCTGTCACCATGTGTGTGCGGGCATATCCTTACTGTAGGCCAACTGTGATCACTGAAGCATCAGATCTTGTTCAAATAGTCAGAAAGGTTTTCTTTTTGGTCACAAGTATTTGGGTTTAGAGCAAAGTAAGGGAAACAATTAAAATTTTGAAATTTATTTGGATGTACCGGCTGATGATATCAAGGAAATAAAGAGAAAGTAATACAAGAATGAAACTTTTTATTTCAAAAAGTTGTCATTTAAATATTTTGTTTCTTTTTGTGATAAATTTGGTAATTGGAAATATACTGTTGTGTACTGAAGTGTTTCTTTTTTTAGGAAGGAATTTAAAGTGTTAATTTGACTTATAAAATTTATTTTACATATTTTAATCTTATGCTCACTGCTAAAGATTTTCAAAACATCCAATTTAAGGCTAATGTTAAAAGTGATGAGATATACTCTTAACAGTGAATTACCTTTTAAAACAAGTTTTCATCATCCATATAAATGAACTCTTTTTAACACCCCAAAGTGAAAATAGATTAACAGTGCATGAATTGTGCTGACATGAATTAATTAATGCTTTTATTTTGTTTGGCAACATTTCAGTGACTGTTTTTCTTTCTTCATCTAATTGCTCCCTTTGTCTTTTCTTACTTCAAAATGATTATTTGAATAGTTAACAAAAATCATTTACAGTCATGATTGTTGACTGTACAATCATTCATAATTTTAAAGCGAGAATTGAGTTGTTTATTGAACAGCTATTCTTATAAAATTCTATGCTCCATGCCAAAAGAAAAATAAACTGTGATTGTTAGTGATCTTCATGCATTTAGTTATATATAGGCAATACTTTCAGAATAACAAACACATATAAATTTATAGATATATGAAAATATACTTTTATACTATAGGCATAAATATGACAAATAAATAAGAGAATATATACATTCATGAGGAAGAGAAAATGTATTGCATGAGGAATAAAAGATGATTCCTGAAAATTAAACACAGAGGTCAAATTGGCCAGTATGTGAAGAGTCAAGGGCATTGCAGGAGGGAGAAACAAAAACAGTAAAATATGCCAATGTGTGACATATTTATAGATTGGCAAAAAAATCTTATTGATCATAAATTATCTTGGAAAAACATGGAAAAATCGAGTGTGATAACATTTCCCTTAACATGTAAAAAGCAACCCTTTGGGCATTTTTAATTACTCTCCCTCAGATATAAAAAATGATTAAAATCAAAATTTGTCATTCTCTGGTTATGTGATTTGCAGAGAATTATTTAAATTCTCTAACCTGCTATTTTACCATCAGTAAAATTTGAGAGAGTATATGTACCTCATAGAGGATTATTAAATTATGGTTAAAGCTGCATTGCAGTTTAGAGTGTTTTTTAAACTGGAGCTTTCATCATAATCATTTCTGTATCTCTTCCGTTCCATTGTCTTCCCTGTTAGCAGAAAGATTCACAATGGGGAATGAAATCAATACACGGTTAAATGAGCATGTGAGAAACTTTCTTGTACACAGAAGGAGTTGTGAGCTTCTCACATGTGACTTGAAATTTACACATATGGGTGCATTAGACTTTATGTATCACCTTGTCCTCTCTTGACATACACATGTGACTTATTATGCCATATAAGAAAATTAACTTCTGTTATACAAGTATATTAATTTCACAATGTCTGACATTAACATATATATAACTCTACATGTTTTTGTTGAAGAAAAAGACAGCACCTATTATGCTATCTTTGTAATATATTTAATGCTAGTTCTACCTAACAGTGTAATAATTTTTATTCATACAGAGTAATTTTATTGCAATGTTAACTCTTCTGTTTTTTAGTTATGACAAAGTTAGGTTAGCATTTCCTTGGTATCCATATAAACATTCACAATAAATTTGCTGTCCAGATATAACTTTGGAATGAACTAAACAACTTTATAGTACTTAGAGGCTGTGTGAAGTGTAAAGTCACAAACAGAAGCAAATACCGGTGTGTGCTTCTCCTGCAGGCGATCAGTGAGTTCCCAATGGCCCTTTAGTGAAGACAAACTGAAGAAGGAAACCAAGCACCTTTTCCAAGCACGCCGGCACCCCTGCACGTGCAGTCACGTGTTACTTCTTCTTCAGACATTCTGTTTCTCTTCATCAAATTGACAGATCTCAAATCCTTTCAATAGTTTGGAGGTACTGCAGGCACAGAGAGTGTTTTACACCATTCGTGGGAACTCAAGAGGCATTGAAAAAACTGAATAATACGAATGGAAAAGTATATGCCTATGCTGATAGTAGAGCTATTATTAGAGTGGAGACCAAGTTTAAATAAGGGGATCTATGCATCATTAAAATGTTGTGCAACTAGCTTGCTGCGATGCTGCACTTTGGGACGCTCCGTCAGAAAACGTGAAAGTTTGAGCTCAGAGTGGTCAGGTTGGCGACCTGGTAAGAACCTCTTACAAAATAAAAATAAAGAAGGGCTGGGTGTGTAGCTTTGTGTAAAGGTCGAGGTTCAATCCCCAATAACACACACACACACACATACACACACACACACATTTTGCAACTGAAAAACATGTGAACACACAATTGACAACACAATTAAAAGAAGTAGTGACGCTACAAACAGCTTTCATTGTAAACAGTTGAGTGAGTTTCTAAGTATGTATTTATTATAAATGGGAAGGTCTATATCTATCGGTCTATTTATCTACCTCAGATTGGAATAGTGGAAAAGATTATGACTTTTTCTGTAAATATTATAATTCTACTGAAATCCATTTTCTGTTAAAGAGAAATGACATGTAGAAGGCATAGACTACTTTCACTTAAATGTTGATCATTCTATTCCTGGTTTATTTTTCAGAGAGAAAAAATTATCTTTTTCTCTAAAACTGAATGCTAAACTATTTCTCTGGAACAAATTTCAGAAGGAAGAAAGTTAGAAATGCCAAAATGATTGCTAGAATTTTGCATGGTAGCTATAGCAAGAAGGAGATAAAGAAGTACTTGGGAATAGATTAATGATTAAAACAAAATTTGTCTTTTTATTCTTGATAATATAATTGGAAACTAAGTGTCATGCAATTGTCATTCAGATTAGTTTCTGAAGAAAGATTTTTTTTTCTGAAATAAGACTTTAACTTATTTTCAAAATAAATACCTTTTAATGACCAGAGATTTTATTTTTGAAATAGTTATTCTTTATAATCTTGTGGTATAAAATAGAGGATTGTGTGTTATATTCTCTTCATTGCTTTGAAGAACAGTCTCCTTCCTATTTGCGCAAACACCTTTAATATCTAGGTATTGAAGTAACACCTTTGCTTTTATCACGTACTTATTTCACGCAAGTTTCTGTTCTCTGAATAATGAAAAAGTCAGTTCACAGTGAGGGAATGGGCTGTTTCTTTTCAGAACTAACCTTTTCATATACAAAATATCATTATTGATCAGAACGAGATTGATACCGAGTATTTGGATGCTAATGCTCATTCCAATATTAATTCTTGTTCCTTACCTACTCTTGCCTGAAAAAAAGTATAATAAAGAGCTTGTTCTAGTTTACTAAAGAGAATCACAAATGTAAAATATCAGTGTAAGTGTCTAAATCCGGTCCTCTAAAACCTTCGATAAAGGGGAAGGTAGAAGGAAGTGCAGAGACAGTGAAGTTCATGCGGGAATCTGCCTTGGAAGGGACTGGCTGGAAGGAGGTTCTGGATGGGGCTGTGTCTCAGTGAGGAAGGAAGGGGTTGGAAATAGGGTAGAAACAAAGCGGAAGAAAGAGGTCAGGGACATGACAGAAAAAAGTGTTTTCCAATGGCTCAGCTTCTTTGATTAGAGAAATGTATCTGTAGGTAGCTAAATTAGGGGGATACATATTTGAACTAATCTCTTAAACCAAATAGTAAAGATTTCCAATAGATTCTGAGTGGTATACTCTTGCTTCTGCTACAGAGATAGTCCAGAAATTGATTCATTTAGAATTCTGCGTATTTAAAAATAAATTGTCAAGTAACTTACCAGGTATTACAATGATAGCTTTGTGTAACAAATAAGTCTTAATAAAAAAATGTAGGTACTCTGGAAAAAATATTTTATGTAGTACAGTCATTTCCAAAACTTAATTATATTTATTGCTGATATTTTATTTATTATCTTGAATCCAAAATGTTTAATTGTGGAAACATTTTTAGAAATGAGAGGACAGATCAACCACAGTCATTAAAGTTGCTTTGGTCTTTCAAAGAAAGAGGTCTGCTCTTAGCTCATCTTCTCTTCTGGCTCTGTGTTACTGGCTATTGATCTTTCCTTGATTTAATGATGAAAGCATTTTGCTCCTGTTTTGTTCACACACACACACACACACACACACACACACTAAAATCACGCAGTTTTCTAGTATTGGCACATAACCTATTCAGTGTGCCTACACTCAGAATGATCAGTCTTTTTGTGCCTGACTTTCCAGATTTGCTTATCCCAGGAAGTGCTCTTCAGAGCAAGTCTTCCTCAACAGGGCTGCCTTAGAAAGGAGATGATTTATGCCCCTTGCCAAAGAATCACACTTATGTTATTAGCTCTATGGACATGTCATACACAGGTGATAGACAGACAGACATGAGACAGAACTTTCTGGTATTTTAGTACTGCACCAGATAATTTTTTTCTTGTTACCAGGGTTTGAACTCACAATCTAGCACTTGGCAGGCAAGCACTTATGCTGTTAAGCTAAATTCCCAGCCCCTGCTGCTGCACCAAATTATATGTTTGAAGATTTTTGTCAGATATTAATAAATAAAATCATCATCTTTACTCTGTTGAAGTATTGAAAGTGATTCTGAGTATTACCTGCATTGTTCCCCTTTACTATATGCCTCCAAGTATCCACATGGGCTTATTGGAAAAGTACTATCTTAAATCAAAGAAATATGAGTTTCTAATGCTAGAACGTCAGGTACTTTTTCATTGGCTAATGATGCAGTTATCTTTTGGTGAAAAGCAAACCAATAATCACACAACACACAAAAATCTTGTGTTTAATATCAGATGTGAATAATATTATGGACAAATGGAGAAGAGAATCATTGTATATAATTGACTGAGATGTAAACAGTATGGTAGTATATGATCATGGCATAATAGAGCTCTGTGGACCTCAAATAATTGACATTTTTAATGTAGAGTTGAGGAAAGTACAATATAGGACAATATTAGAAAAGCTATTGCTTATTGTCTTTCAGAGTAGCATCAAAAAACACTCAGGCATTAGGATGTTTTTATTCTCTTTTCCAGTATATCATTCTGACTTTAATGATAATGTACTGAGGCTGATTACAGCAGAACTTTTTCAGATCAATGTTTGTTTCAAAATTACATTAATATGTTGTTGGAATATAATGATTTTCACCTTTAAAACTAGTAACACCTAAACTCTGATAACCAATGATAACTAATGCTATTAATTGTTTCATTAAATTAACTACAAAACCATCAATATATATCCATTATCTATGCTTTTTGCTATATCTTAAATCTATGAGCAACAAGGGGAGATTTTGCCCCTCAGGTGACATTTACCAATATCTGTAGTTGTATTTGTTTGTTACAGCAAACAGCTTACTGGTTGAAATATCAATAATGTCAAGGTTGATAAACCCATGATAGGAAATTTAATGTTTCTCTCTTGCAGTAAGTACCTAATGACATATTTCCTATATTAATTGAAATAAAGTTTCATAATCTCTAACAATTTGGTTTTCAAACTTCTAGGGTTGTACCTATCTCCACTGCAGTTCATATTGTGATAAAGACAACCAGATCTCTATAACTTTAGTTTACAGAAGTTTTTCTTTGGTTCTAAGTTTTACTAGTAAAAATCTAAGCTCACATGAATGTCAGTGATTTTTCTTTCTGATTTTTTAGCTTATTACTAATTAACAATTTCTCAGGATAATTAACACTACTTTTGGCATATCAAACAGGTATTTATTGAGCCTAGGGGATATAAATTAGAGATTTGTCTGCTCTTCGAAGCTTGGCCTTCTGGAGTGTATACATTAATTAATTATAAAAGAAATAAGATATGGTGGGAAAGAATGTGCAGGGTGGTACCTGTGTATGTTCTGGGGGGTATAAGAGAAGTGATATTCAAGCTGACACCTGATTATGATTGTTTCGGGCACAGAAAATATGTTAAAGCACTTGGGGATGAGATACAGTAAGTGCCTCCAGAACTTTTAAAGTATCTTTATGAGATATTGTGAAGCTTCATTCCATATATTCTTTGATTATCAACCATTTATTCAGTGCCTATTTTGACACAGGCACTTTCAGGCGTCAGAAGAATAGCAATGAAGAAAAGTAACTGAAGTGAGCATCATGTAGCTTATCTTCTAGGGTAGCAATTTGTTAATATTATTATCTATGTAAATAACTTTCCATTAACAGGCTCTACCTTTGTGTATAGGCAGAGTTGTAAAAGCAATACAAGCATTTTCATAGACTGAACAATGCCTTGAGAGATAAGTCAACGGGATATTTTTATAAATGAAAAAAACAGCAAATTGCTATTAAATTGAAATCCATTAGAAGTTTATCTTAAAATACGTTTTTGATATCCAGCTTTTAATTTCCCAAGTGATCCTTTGGGTAATTTTTTAAAAAATTCTTTATCAGAATATAATGCTTTATGTGGCTGAGACTTTTCCCCTTGGAGAAATTTGATTCCTTTTTCAGTTACAGTATAGTTGATTTGGCAAATACATGCAGAGGTATTTAAAAAAAAAAAACACCATAGAAAGTTAAAGACTATCTTAGAAAGGTGATTACCTACTCCTTTACACTAAAACATATTAAGAACTTCTCCTGGCATTTTATCATGAAAAATTTACAAAAGCCTCCATTGGGTTAGATGTGACTAAAAAATTAACAAGAGACTTAGTTAATAGCATTCCATAAACCTGCAGTTGTAACACCTTTAAGGAACTTCTTAAAAGGTAATGAAATTATTGTATTATTTTTCAAAACATCTCCAGATGAATGTGCTTCCCAATAACACCATTCATGAAGCTGACTTTGAAATATTTAACTTCTATAATTCTTTGAAACCACATTCTCATTGTTATGATTTCAGCTTAGTCATGTTAGAATACAAAATAAAGTCATTCAGGAAACTTATCCTAGAGATAGCTCCCTCTAGGTCATAACATTTTATTGGATACAATCAGAAAATGTGGTGTGGCTGGCAAACCCTACATTGGGTTTTGAAATTACTGTGCTACCAGTATGTTCCAATCAATGAGAATCTTTCAGCCATGAACTTTTATTGATTTGTATTCCTCAGAGTCACATAAGTAGCTTTCCTTAAGTCTTCCAATTTTACTATCGTTATTTTTTTTCCTGAAATCTCTGCTGTTAGAAGGTTTATTTATGCACTTTTTCTGTTGCTTTCCAAGCCCTTTGTGGTTTGAGCCAAGGATAGATAACTTGGTCCTACCAGCAAGTAGAGAGAAGAAAAAGTGCAATGACCAATTAAATTATTCTACAGACAGTTAAATTTTACTACGAATAGTCCTATAATCAGAATTACATTTTCATTTTAAAATAACCAGTAAAATAATGTAAATTTAAAATAAAAAAGCCAAAAGAGCAGATGTGGAGACATCAAATCATACTAGGAATTAAATCCATTCTAATAAAAACCAGCACATTTCAACAGTTTCTTTGCATTTTGAAAAATATATGTGAAATCTGACCCTCAAATTTACCATATTGATAGATTTTCAATTTGTGTGAAACATAGTAGTTGAGTTTCTAGACTTATCATATCATTGTCAAAATGATAATTTAGGGCTTTCAAGGCACACTGGATTTTTCTCTATTCTTTTAGATGCTATTTTATGTTGCCTAGAAGTGTAAATAAATGTATCAAGTATCAACACCAAGTCATATAAAAATTGAAAGAATAATAAAATTAGAACCTCCATTACTGTTTTTAAAAGACTTTGGATAGTTTCTAATCCTGTTTTCAAGCTGTATAGCTTACATTCTAGAAAATATGACAGCAACTATTATTAAAGTTGACCAATCTTGTCTGTGTGAATTTTAACTTCTTTTTCTATCTTCTAGCAATCATGGGTGCTTAAAAAAAGGCCAGTTTCAAACTTCATTGACTTCTTGGTTTTTAAAATTATTTTATATTTGATTTGTACTTAAGCTATGAGATCTTGTTTAATCTTCCTTAAAAATGTCTGTAAAGTGTGTACTTTCCCTCTAGTCGCTACAGCTGTTGCAATCTTTATTCAAACATGCATGTGAAATCATACACTCTTTTCTGATATTATAGAGCCACGGAAAATTAGTTCTAATAGAACAAGGACTACTTGCTTTAGTGGAATCACTGTGTTTGCTACTGTGATAATAATAGCATTATTCTAAACTAGATGTGTGAATACCAATCAAACTGATGATATTTCTTACTATCTTAAAGTTAATATGCGGATTCATTCTTAATTAATGCAACTAAGGCAGTTATTTCTAGGACATAAAAAATGAATATCATGAGTTTTTGCTAATCCAGATCTCAAGTTTCCTGGTATTCTAAAATGCATTAACCCCCAGACATAAATTTTGCTGTCTCTAGAGCTTCAATTTATGTTTGAAGTATATTTCAATATTGTTCCTCTTTTGGTGGTAGAGTATGTTTACTGAGTTTTCACTCTTATCTTTTCAGCATTATTTGAATATTGTTTGGGGGTTTACCTGTTATTTTGTTGAGGAAAATGTTATGTATCTCAAACACATCAAATACAATTGAATGCTGCATATGTATTATAAGCATATGACATGACATCATAGTGCTGTTCATTTAACAAGAAGTAACTGGGCACTTACCATGAAGGACCACTTCTAGGAAAACAATAAGATCTTTTGTAATTTGGAGTTTATACAACAGAGACATACTCTGGAAATTTATGTAGTAAGGATGTGATCAATACATTGGGGAGAACTTAAGATTTTAAGAGTTTATTATGCATATGATATAGAGTGAAATAATGAATTTGTCACTATATTTTTGTATTCTTTCTTAAGGGAAGCAAATATATTAGAAGAACACGGTCTTTATAAGTTTATTCAGTTTGCTTAGTGTTTTGTTTTAAAAGGACACAAATTTGCCTAAATGAGAATGTTTAACAATAGGTTAAAATACTTAAACTTCTAAATATGATAAATGAATGGCTTCTAATTTTTTTGGCTTAGATTTCCATCTTACAAAATTGCATTCCAATGTTCTAAAAGTCTGTATACTTTTACTATGTTAATTGCATTTGTTTTAGTGTTGATTCATATTTACACATTGAGAGCATTTTATTCACAGTTCCAGTTCAATTTTTTTCATTTCTAAAATGATTTAGTTTGGAACTATCTTCATCTTCCTTTACACAGACAGGGAGTGAGAGAGGAAATGTATTTCCATGGTCCCATAGAGAAAGAACAGGACCTAAAATTACTGTTTTCTTACCAATACAAAGGTAGGTGTGTGATGGAAAGGTTAAAATGGCTAAGAAAGTACCATGAAGTTCTACCAGAATTAAGAAAATAAATAAGTCACAGAAAGTAAGATAATGGTAGACAGACAAAAATAAATGGAAACATTGATTGTGCGCATCTACCTGTAATGGGAAAGCTGGACCCATGGTGTCCTAGATATATTTATCATTTTATACAGTTAATATTATATAAACAGTTGTAATCTTGGCTAATGATCTGTCCATGGCATCGACACAATTCTCCCATGTCAATTAACGTGTCTTAAATCCTTTTAAACTTCCCTAGAATGAATATTACATAATTTACTTGTGTATAATTCTATTTTTGTTTCCCATTGAAATATGTGTTAGTTCCCTCTAATAGGATTATGATAAGTATTTTGTCCATTTATCTTTACTACCTTCTGTTGCATTGCTTACCATGCTAAATTCAAATATTTGAATCAAAAGTAATAAACATTTGGAAGATTTTGATAATGATGTATCTTTGGCTATGGAGAATTTCAAATTAATCAAGAAAAAAAAAAAACCCAGACAACCTATCCCAGGCTTTTGCTGAGGCTGCATTTTAGGTTTGACATTACATAGAAACTTCGGTTGATATTTTTATTTGACCTTTATTGCTGAATGCCCTTTTCTCTTGTGTTGGTAATGATGTTCAAGTTTCTCATCTGCTTGGTATTCCTACACCATACCCTAGCTGTCATTTTGTGCTAATTTTCCATAAATTATCTAGCAAAAACAAACCACTCAATAACAAAGAATGAATTGAGTGTGAGCCCCTTTGACTTATGACTGCCGGAGTGGGAGATCTCCTGTGACTAAAGGAAAATATTCAACATGTCAGTGTTGTGTCAAACATCAATTCTGAAATTATCAGGTAATCTCAAGTCTCCAAGCCTGTTACTGTTAGTTCCAAGAGATTTGAGTATTGTTTTAAAGAAAATAGGAAATGTCAGACTGTGTCTCTAAGGTCTGGTCTCCCAAGTAATGGTTCATATGTGTCCTTTATTGGATACCCTTTTGTCTACCTAAAACAAAAATATTCAGTCTGCTTGGAATCTGTGCTGCTGCATTTGATTTTAATTATGCTTCACAATTTCATATCTTCCTTTGTTTACATTTTCCCCAAGATAATGGTGTTGATTTTGTAGCTACCTTAACACACATGAAGGTACATTTTAGTGGTAATTATTTCTTTATGGTACTACAGTGCGGAACATTGTTAATAGGATACATTTTTCATTTAATTTGACAAAAGGACTGAAATTTTAGGAAATTTTTAAATTGTGATAGATTTTTAGTTGCAAGGACAGCTGCAATTCTGTGCTTCCATAACTTTTTATTTTATTTAATCATGTTTTTAATTTTTTCATCAGTTAATGTGTTTCTTTGCTTTTCTTTTCTCAGTTTTAAAGGATTAAATCTCCTATTTCTGAGAATATTTTCTTCATTAGTATGTCTGATAACTTTTCCATTTTTTTTCTTCCTGAAACATATTCTCCAGGATTTCAGTCTAGGCTTATAACTTTTTATTTTTAAACAATACTAGTCTATAAGAAATTGCAAGGGAAATGGGGAGAAACCCAATTACTCCAACACTGACACTTTAGTAATTTCAGATACATTATAAAAACAGAAAATTGAGTTTTGCATAACACAATGAACTGGAGTAGCTTAGGAATATAAAATGTGGATTTGTTTGACGCAGTCAATGTAATAATGAAAGCAATCCTCAGGTAATAATCCTATTAGAGGAAACTAACACATATTTCAAAAGCACAGTTCTCTGTATATTTGTATTACTCTATATATTTTCTTTATGTCTTCATTGGAGAAAAATTAACCATCCTAAACAAATATTTTTATATTCTTTCTTTGAATTAAATAGAAATAATTAGCATCAAAATATTTTATGATATGCACACATACTGGGGATATGCATTATTGTTCCACTTTGCATTTACAGCCCTTAAAATTAAATTATATTAACATTATT
This sequence comes from Hydrochoerus hydrochaeris, assembly GCA_004027455.1. NCBI lineage: Eukaryota > Metazoa > Chordata > Mammalia > Rodentia > Hydrochaeridae > Hydrochoerus > Hydrochoerus hydrochaeris. The sequence goes on along the minus strand of PVLA01001782.1, from coordinate 87,199 downwards.
TTAAACAAAAGACAATAGAGATTCAAGAAGACATAATAAATTATTAGGCCCATGTTGTAACCTAGAGGCTGAAACAGGACTCACATTCAGTTGAATCATGATGATCACATGGAATCTTCATCTTCATTATGAACATTCTAAGAAATTTCTATATAATTAGATTGTCTTACATTGATATAGAGGTTTACTTTGGGGTTGTTTCAACCTCCTTCATGTTTTTGCTCTGCCACGTGTGGTCATGCAGAACTTACAACTGAATGATTAGTTTTTAAGTCGATTGCTAATTTTCTCCTCTCTTTTTTTAATACAAATACTTTCATATTTTTGCATTTCCATCTTATGGCTTTGGCTAAAATTTAATAATAAAAATGACTGACGGCTTAAGGCCATTATTTTAATCATAGTAAAGATATGTCCTACAACTACTTCATTTCTCTTTGTCATTTATGGTATTAAATTCTACTAATATCTCATTAGTTGGGGCTGGAATACAACAGAAATGCATCCCTTACAGTACCAGAGGATGAATCCTAGATCAGAAGCACCAGCCAGCTCAGTGTATAGTGTGGCTGAATCCTGCTTTAGTGACCCCCATCTTCTCTGAGTGGCCTCCTGTGGTAGATGGATACAATCCATATAATTTCTACTTTTAAAACTACATTGAGGCCTTTTTGTGATTTCCTATATGATCTATATTGTCTTTGTTCAGTGACGGTTTCAAAGAAAAATGTTGTTTCATAAATTTTGTGTGTATGTATTAAAATTCTTGAATAATTTAAAATTATGCCTTTTAAATCTTTACCTATTTAATTGCTCATAACTGAAAGGTATGATTGTGTCACAATTAAATGTCTTCTAATTATAATTTATCGTGAATGAACTATATGTCATGTGCATGAATACATAATCATATGTCTAAAATTATACTTTGTTATATAAGTATTTACAATATATAACGGTTTGGCAAAAACTTTTAACTAATTGTTGCTCTGTGTTGACTATTTTGGATTTTGGAATTTAATATTTTTTCTTGTTTTCTGTGTGAAATAATTTCCCTTAAATTCTACTTTACCTGTAATCAATGATATTAACCGAAATCTTGTGATTTTTTACTTTCCTTATTTATGGGTGTACATTTTTATATTCTTAAGCTTTCAGGTATAGTTTGCACATTTTCTGGAAATATGATAAGATTTGATTTCTTTTTTTTTTATTGGTGAGATAGAATTTTCTTTTGTTTGTGATTGTACTGTTTGTAACATTTTGACCATTCTTTTAAAAGCATTATATATAGTATATTAAATGTTGTTATTCTCCACTTTGCTATGAAATTTTGTTTTCCATTTTTCATGGAAGAGTGTTTTCAAATTTCCTTTATTGACATTTACTGTTAAATAGCAAAGAAGTTCAGCATATTTTATACCATTTAGATACTTTTAGGTATTTTCACAGCACTTGGTGATTCTTAAAGCTGCTGCACGTGGCCATCACATATTAGGTAGAAAACATGTGAAGAGAGAACTGAAAGAGTGGAGTAGGAGCCAAGCTGTGCCGAAAAAGGGCAGTTCAAAGAGAAAACACAGATTATGAAAGAACCCTACAGGTAAATTATGTGGATTCAGTCTTAGAATAGCAACATGGAAGCCAGCAGAGGTGGAGTAGAATAAGGAAGAAGAAAAGCATTTCTAGATGAAGCCAGAGAAAGAGATGAGTGGAGACAGTGCCCGGCCGCCATGGGAGGGACAGGGAGATTTTACCTAGATCATATGATCAGAATTACATGCACAAGACCTGTCTGAATTAAGATGTCCTGTTAAGATTAGCTGCAGGGGACCAAGCCAAAGCTGGTGAACAAGTTAGGAAGCTTTTGCAGTAATGGGAATGGGAGATGGATGTGGCTTAGATAAGGATGCTCATGTTGGAGTTTTTCACATGCATTTGAATCTGGACGTTTGACTAGAACCTACTGGATTTTTAATAGTATCACCTAGGTTAGATAATTGACATAGAATAGGTTTTCTTCCTCTTATCCCTATTGATTCTCAATACTGGTGATATGAAGTATTTTAATATATTATTATTATTATATATTTATTTTATTTTTCTCTTGCCATTATATTTTAACAAAATGATTATGATAAACAAGATAATGTGTAAAGTAATTCTGGTGATGAACTGAATTTGTTGTGTCCTTCTAGAAATTTGGATTAGCACCTTCTAATTTTTGACATATTGATCCTGATTATCTTACCTCTTCCCAGACTTTTTTCTCTTGCCCTTATTAGAATCTGGAGTGTGCTTTTATTACGTAGCTTTGGTTACTGTTTTAGATCTGGTTTCTCCTTGTTTTTGTTTCTTCAGCATACATTCTTGAGTCAAAACTTTCTGGCCTCTCCTCTGCCTTCTCCTGTCCTTACTTTTCTCCCTTTGATTTCTCTCCTGAGCTGTGGCTCAGGTACTATTTAACCCTTGCACTGCATCAGTTTTCTTCTCTGGATTCCACTGTGGCTGGAAGATTTGCTCTTCTGTTTTAGTTTTCTATAAACCTAACCTCAGCCATTTCTCACTTGTTCACATGGGCTTATTTTCTTGTTAGAAATGTTCATTTTTTTCTCTCCTAAATGAAATGACTTTCTACATACTATTCAGAATTAGGTCATTTAAAGCGACTTTCTAAATATTGCTTCTGGTTAGTCAAATACTGCACAAAGATAATCTTTCCCCCTTAGTCTTAAGCATGATCATCCCTTCTTTCTTTTCTGTAGGATGGTTTTTAGTTTTCTTTTCTTCTCTTTTATTTCTCCAGTATGTTTTACCTGGAAGGTAAAGACCTTCATGGGATTAATATCAAAACTTAATGACTATTTTCATTCATTGTTCCTTTAACGTGGAGATGTCTGAGCCCTTTCTCTGATGACACACATTGGTGGTATTGTTGACATGCGCAGCCCTTTTCTATAGCCAGCGTTTGTGGGATCTGTTAAGGGAGATTACTCTGTCTGCTCAAGGTAGGAAATACACTACAATGCTCAGCACGCATGAGTAATAAAGGGGTGGCCATGACGTTAAGAATGAATGCTGTGTTGTATGCATGTGACTGCTTTCTGGGCTGAGATCCAACAGGAAGGCTGTATTTTGTTTTGCCATATTAATTTTAAATGGTTGGTTGGGTCTGGTGCAGTTTCTGTTTGGCCATATTGTCATTTATCTCTGTTCTTAAATAAAATTCATTAAAATTGCAGTATGTTAAATAACAGTGTATAACACAAGGGAAGGAAAGAAGGAAAAGAAGCTAAGCCCAGGCCTGGGGTATCAGAAAAAGGAAAGAACACCTGATAGCCCATCATTTTAACTCCTGGGTTACTTGGGGATTACAGATTGCTTCTAGCACCCAGACTGTTGAACTGTGATCCCAATAAGACTGTTCTTGCACACAATGTCCACTTGGCCTGGAAGATTCCTGCTGTTGCTGCTGATGCTTATTCTTTTATTATAGCTTCTGTCTCCTATGAAGGTCACCTGTGTCAGTTGTGTGGCAGTGACCAGCAGTTGGTCCCTCCAAAAGCAGGGCTGAGCTGTAAAGGAAGAACTGCTCATGTTCTGAGACACTCCAGGAGGCTGATTTGGGACAGACAAGGGAGAGCAAACTACCATTTCAAACAGTTTTCATATTCAGGAAATTCTTCTGTCTCATGAAATAAAAAATATATATATAACATAGTTTAACCTGATTGTTCTTAACAGTTATAAGAAGCTTGTATTAATCTGCCCATTATTGGAGTTAATAGTTAGTTTCACCCATTTTTTTTCCTTTAGTCTCCCTCCCTTCTCCTATATTCTCAGCACTCTTCTCTTCTCCTTCCATTGCTCTCTTTTTCTTTCTTTGCTTTTATCAGAACTTGGTGGAGACCCTTTACACACTACCAATGCATAACTAGTCCAAATAACATTCATGGGATTTGTTAATAGAATCAATAATATTTGGGAATGGCTCATATAATTTTTATAAGGTCCAATTCTAGAAATGATGAATGATTATTTAGAAAAAATTTAGTTTACTTTCATTCAGATAACTAATATACATGGAGCTCTCATGAAACATATGCACTGACTTCTAATGGACTGAGCATGCTGTCAAGTCCTGCAACTAGAGAGTGATTATGACACATTCAGTATTCTACCTCAAGGAAATGTCCTTGCACAATTAATTACTTACAATAATGGTGTCTTGGTTACTTTTCTCTCATTGTTGAGACAAAATACCTGACACCCAGAATGTAGGAAGGAAAGGTTTTTTTTATCTTACAGTTTTTGGAGGTTTCAGTCCATACTCAGCTGGCTTCAAGGCAGGGTAGCAGGGTTAAGGGACAGCATTCATGGTGGCCACAAGCAACAGGAACAAAAAGGGCAAAAAGGGGCAAAGCACACCTCCTTCCCTCCCTTATGCGGTATGCCGGCTCTGCCCCTGTGCAGGTGCAACATCACACCACCAATCCCAGTGCTAGACAATGAACCAATCACAAACACTAGACTCAGCTGCCTCCTGACTGCATGAGACTTTGGTGGGGGATACCCTACACAAACCATAACAAGTGCATCCTGGAAAATAAAGTTGTAATGACAGCAAGTAACCTAAGAGGATCCTCTCATCTGTGACTGTATTAGTTGACTCTGTGACAAACTACCACAAAGTGAGTAATTTCTAAGCCATAGGAATTTATTCTTGTGTAGATCCACTGGTTAGAAATCTGAAATACATCACTGGTTCAAAATTAAAGTATTAATTTCACATTCCCTTGAGTGGCTGTGGGATAGAACACATTTCTTATCTCTTTCAGCTTTGTATATTCTTGGTTTTGTGGCTACATCATTATAGTCTCTACCTCCATATACCTATTGCCTTCTTTATTGTCTGAAAAAAGAAAAAAAAATCTGTCTCTCTCTTAAAAATGTAGAGGTCACTCATATAATTATGCATAATATCCCCATTTGAAGACCCTTAATTTAGTCACATATCCCAAATCTATTGTTAAAACTTACTGGGCAGATGGTTGGGCAAATAGTCTAAAGGGTTCTCAAGCGAGGTAGGAGGAGTGTGTAAACCCTGAAAAACCTGGAAGAAATTGTGTAAGGAACTGTGAAAAGGGAATGAGAGACCAGTACAGAAAGTGAGGGACAGATGAACCAAATATACCTATATGTGTAAAAATACCAGTTCTTTTGGGCCAGAAACGTCCATTCTATTTGGAGTCCAAACGTCTTCAGAAATCCAGGGTACATATATTATTCTTTCATATACTGAGTCAGCCAAGTATGTTCATGGGGTAATCACAGCTATTAGGAATCTAAAAGTCCCAAGGCACACATAACTCTGTGGAACTAAGCCCAGGTGCTTTCTGCTCAACTGGGTTTGCCAAGAAATGGCTTGAGAAGCAATTTTCTCATATAAACAAGTGGATACAAATTAAATTCACTTACTCTTTGATTTTTTTCCTAAGGAATGTTTGCAAGTAGGAATTGGTCCTTAGTGTAGTTAAGGTGAGATATGGGTAGAAACTTATTTACTTTTCCTCCTCCTCCCTGTATAACTATGATGTGAAACCTATTAATTATTTTTTATATTGTGATTCAGTAGATAACAAAGGCAACTTTTGGACATGACTTTAATTCAGAACTAGAAACTTTAATTTTTCTTAAAAATGGCTAAAGTGGTGTTTTCATTAAAGAGAAAAACCATTAACAAATCTTTACACTTCCCCTGTTTTGTTTTTGTGATAGTGGAAGCTGAACCCATGGCCTCCTCCTGAGCTATAGCTGACTCCAGCCTTTTTTTTTTTTAATTAAAAATTTATTTTGAAATTTCAAATTGCTGCTATGGTCACAGGAGCTCACCTTGTTTGCTGTTTAGAGTAAAAGTAAATACTGTATAGGAAAAGAAAAATTTCTGTATTACATATACATATATATATATATGTATATGAATACATTTATATAAGTTGCAGTAATATGTGAGCATATATATACTCATATATAAAAATGTATATATGTACATAATACATATATGTACATACACATATTTATATATATTTACATACACAATTTTAATTTTCATGTTACTAGTCTGAAAAGTAAGTATATTAACTGTTTTATTTGGTAAAGCCTAAAATAAGAGCAGAAAATTGTTCATAGATAAAAGTTACAAAATCAGAGCTTTGGACTAATTTGACAAGTTCCCATCCCAGATGAAAGACACAAGGGCCATGTATCAGGACCATTCAACCCAGAGAGCATTGCTAAGGGGCCTGACTTTAAAACTCTGAAAATTTTATGCTTCTATAAAATCACTTAATAAAATATGAATTTGCGAAAGTGAGAAAAATAAAACTATTCCATTAAATGTATGATCAGTGCTCATCTATTAGCAAATATTTACTAAGCTGTCTGTTAGTAAAATGCACCCTCCTTATGACTGCCAGTCCTCTGTCATTGGTGTATGTTTATGATATGCTTGCTCATGTCCTATTCTGGGAGCAAGATGTTCTTTAGACCCAACCTCTACTTTGTGATATGTCTCAAATTATTTTAACCCTGAGATCATTTTTCCAGAGATTATGTTCTCCATGAGTGACACAATAAAATATCAATTAAAGAAGTTAAATTCAGGAAAATATTGGCCATTGGCTTTACTAAGTTCTCAAAAGATATATTTTAAAAAATTAAAACGTGCTGTATCAAGTTCCAATAGGTTAACAACATGTAAGGGATTTAACATCATGTAATTTTGCATAATGTAAATCTTGCACACATTATCTTGTATGAAAAGTTTGTGCTGGGTTGGGGATATAGCTCAGTTTTGGTCTGAGGAACATGTCTCCTTGGTTAGATAAACTTCTATAATCATTACCTCCTTCCTTTCATTATTTTGTCCTTTGCCCTTGTTTTAAAATGTCTGTGCCTTTTATTAAAAAGCTGTCTCAGAGACTTTCCCAGAAATGCACAATGCATACATACAAAATGATGAAATAAACATACTTTCTCATTTTATTTTAAAACATGTTTGGGTTGAACTAAATGACCTTTAAGGTCCTTTCTAGCTCTAAATTTATGTTGCTGTCAACAAAGACAGACAAAAAAATCCATTAAGCTGCAGGCCAAGAGATGAATGCCGGGCACTGTATTCCTGCTACAGGTGTATTTCTTCTTGAAGGTAGAGCGCTGGATTTAGTGGCATGCTAAAGATCCTCACAACCTTGAGGTGATAAAGTATGATAACTAGTTACTAAAAAAATCCCAATTAAAATATTGTACTTTTAAACATAAAAAACCAGAGAACTCTAATTATATCTTATGAATTATTTATATAAATTGGGTAGCTAAGCTGAGCCTAATGAATGTAACTAATTTAATGAAATTGGTCACATTTGAATATTGTCACAATCTTGCTATCATATTAAGAGTGATTAAAATTTATCCTGTGTGCCTATATGGGTCCCCTAAGCATCAGCTGTCAACACTTTCATGACAAAATAGCCCTGTAATGCTCTCAGGAAAGTTGATTCAGAGCAAGTGGGTGGGCTTTCACTTTAGAAGAGAACAATAATTTTTAGGGTATCACTTCTATTTATGTGCATAAACACAGAGAAAATGTCCTTGGTTTTGTTCATTTTTGATGGGTGATAGAAATCACTGAGAATATGGAAAATGCTAGGTATTGTGTATTGATAATTTCCAAAATCGATTATTTTTAAAGTCCACAGAAATAAACCAATTTATTGTTTGAGATGAACTTGTGAATGTAAGTATTACTTTATAGTAATAAAATTTCTGTTGAGAAAAATAGAATACAATTTTGATGAGGTCCAAGGGAAAATTTGTTTCTATTTGGGCAGTTTCTAGGTTTTTGTATTTGTAAAGTTATGTATAGTGTGTTTAATAGAATATGCCCACCAAAATCTGTGGCTTCATTTGGAAATGAGATATTTGCAGATACAATATAGTTAAGGACTAAGGTGAGGTCCTCCTTGCTAAAGGTGGCCCTTGTATCCAGTGCAATTGTCCTTGTGAGAAATAGAAAGGGAAATACAGAAATGCATCAAAGGAGCAGTGAAGGTAAGAGTCAGAAACTGGAGAGGTGTAGGCTCTAGCTAAAGAATGTCGGGATTGTTGGGATCCACTAGAAGAGACTGGAAGAGGGAAAGAAGAATTCTTTCTTGGAGTCTTTAGAGAACATGGCCATGTGACACCTGATTTCAGATGCCTACACACTAGAAATAAGGAGAGCATTTCATCTGTCCTTGTAACTCACCAGACTTATGACAATTTTTCATAGTGACTCTAGGAAATTAGCATATTTGTCACTCAGAAATTTTTATTATATGGTGAATTGGCAAGAAATACGGGGTACACTATTTCATTTGTACAGTTTATTACATTTAAATGTAATCTTATATTGTACCCTGTAAATAATTTTCAAATATTTCATGCAATCAGTAGTTGTTTTTAATCTGCAGTTTAATACTGATATCAGTTAAATTTGAATAAATACAAACAATAAGATTTTAGGAGTGTTTAGGATTTCATAATGTCTCTAATAAAATAGCGATTAAATGAAATTTATACTCTGAATAATTTAACTCATTTGTTAGCTCAAAATAATATTTACTTGTACTTAGATAATAGTCATTCCCTAAATAGCATTTACATTCATTTATTGGTATTGTTTAGTAAAATGATAGGGAAATTCAGAGCAAATTGTGAATACTAATCCTCATAATTCCATTAAAGAGATTCTTGATCTTACTAACTTGAGCTTAATTTTGAAATATGTGGCCAAAATTAAACTGTAACTTTTCAAAGCAGGTATAGCAATATATAAGGGTACAATTTTAAATTTGGACAAACATCTGGAATCAAAAAAACACTTATAAATTAAACAGAATACTTATTATCACTTGTTTTAAGCTTCTGACTAAAAATTTAAAAAGATAGAAACAGAGCTTTGACTATAATACAGGTATTTATCATTTCTTGCTAAGTTTAAAGAGGAGACTATAAGGTTAAGGAAATAATATTTGTTTACATAGTCATTTACTTATAATAGTTTGTTAAATAGTCAATGATTTTTGAAATGACAGTTTCCTAATCACTACAGACTTGTTGTATGTGTAATCATTAGTTTTTCAAATGGAAATAACATCTTTCAGGTTCACCCAGCTGCTTATTTTATAAAATGTCAGGAGTTGCTTTATGCATGGCTCACCTGGCTAAACTGGCAAGCAGAGGTGTGCCTTGCCAAATGGAGGGATGGTGAAGAGTGATTAATATATATTCTTTAATTAGTTTTTATGAATCTTTCTAAGCACATTCTTGTTTGCTGTGTTGTACTGATGTGTTAAAAATTCCTTATTGGTTGCTCTACACACCATGGCATTATCTTATTAAAATATCAGTGACATTATGTAAAAGATATCACAAAAGATGTTGTGTTCAATGAGAAAGTAGTTATAATAATGATAGATCACAATATAGTCTCCATTAATTCTACTTATTTTGATTTCATCAAATTTAGGAACACAGATCCAAAATTTAGAAATTATTTTTATATAATTATTAGGGTAAGTCAGTGATAGAGATGAGGTTAACATGGTTTTCTGGCTCAAGAATTGAAGTGAGATAGTAAAGATCACCAAAGGCTTAATCATTTTTATATTGATGCCACAGTTGTCTTTATTCTTTAAATCTCCTCTAAACCTACTACTTAAAATGAAAGGTCACTCACAGAAACCTAGTGTGTAAAATCGATCATAAAACACCTTTCCATTCTGAGATTTTTAAAGATTAGAATTTTCAATATAGAGAGAAAGGGTATAGAGAAAGTAAAAAATGTACGCAGAACATGTCATCAGTGGTATTTGAAATTACCCAAAAATTTGAGAAAAACTAACATAAAATAAATTACTATTACTCAGTTTCATGTTAAATACCGGAACCAGAAAGGAATTTCCAGATATAGTTTGGAAGGAAACTTTGTCCTTGCAGAATGTTTCACTGATTAATATCTGCAATGCATTGTGACCCCTTTTGAAGTCATTTGAACCCAAGCTAGTAATATACTTATTGGGACCAGTGAGAAAACTTGTACCATATCTCCTAGAGATTAGAAGTCTCAAAATCTGGAGATGGAAGGAATTTTAATATCCACCTGCATAACTAATTGTACAAAAAATAAATGAACCGAACAAAAAACCCAACACAGCATGAGTTCCAATCTCAGTATTAATTATTAGTACATAGCATTGTGGTAAAAGAGGCTGACTGATCTGATATTTCCGTCATCTGGTATCAGTGATCATGTTTTTACATCCTGTCTCAGTGAAGTTATAAAAAACAATCTTTGATAGAACCCTGTAACTGATTTGTAAACCAGGGTCAGCTTCCTGGCATTTACCTCCTCTCAGAAACTGTATGCTTCAAAATACCATACTTGGTATGAATCTGAAATAAATATATTGCTTCATAAAGAAAACAAAGTTAGTATCAGCCAGTAAGGCACAGCAGCAGTGTCAAATAGGTCATGTTGGACAGGAAGGGGAAACGACTGCCTAGTGAAATACTGTATATCGACTTATCAGCACATAAATATTCTGTATCTTCAGCTCAGAGAGAACTGAAACTTTGTTAATCATTTCAAAAAAATTTTGTAGAATCTAGGTATATTGGTGGTTGCTCTTTCCTTGTTAATGAATAACAAGGAAAAATACCTGCTTAGGAACATTACTATTCAATTGATGTCATCCATCACCTACTAGCCCTGCATAGAAGACATAAACACACATGGTGAGGCTATTACTTCTCTATAAAATTTGGCTATTTCTATTTTTGTGTTTTTTTCTCTTTCCTCATTGAAACATGAACAAGTTTTCAGTAGGGAACCTTGAAATTTTATCCATTACATGTGTACAGTATTTAGAAGGAATAGAAATAATTAATGCTCTATTAAATTTTATACTGAGAGATTCAAATAAAATGCATTTTTTAGAGAAAATTTAATTTAAAAATATTTTGCATGCATATTAAAGACTGCATGGTATAAGTTCTCATATTAAATTCTGATACTAAATTACTCATTCAGTGATGACAGCACAATTTTTTCACAATAAAAATACCAATGTGTGTCTTTTATTTATACGTGGTTTAAATGAAGATTTGTTTCTTATAACTACATTAAGAGAAAGAAAATGCACAAGAACATCAATTCAATATTTTTTTAAACAAAAAGAACACTTATTTTTCGAATCAAAGCCCAAATTAGGAAGTACAATATTTTGCCTTCTAAGCAATCTTAAAGTCAATAGTGATTTGTAGCATAATTCAAAATTTTGGAAAATTTCTAAGTGAATCATTCAATGTAGTCTGTATCTTTATCATCTACTTTGTAGAATTTGTTGCTATTTTTTAGGACAGTTGTGATTCATTCATTCTCATTGCTGCACAGTATACATTATATAAAGGCACTGCCATTTGTTTACCTGAGTTAATGTTTATGAATAGTCAAGTTGTATACAGTTTGGGGCTGTTGTGAATGGAGCGTCCTGAACGTTCTTGTGCCTGCTTTGATAAACATCATAGGCCTTATACTCAGGATCATGGAACATGTTCAGAGTCGCCATAGGTCAAATAATGGTGTAGCGATCATTTTCCTCCAAACCACAGCAGAAAAGTGTTGCAGTCACTTCACATCTTTGCCAGCATGTAATCTCCATTGTTTCTTGTAAACCATTCTGGTCTCTCTGTACCACTACTGCAATGCATTCTTAACTTTACAGAAACAGAAAAGAATATCTGATTTTACTTAATTGAAGTATTTTACATTTCCTACTTCACAGTTCTTTTCCTTATTTGAATGATAATAGAAAGTTATTTTTTAAATATTCAATAATACAGTAGCTGGAAGTCTTAGTCTTCATCTGTTATAGTTTGATAAATTTTACCTAAATCTGTATAGTTATTTAACTATGACAAATGAGTACAAAAGGAAATGATAAGGAATTCCTTCAATTAATATGCAATATAATTCCTGCATCATAACAGAAAGTCTCCTGGTCTACAAATAAGCTAGAATTTAAATCAATTAATAGAGTAGTTGAAACTAAGACAAGAGTCTCAGTTTCCATTGCCTGCATTATGCTTATGTTTCTAAAAGTCTTAGAAAAAAACATATGGCTTTCTGTTAGCTTCTTCTAACTTCGCTACCAACTGTTATTTCACTATTTAGCTGGAAACATGGAACTTTTGCTGAAGAGACTTTTGAAGGAAATTGTATATCCCTTGCTAATTATAAGCATTCTTGCCTTTTATAGCATGATATTAAAAAGAGTAAAAATATGTTTGTTCATTGCTCTAATCCTAGTACTCCTGGAGGCTGAGGCAGGAGAACAGCAAATTCAAGCTCAGCCTGTTCAATTTAGTGAGACTCTAGCTCAAAAACAAACAAATGAACAAACAAGCACAAGAAAAAATCAGGCTCATATGATGACACAAACTCACATTCCTAGTATCTCAAAAAGTACATGAAGTTAATTGTATGGCTAATGTATTTTCCTTGGTTTCAGTAGTATTCACTAATCACTGAATGGATGTATCTAAAAGTTCACAATTTCTAGGTTAAAACTCCTGCTATACACTTTACAAAGGCTGTGACTTAGAAAGTTATTTAATCTATTCAGATTGTGGATTCTTAATCTTTAGAAAGGGTGCAATCATAATGCAAATATCAAAAAACATGTCAGACTGGGTCCTCCAGGAGACAGGTGGTAAAAGGACATTGGGCACAAGAGGATGCTTCTAAAGAAGAGCTCTACACGAGGAAATGGAGAAGCTGGTGAGACTGGGAAAACCTTTGTTGAGAAGCAAGACTGACTCATGAGAGGAAAGGAAGGTTGAGTAGAAACTTTCTAGCCTGGTGGATTCTGAGGAAGTCACACCAGAGGCTTCAAAAAATCCTGAGTCCAAATCAGTCATGGGAAAAGCCAACTGTGCCCAAAACTTGACCTGCTTTTGCAACTATGCTACATACAGGCATTGCGTGTAGGAAGAGAAGACAGAGGCAGAAATTGAATTTAGAGTAAAACAGCAAGTGACTTTAATCACAGTTCTGTACTTTGAGGGTCATGTGGCACATACTCCTGGTCATAATGGGTAATTATCAGGAAGATAAATGGATGAAATTCAAAAGAGAGTAACTAAAGCATTTCCTGAATCATAGTTATGCATTTATCTGTATAATTCAATCATATTATTTATCATCATTATTAATAACATTAATAAGAGAGCCAAATATGTAATCTGCTTGGAATGTCGAGATAATGAAGAATAATGTAACAGAGCTATATAGAATTTAAATTTATTTGATTTCTTTCAAAGTTAAGAAGCAACATATTTGTAGCAGTTTTTCCTTTATTATTTTTTTTTGTTGTTGTTGCTGTATATTCTTTCAAATCCTGAATGGATTGAAAAACCTAACTCTAAATGTCCTATGCCTGTGCAAGTAAATTAGCTCATTTATTTTTTAGGTCAAGACTTAATATTATTATATTTGTCCAATATATTTAATAATATAAATATTAAAGAGTTCTATTATTTAATATCATTTGGAGAACCTAGTGAGGACTTGTTTGATGCACTTTTTAAAATTGGTCAGTGGAGTACAACATATTGGGAAGAACTGGAGATTCTGTAAAACCTTTTTCATTTGGTCACATTCTTAATAGCAGAACCTCACCCTTTCAAAGACTTTCCATTATTGCAGAAAATCCATAGCATGCACAGTGGGAGGAAAATCATACCGAAATAATGGGAACATTCTTGCTGAAAAATCTCTGAGGCTGCTATAATTATATTAAAGTAAACAAATTGCTCAGAGGAGAGAAGCTTTGCCATGTGGCTACATTCCTGTGTTTGTCTTCTTGACTTTTTAGATGGACGCTTAGTTATTCTTCCCTGTGTGTATGTTTTTGCCTGAGCTTTTTCTCTTTCCCCTCCAGGGATAGTAGCATTTGTTCTGGAGTTCTCACTAAGCAAACTATTGAAGATTTATTTTTATATTATTATCACAATGGCTTCCTACGATGTAATTTCTCTTTAGCTTTTCCTTGTATTTGTGAGTCCAAAAGAGCTCTCTGCATTCTGAATATCCATTGCCTTGTCATCTTTACCTCCTCTAACTTGGCACATACTGTTCTTCCCCAGCTGCTCCAATAGCATTGCCTTTTACTATTCTCTTTTCTTTGTACTACATTAAACTATCTGGAAATCAAAGGCATTCATATTCCTGAAATCTAGTAGATATTTTTAAAATATAATAAAATATGTTGAATGAATTCCCAAAGAATGATTTAATTGATATAGAATATTCCTAAGGAAGTAGTGAATTTTATGAGGACAAGAATTACAATTTCTTAAGATCCTGTTCAATTATATAAAACTTTGAATGCAGAAGGCAGCCTAAACATATGTGTGACTGATAGATTCAACTGTATGACTGTCATTGTAGAAGGCAGTGGACTTTAAAATAGCTTTCCCTGCCTGAAAATTCACCCTTTTACAAAGAAATTAATCCTATAAAAGCCAAATGTTTCCTTTACTTAAAGAAGATTTCGCAAGTCATAGTTGATTATAAAGTTAATAAATTTGACTTGTACAGTTAAATATATATGAACTCCCTATAGCTAATATTATTGGAACTTATCTATAAATTACATAAATTACAGAAAATTGGGTGCATTTATTTGTGTAATTCAGCAAGAACTGTTGATAAAGTCAGACAAAGTCAACTCTTTCTGCATATTGATAAATAACATTTAAAATGTAGTGAGTTTTAATTGGGATCTAGAAGAGAAAATGTTGGCTTTAGAACAGTGTATATTTTCACTATAAGCATTTTACATAAATAAAAACATTATGTAACAGCTATGTTCAAAGAATAGATATAATTGTTTTTGAATTTTTATATATGTGTATACCTCTTGTAGAAGGAAGTTTTCAACCCGTATCATCTGGAGCAGTGTGGCAGGTAATATGCAGACCAGGTTACTAATTTATGTGTCTCTGCTTTTCACTTCCTTAGTTATACTCAACGTGTGGTTGGAAATGGAATCAAAGCCCAATCTGGAAATCCTGAAGTCAAAGTCAAAGGATCTGATCCAGTAATAAATCAAATAATTGATAAGCTTAAGCATGTAATACAGGTAAGTGCTGATCCTACATATTCCTTTGTATATTCAATAGTTACTAATACGTGGCTATTTTCTATTATAATTGATATTTTTGTTAATTATATCTGGTAATTCTACTTGAAAGTGAGTACTGGAATAACTGATTAGTATTTAGGATTTCCCAAATAATTAGTTGAATGTTTTTCATTTAGTGTCAATCGGGCAGTGCAACATTAACAGGAAAACAAGCCATAACCTCAATATTTCAATAATGAGAATCTTAAGATATGTATCATCTTCAATGAATAAGCTTCACTATTGTTACCATTAAAGAAAACACATATCAAAATGTAGAAGATGCCAGGATTATCTTCCATGTCACTCTGTGAACCTTGCTATGAAGGTTTCTGTATTCTCAATAAAATACAAATTATAAATGAGTAATTACATCTTTAGTACTTATTTCATGTACCATGTCATCTTTTACATGTTATGTTAAAATCTACCTAATGGCTGTTTGTGAAATAGATGTAAAATGCTTTAGCTTTTTTTTGAACAGGGAATTGAACTCACAATCTCATGCTTGCCAGGCACGTGCCATGCTGCTGAGCTAGATCCCAGCCCTCTGTTTTACCTTTAGTAATGCTATTTTATCAACTAACTATATACTTGCATTTTAATATATAGTATATGAAGCATGAATGATACGTCTCAAAAGAATATTTCATTGAAATAGTCTACTTTGCCACCACTCTATTATGTTGCGTGATGTAAATACCACATTTAGTATTTAAGGTTTTACTTACTAGATATTTTCTAACAGCTTACATGCATATATATTTTCATTTTTGAAGAAAAATATTCTATGGATAGTTGATACTATGTGCCAGAGAATGGACCTAATAGTACTACTGCATTTTCCTTGTATATAAAATGCTCCACTGGTAGCTTCTTGTAATTGTTCGGCACAGTCTAAATTTCTGAGGACCAGTTCTCAGAAAACTAGGAGTCTGTGCATTTTAAGGAAAAGACATGTAAGAACTATATAGGAGCTAGTACAGTACAACAGATTTCTTCCTTCCAGGAGATAACAGTGGCTCACTTGGGTTGAGCGCTACAGAAGTCAGTTCCACTGAGAAATGTAGCATCAGGATTATAGGTAAACGAATCCCAGGCGCTAAGGAGTTACGATTAATTCTCCCAGAGAAGAACTTTGAGGGTAACATAGGTACCTTTTGTTGCTCGTGCACCATGTACTAGCATTTTGTAGAACTGAATAGCCTTGAGGTTGGGACAGGAGGTGAAATGACAGTGAAGGATGGGTTCCTGTGAGCAGAGGAATGGCACTGTGAAGACGGGTCACACAGAGAAACTCTGTGGTCTAGAAGCAGTGACCCTGGGTCCACTCTGGTACTTAGAGGAAGAAAAGTCTTTCTGTCTTCCGTATTTCCTTAGAATTCTAATTTTTCTTCCTCACAGTTTGAAAAACAAGGAGTAGTACTGTACTTTCAGGTGATGTTGATCAAAACTCAGTGAGCATCTAATGAGGCTTCAAGACAGCTTGAGATATGGCTTTGCTTCTTGAGTTTCCAGTGTCTCAATAAACAATGTGTTAGGCCCTAGATATCTGAGCAAGATGGACTTGTAGTATATGCTGATGAACAAGGATCTGATAGTGCTGCAGGTACAGAATTGGTGTAGGGATGTGTGACCCTTGCAACCAATCAGGGAATAAGAAAAGTAGGACTGTGCATAGGAAAGAGCAGAACTGAACTGTAGTTTTAACAGAGGCCTCACTAGACCCTAATAGAAATTCAGGCTAGAAAGGTCCCTTAGGTTGCTGTGTTTCAAGATGATGAGGTGTGTCTTTATTCTCCTGCACCAATCAATCATTGGATGATGCTACTGGACTAGGGTGGGGTTATGTTGATTTAGCTGTGCATCAGCAGCAGGCCATGCCCTTGATTAGACAGATGCTCACAGCAACATCCACTATGACAGGATGTGCAGGTGCAGTTATTTGAAACCATAGTACACAGTGGAAGATAAAGTAAAAACAGGTATAACATTAGTCAGCTCTTTTTGCAGTGATACAGCAAAATCTTAGCAGCTTCTAGAGATAAACATTACTGAAAAAGCACACAAGATAATTCATTGAATACAGGGCAGAAAGGTAGAATTTCAATGTTTATTTATTGTATCATTCTCTAAATATTTTTGGTTGTAGGAAGGTATATCGAACATGTAATATATTAGTGTGACAAAACATGTGTATAGTTTGTGAATACATAAACATACCTATCCAGTGGGGAAACATTCCAGCTGTTTTTATGGGATATATGAGTTGAATGCATAACAGAAACTCTGTGGTAGATAATTGAAGTGGAGGTGCTGTCTAGGAAAACCTGCTTGAACATAAGAATTTATTCACAAAGGAATATGCAGTTTGCACTGTCAGCCTTACTTTCCTCATTTCTTGTTTCGTAGTTTCAAAGGCATACCTTTCCAGGGTGGCAGAGGAAAATAAGCTTGCTTTCCTCTTAGCTTCTGTGTTAGAGTGAGCCCCATTCTTTCATCTCTATGAGAGTGTGCAGATCTCCAATTATTCATACTTAAGTTTTGTTCTGGGGCAACCAGAGAATATCAAATACAATGCTACTTTGAGGTCCGTCTTTTTAAAGTCTACTAGGAGGGTGTGATTGAAAATTAGATTTTTGTAGAAGACAACAGGAAATCATATTTTGAACATATGTCACTAAAATATTAAGCTTTAATGCCTTAGAACATACTCTTTCATAAAGTGCCTTCCTGAAGATAAAGAGGAGGTTTTGATTTTACCAGAATTCTGACTGCTGATAATGTGTGTGAGCCCTGGCTAGAGTTGCTGTTATGCCCTGTGATATCAAAACCCAAGTAACATAATCCCCACAGTGTCAGCTATGCAAAAGGTACAGAAAATTGTCTGCTGGTAGTGAGAATTTATCAATTTGAGAATACTATGGGCCAAGGGAGGATGTAGACATGGGAACATATTTCAAAGGGTAATCCACAGATTTAGATGCCTTGGTGTTTGGATGTATTTTTTAACTGTAATGATGCTTCACTCATTTCTTAACTGTGTTCTACAAAATAAACCACATTTAATAGTAGAGATAAACGTTTCTCTTATCTTTTTGTCCATAGATATGCATATGGAAACAAGTCAGCTGTATTTATTTTCTAGGGAAGATTTCCTCTTCCTCTTTGGGGATGACTATCCCCAAACACTTGTCTTCTTGGTCTACTATTGATCTGACCTCATTTTTTACCCTTAACCTCCACAGTTAATCGCTAAACACATGGGTAGAGATTTTACCTCGAAAATGCCACTTCATAAGTATTGAAACAATTACCTTATTAAATTATTCAACATATACTTATTAAATTCTGTATGTGGCTAGTTCCAACTAGGTGTGGAAAGATGATATTATCATTAAGTGAACAAAGGAATTCTGGAGGAGGAGCAAGTGTGTGGGTGTGTTTTGAGTAGAAATCAGTCTCCTAGGCTTCCAAGGGGAGAACTCAGAATTGAGTGGAGACCACATTTGGTTGTCAGCACAGATATGCTATTTAAATTGTGAAACTATGAAGTCACTTCTTTCCTCTAGAGTACAAATTCACGCCAGAACTTTTGGAAAATATAAGACAGAATGATTATTTGAAAAGCGTGCTTTATAGAAATCATGAACAGTGTAAATGTTTTATTAAATGGATTTGGTACCTTGTACATACCTAGATGGTCCACCTTGGACAGACATAATGTTATGGCTTGTGTTTAAATGTTTCCCCAAAGCCTCATGCAGTCACAGGTGGGTTTTTTCCAGAGGTGACTGAATGTAGAGTGCGTGATTGATTCATGGTGCAGTGCTAGGATTAAGGGTGATAGGATCAAGGGTGGGTGATTACTAAATCAGTCCACTGATTTTTTGGCACTGCTTTAATCCTGGTAGCCTGGATATAATTTAAGGGACACAAAGTGTCTTGCCACTTGCTTATTTTGCTACCTTCTGCTCACCAAGAACTGTTTCTCCTCTGCTGTACTAACTTGGAGACAGCCAACTATGGACTGAAACCTCTACAAACCATGAACTAAATAAACATTTTCCCCTTTAGCTTCGGGCATCTGATATTTTATCTCAGCAATGAGAGAAAAGTGACCAAGGCACATGATATTTAATATCACTTAATTTTTCTTACTGAGGAATAAATAATGTTCCTTGTCACCACTGAGTTTCATTACTTTAGGAAAACTGATAGAAAAAGTAGAAAAATGCATATATTGCTTGTAAAACAGAAGCATGCTCTACACAATAAGCCTGTAGGACTTTTTTCTACATGTATTTATATTTGTGGGTCAATACTTTAGCTGTTTTTCAAAATGAGTTTGCAAATGTACAGTACATTTTGCTTTCTAAGTTGAACTACTCATGTACATCACATGACAAATACATTTTTCATGGCATAAAATTACTTACCAAATGGCTATTACTGCTTGCATATAATTTTGCCCTATGGGAGAATTATGATTTGATTCATTCAGTTACTTAAAGATGGATTTATTATTAGTTACCAATTTGTCATAAAAATAAAGTTTGCTAATAAGAATAGCCAAAGGAATAAATCTCTTCTTGCACCTTTTTTGCCTTTGATATAGTCTGGGTATTGTATCTAAGGATGTTTGTTAATGATTCTAAGTATCCTTAATAAAGATGGCCAAATATTTTTTCTAGGAAAATTTAACCATATACACATGATGCAAATGGAACGTGAAATCAAGTTTTGCCATGAATTGAAGGGAAAGTAGGACTGTGATGATCATGAGACGTAGGTGGTGTGGAGCATTATTGGCAGTGCAGGGTTTCCAGAGACCAAAGCAGCAGGCTGTTTGGAATGGTATCCGAAGCTAGTGTCTAAGGCCAGTCAAAAGAAGTGTGATACTTACAAGACAATTTGTAAGAATTCAAGTCCTCCTTGAGAGAAACCTAGAGAGAGGCATAAACAACTTTAATTTTATGTTACCATTTAGAGAAAGCATTATATTTATGTTCCTCTCAAAAAATGCTGAAAAGTTATGTGGATTGTCACTTGGTCTTCAAGGATTGTCTCGGGTACTTTAGTATCTTGTTACGGTATACATGGATCCTTCTGAATGGAGAGCAGCAACCTTAAAGAGGACATTCACACATGCAAACCCTTTTTACCTGTGGTCCTGGCTTCTTTCTCAGGTAAGTCATTGTACCAACCGATAGATACTTCCCAGAATTTCTCTACCATCCAAAATCTATTGTTGGGGGAGACAATGGCTGTTCCTTTGTGGAGCACCTGTGATAAATTCTGTACAGCCAATCACCAAGTGTTACACTCAAGTGTAACATTAACTTTCTTAGGTGTTTTTATCAGTAAATTGTCCTTGGATGATACAGATTAACAACATTTTATTGCCCTTACTTCAATATCTGGTTAAAAAACATGTAAACTTTTTAAATTCAAATTTGCTTTCCTGGCAAGCCAATTTTGAAATTTCTTCTTCATATTGACTATGTTTGTTTATGGCAAAATTATCAAAAAAAAGTTGCAGTTACGCAGCAATTTAGCTTAAACTGTTAAATAACATGTATCATTCTTCAAAGAAAATGATGTCAGCAGTTAAAATCCTTGCTGCTGAATACTATTAGCTGTGAATGCTAATGCCCCACTCAAAATTAATTTACCTACTTTGAATATGAAACATAAAAAGTAACTATGGCAATTTTCTATAATTCTTGCACAAAAAAACCAATAAGCATTACAATGTTGCTAAAAGCAGTAGGTTCAGATAACATTTATTTCCTCAAACCTAACAATTTCAATACATATAAGTATATTAAGTTTCTATTAAAAATTCATTTTTATAGGGACTAAAACTCCTTTATAAAATGTCTTCTTATATAAAATAAATCTGATTTTTAACTGTGAGGAAAGCAATCATCTTAACTATCCCTTACCATCACATAGTAACTAGATATTTTATAATATATATCCCAATAATCACAATGCTGGATTCAGTCAGAGATGAAAGATTCTCTTATTTTATGAAGAAAACAATTGTGCAAAATAGACTGTCTTTTTCCACTTTCTTAGAATTTCAGTAGGATGAATAGTAATTTTAGATCTATTGCAGAGTGAAAAGACGTTCTTAACTGTGAGTGCATAGTTATGTCAGTAGCATTTGCGCATAAAAATAAACAAAAGTTTCTAAAGACATTAGTGTCTTAAAGTTTCCAATTTCTGAAACCTTTCAATATTTTCTTATTAAACTTAGTATAAAATACATTGTAGAAAATTTTCTTATTCTTAATAGTTTACAACAGTGATATAGAGCCAGTTAATCTTAATCAATTGAGTGATTGTACAATGTTTGACCATGTTATAGCAATTGACTCTGAACTTCCTTTACTTTTACAGACTGTAGCTAAAGGGAATGTACAAAAGAACTTGGACCCCTCCTGACTACATGCTACTCTTATTCTCAGATTTATGATGTAAATTTTTCAGCAAGACATAAAATTCTCAATTTTGAATTAGTCATTCAGTGGTGACCCAAAACCGTGTAGTTATCTTTTGGCTAAGAGGAAAGTCCTTGAAATACACTCAATAACTTTGAATGGTCATCTAATTCAGCAATTAGGTTGTCTAAGTAAATTCAATGGAAGGCTGCTCTCCTGAGTGCTGGGTGCAATGCACTGACTTCACTGCTGCCTCTTTCATTTAAAAAAAATCAATTGTCAGCATAAAACAACCATTTCAATTAGTGTACAGCCAACTGGAAATGAAGGTTTAGAAAAATTGTTGTGGAAGTAATGGGACTTAGGTCGGGCATTGGTCATTTATTTATTATTATTTAAAGAACAATTATTTTATGTTAAATAAAAGTTTATATTCACTTCCATACTGCTGATCTTATACTTAATGTTACCCCGTGAAGACTTGAGCCATTTATCAGCTACATTTTCTATATAAAAAATGTTGAAAGAACTTTGAAAATTGTAATGTTTTAAGTTTTGATTTAGTTAGGAAATTCTATAGTTGTTTATGTGCTAAAATCTTTAGGACATTCCATCAAAAATAAAGCAAAATATGACATAATACACAAATTGAAGTTCCACAATACAACCCGCTCCTAATAAATTCAGATTCACTTTTAACAATTAAAATCGTAAGTTCTTTCAGAGAGCATTACATCTAGAAGACATTTATACAGTGTTTTCATTTAGCAACTTCAAATAACAGCAAACAAAACAAAACAAAACAATACACACAAAAAACCAAAGAACAGTAATTCTGTCCTGAAGGCTCAATAAAACATCTGTATGACCACAGTACTGCCATGTGTGGAGGAGCTGGGATGCTGAGTTAGCTCGAGGCATAGAAACACATTCTAGTTTTAAGCACAATCATTTTTAAAATGGTGAGAATGTAAAACTGTACAAGGATTTTAGAAAACAGATTGATGACTCCTTTTGAGATCAAACATAGAATTACTATAGAATCGAAGCAGTTCCCTATGTCCAAGAATGAAGAATATATAGATTCACACAGAAACTTGTTCATGCATCCTTGTAAGAGAAATATTTTTAGTATTCCAAAATTCGAGGTAACTCACATATTCATGAACTGATAAGTAAATAGGATTTATCTATAAAATGAATCATTATTCAGCAAAAAAGACTGAAGAAATAATATATACTACTTTGTGGCTGAAACTTGAAAATATTATGTTCACTGAAAGAAAGCAAATAATAAAGAACAGTATGTTACCTGATTCTGTTGCATGATAAATATTGATAAAAATGAGTTAGCATTTTATTAAAGCATCAATTTTCTTTTGTGTAGAGAGGATTCCCTTATGCTTACAAATAACATTTCTAGCTTACTGAAGACTTATCTTACTTGACATTGATGGCTTTTCAAATATGCTAGATAGTTTAATTTTTTCTTGATTTTAAAGTACCTACAAAGTTTTATCAGCTGTTCCCTTTTAATTCCACACCCACTGTTAATCTCTAACACACTGCTATGGATTCACTGCTTTCATCACATCAGTGAAATGTTCTTGTTTGCTCATGGCTTATCTTTATTTTCTGGTTCAAATCCAACAGTATTTTATCAGTTCTTATCACTTATGATCACTTTCTGTTGCTTATCTACATTACTTGCCCCCTTCTCTTGTGAGGTACTCTTCTGACTTTCCAGCAATCTCTCTGACTAATCTCAGTCCAGGATCTTATGTTAGTTTAATGTCTTTAAAATCTTCTGAGATTTCATCCAGTCTCTTCATTTTCTTGTTCTCCCAATTTCTCCTTTTGTCCATGGCTTCTTGCGAGTCACCTATCTTCGAGAATGCATCACCAATGTCTCAGATACTGTGGCCTACCTTTGTATGGGAAAGCAACCCAGGGAGGTTTGAATTCAAGATGGCCAGAGCTGGGTTCCATCCTAACTGCCTTCTTCCTTGCCTGATTTTAATGCCTTCTGCTCTTGCCAGTTGCCCAAGTTTATACCTTAGATGCCACTTTAATTCTTTTTTCTTAATAATAGACAGTTACTGTTCTCTTATGAATTGTCTTTTTTAACCTGTCTTTTCCCCCCACTTTTTATTCCATTGCCACTGTACTAGTTGAGACTACCATGAAATTCTACCTATATTAGAACAATAATTTCAAACCAGTTCTACAGTCACTAGTCCAGAAAATGGCTCAAGACAGTTGCCTATATTTGTCATTTCCAATGCCTTTGTTACATTCATTGGACTACAATCTGGTTTATATATCCTTGTAAAAATCACTGGTTTTCTTTTATAGCAGAATCCAATAGACTTTTAGCAGTCATTAGTATAGTGGTCATGTCTGGTCCATTTAAAACAATTTATTAATCCCTGTGCTATTATAAAATTCAGTCTCTTGGAGTCTTTGTTTAAACATGGAAATTTGACATGTACATCTCTTTTCTAAATTACCTCTAAAATGGAAATATATGCATGTATATATATTAACTCACAAGGCAAAGTCTAATACATTTTAAAACACACAAAGAAGTTGAAGGAATATTGGCATGAAGGAGTATTGGCATGAAGAACAGAAATTGCAATGCAAATACAATGCAAAGAGATTTCTAAAAACTAAGGCAATTCGTCTGACAGTACTTGGGTTACAGAAAGTACCAGGCAGCACTATGGAAATCTGAGTAACAAAACTCCCCAAGACAGCACCATAAATTGCTCACTTATTCCCTCGCAGTATTTTCTGGAGGAAAAACTGCACCAGGATGGATATTAACTCCTAAGTCCAACTATAATGTAGAGCAGAATGAATCACACTTAGCAGGATTCCACCATTTGAGAAGCTACTTTACCAGCTAGCCAAATGGTAGTAAAATCTTCTATTGTATGCCATCCTAACATGATAACTTCCAGATTGCCTCTGATATCCAGTATCAATGGTCAGTCAGTACAGTTGTACAATACAATCACTATACAATTAAGGTGAATCTGAAAATGCAAAAACAAAACCATAAAAATGTAGCCAAAATAAAATGAGTAAATATAGACCACAAACACAGAAAAAATACCTAAAATTTATTTAAGTAGCCTCTAAAAAGTGAGACATGTATTGCATTCCTAATGTTGAGTTTCTTCCAACAGATCAATATGACAATAAATTTTAAAAATTAAATATTTGTAAAAATGAAAATTAAAATTCAGAATAGTTTGAAGGTAAACTCAAAGAAATAGTTCAATAAATAATATGACAAAAGAGAAGAAAACAGTATAATAGTGAAATATTAGCATTTTATTCTAGGAGATCCAAATTACAGGGATTTAAGCTAAAAGAACTAGGCAAATAAGGAGAATTACCTCATGAAGTAAATAATATATCAGTTATTTTCAGAACTGATATCATAACTCTAGACTGAGCCTACTGAGTATACTAGACTGAATAGAAACAGTACATACTCAGTCACTCATTCTACTATTACTATGAAATTTCAGAATATTGGTACTGAGAAAACATTAAAACTCTCCATAGGCAGTAAACAAAATAAACCTATAGAAATAGTGGAGACCAGAAATGTACTCATTTTCTTTAGCCAAATATCTTGATTATCCTACTAGTCTTCTAACTATAAATTTTGTTTTCTCTTGATTTCAGTATGCTGAGTCATATCACAATTTTGGATAATTTTTCAGTTGAAATGTGGCTGATTTTTTGATCTAATTAAATGTTCCAAAGAAACCCCTCCTCTAGCACTGGATGGAGGTTAAATTGGCCTTCACAATTCTCCCACACTCCACTGACCCTGGGTGATCAGGGTCATAGCAGTTCATAAGGCTTCCAAATCAAACGGTATTTCTGGTCCAGGTGTAATTTTTTCTGGGCAAGTATCAGTTTTAAGTTCCAGTTACCCCAAGGTTTGGCATAAAAATAAAATGCTCCTCTAAATATATATATATATATCCTCTAACGATATAGATATATATATCCTCCTCTAATGATATATATATATATATAATGATATATATATATATATATATATATATATATATAATGATATATATATATATTTGGTAGCTTTCCTGCCATAGATAGTTTTTGGCTGGCTCATGAATAATCTTAGCTTTCACCAGGTATATTACAAGTCCATAATATTTTACAGACTCCATAAATGTCCTCTAATCACTTGAATGTCATTTTATGAATATGGTCTGAAGATAATTTGTCAGAGCACAGCTTTTCTGGATCTATTTCTTGCAGTTCAGCATCACTTAACCGAATAGCCCCCTATAGTTTTGAAGCAGTTCATGCCCCAAGAAAGTGGGATGACTTCAGTGAGGAGGATGCTTGCTGGAGATCACTGGGAAAGATTCATAAGCACAGAATATTAAAGAAGTGAAATAAATGTTATATAAAGCATCATTTAAAGATTTAACTGCCTAAAACTTTTACAATAAAATTAAAATATGTGTTATAAAAACCTTCCAGAGTTTGATGAGTCTTATGAATATAAGTTTTGCGTTTATTATGTGTTTCACATTGATGTGATGGAGACTTAATTGGCTTCATCAGAAATAAAACAAATCATAAGTTTTATAGTAATGAGTTTGAATGCGGCTTTATACACGTATCTACAATGTAGGTCAGTTATTATGTCTGAAAATGATCCATTTGAAATTTTGTATCTTGAAATATATTGTCAAACTAAAGTTGAAATTCATTAAGAAGATGGTAAAATCTAATTTAACTTCCTTCAATACTTCTTTTCTTTTAATCTTATAAAAGTGAATGTTTTTCAGCTTTTTAAATATGAAATTTAATTTTAATTTATAAGATACATGTAATGAAACAAGGTAGTTGGAGTCTTCACTCTATCCTAGTAAGCTTTCTATTGTATGCATTCATTTTTAATTTAATAAGAAATTCCTTTTAAATTTTTGTGAAAGAACCACATCATTAGAGAAGGTGATTAAAATTTGTCGAAAATTAATGTGTTGTTAAGACACTTAATAGATCTTGACATGGAGACCTCATTCATTAGGATTTTAGAAATAGTTATTTGCACTGACAAAAACATATACAGAGTTTAAATTTCATAATTTCTCATCTTAAAAAATAAATGAAGCATACCTCAAACATAACAAAGTGAGTCATTTGCATTAATTCTAATTTAAGTATTGTATTATCACTGGTCAGGAGTAAGTAAAATTATAAAATTATAAAACTATAAAATTTATAAAACTATTATTGTCATTTGAGACACAATAATCTTGCTACAAGGTTTATCTCAGTGTTTGTTTTGCAAATATCCTAACAGGTACTATATTTTGTCATGTTCCTGCATTATGTCATTGAAGGATAATGTTTTTACCTTCTTTAAAAAGATTTCTTTTTCTGACATTTCAAATTTATTTTAACCTGTAATACATTTCTGATTTGTAACAAGATATGTCAAGCTATTATCTGATTAAAACTTTCATTGTTATATCTTTGAGTGTATTCTCCTTATGTCATGGAACATAAAAATATTCAAAATATATCTATTGAAAATTGAATAAAATTCACAAAAGACTTAAAGTCATTTAAGGTCTTAAAATTCACAAATGACTTAAAGTCATTTAAGGTCTTAAACTTTTACAGTATTAAAATTTCACGATAATTTTAATAGCATTAAAATGTGAAATTTTAATAGAACAGGAAAGTAAATCTTCACTGTAATCTACTAAAAGTAATGATTTAAAATCATTATAATGACCAATGACTTGCTTTTTGTCTTGGATTATAATTTCAAAGTTCCTGTATTGTTTTGTTCATTCATTCATATACTGGTCAAACACTAAATTACCAACCACTATGTATAATGATTAATACACAGTGTACAAAAATGATTAAACTATGACATTGATAAAAGTGATGATACTCTAGATATAACACCTATCTCAGTTATACTCTTGCCCATTTCTGAAATTAGTAGTGACAGAAGGCTAAAAATAATCTATTTACTTTCTTTAACAATTATTATTGAGGTGCTGTTATGAATTAGTAGATCTCCTAAGTATTGGGTACTTAACTATTAAAATACCTCCTTCCAAAACACTAAAATCCAAGTTGAAAAAGGCAAACATTCCTATAGTAAGCAACTAAAGCAGAAATTCATTGTGTGGAAATGATAGTGATATTTCTGACATAGTCTCAGCCAATTTGTCATAGCTGCAGGAACTAAAAAGTATTCTATTGCAACTGAAAGTAAAAGAAACTATCAGAACATATGATGATACCATTTACTTCAATTAAAATGCAGACATAGTTTGTTTTAAAAGGTATTGTGACTTGCATACAGCAGAAATTTTGACTAAACAAAAGGACTGATGACCAATGATTTACTTTATTCCTGCAATTGGGAAGCAAATTCAGGGCCTCTTGTATACTGGGTGAATACTCTTCCACTGGGGTATATCTAGAGTTTTTTATTTATTTATTTTAAGATAGTCTCACTATGTTGCTTAGACTGTCCTCGAACTTGAGATCTACTTGCCTCAACCTCCAGAGAGGATAGGTCTTACCACACACCCAGCTAACATCTTTAGACAAGTCTCCTATTACCACAGTGATTTTGTATCTCTTCAAAAGTCATAGAGTACATCAGTGATGATTCTTTTGCTTGTGTATGCACTCTAGTCAATTTTTCAATTCAACTAATTGAGCCTGGGCTCAGCTGGTGGTGGCTTCTAGCTGAAGCTAGTCTTCTACTCGTCATACATGTGTGTCATCCTCCACGGGTCACAATACCTAAAGTCTGTAATTGTGTTGTCAAAAGTTAGGAGTGCAATCCCATCTGTGCAAAATCATACCAAGGTTTTGGGGCATGAGACTTGGTCAAATATCTCTTTAACCAAGGAAGTCATCCAGCATAGACCAAAGTCAATAGTGAGGAATTATATCCCTGCATCACAGAGGGAGCTAAGGCTAGTGTGCATAACTGCTAAAACATGATCCAACCTACCACAATATTCTTGAAGTTTTTAAAGCAATAAATCAGCATTGCTCTTGTTTGTGTATCCAAAAAAATGGTCCACTTGGGAGGCTAAGGCAGGAGGATTATAAGTTCCAGGACATCCTGGGCTACAGAGCAACAGCCTGTCTTAAAAAAAAAAAAATTAAAAGCATTGTTCTTGTTTGTTTGAATAAGGTTTTGTTAAAAAACAGTGCAATATCATTATTATTTGAACTGTTCCTCCTTTTGCATACAATTGTTACATATTATGCACCACAACTATGTTTTATGAGCCATCTTTGCAAATCTTAAAACTTTATACTTAGTATTTGTTATATTAGAAAAGTCATATCCATTTAATGCATCATGTGAGAAATAATCTCAATTTTTTTTGGTCATACTGTTAATATTTGGATATGAAAACACTAGGTATTTGCCGGAGTCCAGCTGCGGCAGGGCTCAGGGGTCCCAAAGGTGGTCAGGGAGTCAGCGAGTGAGAGACAGAAGACACTGCACACCAGTCTGTGAGTGAATCTGAATCTATTTTATTTTTTAGAAGCTGGAATATATATTTGCTAACTTTTGGCAGCAACCCAAACCCCAAGCAGGAAGCGTCCCAGGCTTAGGGCCAGGCAAGGACAATCTTAAACAATATGTGTTAATCAACTTTTTTCATCTTTGTAACACTTTACTCTTGTTACTTAATTATCTTGGAAAATGTAAGCCGATGCACCTGGATGCCCACAGGAGGGAGAGATGGAGCGGCAGCTGTGAAGCTATCATACCGCTCCCTACATTTTTTCCCTATCACTTATGGGAGTATGGCAGGCCCTGTGAGGATAGCGCCTGTCTTGGGTCAAGGACTCTTCATATGAATCCAACCAGGCCTTACCCGTCATGGGCCTGCAGGACAGCAATTGGTCCTGTGCCTGTCTTAGGCGGCTGGTGGCGTAACATATGTGTCCTAGTTGCCCGTCTCTGGCTGCCTGTCCAGTGTCTCAGGG